>PVKP010000560.1:0-24524 GCA_004027715.1 Plecturocebus donacophilus
ACATCTGTGTTAATGCCACCCCAGTATGTTTCTGGCAAACAAGCCCAAAGTTTTGATGTTTTGTTGTTTATTTGTTATTTTCATATTCTTTTCAGAAGAAATATGACCTGGTGCAGGAAAACAGGCAGTGATAATTTAATGTTTCATTTGTTTTATGTTTTGATGTTTTATTTTATATTGAGAAAATGTTTTTTTTATTCATATGATATGGTTTGGCTGTGTCCGCACCCAAATCTCAATTTGAATTTTATCTCCAAGAATTTCCACATGTTGTGGGAGGGACACAGAGGAAGGTAATTGAATCATGGGGCTGGTCTTTCCCATGCTATTCTTGTCATAGTGCATGAGTCTCGCAAGTTCTGATGGGTTTATCAGGAGTTTCCTCTTTTGCTTCTTCCTCATTTTCTCTTCCTGCTGCCATGGATGAAGTGCCTTTCAGCTTCTGCCTTGATTCTGAGACCTCCACAGCCATGGGGAACTGTAAGTCCAGTTAAACCTCTTATTCTTCCAAGTCTTGGGTATGCCTTTATCAGTAGCATAAAAATGGACCAATACAGTAAATTGGTATGACTAGAGTGGGGTGTTGCTGAAAAGATACCCAAAAATGTGGAAGCAACTTTGGAACTGAGTAACAGACAGAGGTTGGAACAGTTTAAAGGGCTCAAAAGAAGACAGAAAAATGTGGGAAAGTTTGGAACTTTCTAGAGACTTGTTGAATGGCTTTGCTCAAAATGCTGATAGTGATATGAACGATAAGGTCCAGGCTGAAGTGGTCTCAGATGGGAATGAAGAACTTTTTGGGAACTGGAACAAATGCGACTCTTTATGTTTTAGCTAAAAGACTGGTAGCATTTTGCCCTTGCCCTAGAGATTTGTGGAACTTTGAGCTTGAGAAAGATGATTTAGGGTATCTGGCAGAAGAAATTTCTAAGCAGCAAAGCATTCAAGAGGTTACTTGAGTGCTGCTAAAGACATTCAGTTTTATAAGGGAAGTAGAACATAAAAGTTTGTAAAATATGCAGCCTGGCTATGCAGTAAAAAAAAAAAAGAAACCATTTTCTGGGGATAAATTCAAGCAGGCTGCAGAAATTTGCATAAGTAGTAAGGAGCCTCATGTTAATCCCCAAGACCATGGGGAGAATGTCTCCAGACCATGTCAAAGACCTTCATGGCAGCCCCTTCCATCACAGGCCTGAAGGCCTAGGAGGAAAATGTGGTTTCATAGGCCAGGCCCAGGGTCCCTGTGCTGTGTGTGGACTGGAGACTTGGCGTGTCCTGTGTCCCAGCTGCTTCAATGGTGGCTGAAAGGGGCCAATGTACAGCTTGGGCTGTGGATGCAGAGGGTGGAAGCCCAGGCTTTGGCAGCTTCCATGTGATGTTGTGCCTGCAGGTACACAGAAGTCAAGAATTTAGTAACCTCTGCCTGGATTTCAGAAGATATATGGAAACACCTGAATGCCCAGGCAAAAGTTTACTGCAGGTGTGGAGCCCTCATGGAGAAACTCTGCTAGGGCAGTATGGAAGGAAAATGTGGGGCCACAGCCCCCACACAGTGTCCCTACTGGGTCACTATCTAGTGGAGCTGTGAGAAGAGGGCCACTGTCCTCCATACCACAGAATGGTAGATCTACTGACAGCTTGCACAGTGTGCTGGGAAAGCCACAGATACTCAATGCCAGCCCATGAAAGCAGCCAGGAGAAAGGCTATACCCTGCAAAGCCACAGTGGTGGAGCTGTCCAAGACCATGGAAACCCACCTCTTGCATTAGTGTGACTTGGGTGTGAGACCTGGAGTCAAAGGAGATAATTTTGGAGCATTAAAATTTGATTGTCCTTCTGGATTTCAGACTTTCATGGCCCTGTAACCCCTTTATTTTGACCAATTTCTCTCATTTGGAATGGCTGTATTTACCCAATACCTATACCACCATTTTATCTAGGAAGTAAGTAGCTTGCTTTTGATTTTACAGGCCTATGGGCAGAAGGGACTTGCCTTGTCTCAGATGAGACTTTAGACTGTAGACTTTTGGGTTAATACTGAAATGAGTTAAGACTTTGTGGGACAGTTGGAAGGCATGATTGGTTTTGAAATGTGAGAACATGAGATTTGGAGGGGCCAGAGGTAGAATGATATGATTTGGCTCTGTCCCTACCCAAATCTCAACTTGAATTGTATCACCCAGAATTCTCATGTGTTGTGGGAGGAACTCAGAGGGAGGTAACTGAATAATCGGGGCCCATCTTTCCGGTGCTATTCTCATGATAGTGACTAAGTCTCATGAGATCTGATGGATTTATCAGGAGTTTCCCCTTTTGCATCTTCCTCATTTTCTCTTGCCACCACCAGGTAAGAAGTGCCTTTTGCCTCCCACCATGATTCTAAGGCCTCCCCAGCCACATGGAACTGTAAGTACAATTCAACCTCTTGTTCTTTTTTGTCTCAGGTATGTCTTTATTAGCAACATGAAAATGAACTAATACAGTATATTTCTTAAATCAATGGTGCTCCACTCACAAAAACCAGAGGACAAGTTTCTTAGTGGATACATCTAATCCTTGGGAACATCAGGAATATTTAAATTACATTCTTGTTCAAATGCAGATGCAGGATTTTTGGGGGGAGTATACAGAAAATGTATTAAAATTTAGGGGCAACAATTCATTGTTTTATAGTAAAATAACTAACTTATGACACATGGTCATCTACTTCATTTGACATTGCTGATTGGTCTCTCCATGTTGTAAATTCTCTTTGTTGTCATGCTCTGACCTCTTTCTCTCTTGGGAAGAAAACAGTAGTGTTTACTTTTGTAATTTTGAATTTGTTTCATTGTGGTAAAATACACATAATATTTACAATCTTAACTTTTTTTAAGTATACAGTTCAGTGGTATTAAGTACATTTATATTATTAAGTGACCATCACTCTAATCCATCTCTGATACTCTTTTCATCTTATAAAACTGAAACTCTATACCCATTATACAATAATTCATCATTCATCTCTGCCCCCAACCCCTGGCAACCACATTTTAGTTTATGTTTCTGTAATTTTAACTACTACAGGTATTCTGGATAATTACAATCATGTAGTATTTGACTCTTCATGACTGACTTCACATAGCATAATGTTCTCAATTTTCTCTTATGTTGTAGCATATGGTAGCATTTCCTTTCTTTTTAAGGATGAATAATATTCCATTGTATGTATATAGTACATTTTGTTTATACATTTATCTGTAGATGGACACTTGCTTGGCTCCCACGGTTTATCTATTGTGAATAATGCTGTTATAAATGTGAATGTACAACTATCTCTTAAAGACCCTTCCGTTCTTCTGGGCATATATTCAAAAGTGGAATTACTGGATCACAGGTAACTTTTTGAAATTTTTTGAGGAAGCACCATATAGATTCCACAGTGGTTGTATCATTTTGCATTTCCACCAACATTGCTCAAGGATTCCAATTTTTCCATATCCTTGGCAGTACTTATTTTCAGTGTTTCTGATAGTAGTCATCCTAATAGATGCATAATATTTCCTTGTGGTTTTGATTTGCATTTTTCTAATGAGTATTGATGTTTATCATTTTTTCCTGTACTTATTATCCTGGTTATCTTTGGAGAATGTCTATTCAAGCCCTTTGCCCATTTTTAAATCAGGTTGTTTTATTTTTGTTGTTGAGTTTTAGGAGTTTTGTGTGTTTTCTTGATATTACATTATTTTCTCTTTTTTATGAACATTTCTTCATTTCTCCATCCTTAAATTAATATTTCCATAAGTGTGGTCTGCAAACTATGTAATCAGAATTACTTTGGATATATGTGAAGAGGGTAAAGCCTCTTAACCCACCACTCTAACTACTGAATCAAAGTCATAAATTAAGGATTTTGGACAGTGCATTTTTATACGCATTCTGGGTAGAACCTATAAGACTTCAAATCTGAGAACTATTTCCTTAAATGTTGGTCTTTCCAGGGTTTCTGTCCCAGCTCAATATTATCAGTCTCATGGTTTAAATCCTACCCGCTGACAGCTGACAACTTTCAAAAGTATTGTTTTCTGTCCTGATTGTTTCTATTTTCACATGTTCAGCCAGTCTAGACATCTCAAAGTCAAAATTTATGGAAATAAACTTATTTTCTTTCCCCACAAATTTCTCCTTTGTTTGTAGTCTCTATTAGCACTATAATTCATCTAGTTACTAGAATTAAAAACTTGAAAATTAGAAAACTGGCAATAGTTCTTGACTTTCCCCTCTCCTTTGCCCCTCTTCCCAACCAATTAATACATTCAACTGATTTCATCTTCAAACATTTATTAATTTTTTCATTTCTCTGCCTCAACTATCATTGATCCAGTAATACGGATGTTACCAGGTCTTTGCTGGGCCATCTCCTCTTTCTACTTTTTAAAGCACTCTCATTACAGCCTCTAGTTTGATTTATCTAAATGTTGCATGTATCAATTCAGATCCCAGCAGGAAACAATGGCCATTTTTAAAGTAGGACAATTCAAGGAAGCTTTATTCATAGAGAGACAATTTCCAGAGGTTTGGATGTAAAGCAACCACAACAAACGGTGTAATAGTCTGAAAAAGATGTTACTACCTCTTGGTTCTATAGGATGAGGTAAGGAAATTGATTAATAGAACATGGGAAAATTAAATAGGTAAGGCTGAGTGCTTCGAAAGAAGCAGAGATCTTTGAATAGCTAAGAAACACACCAGCTCAAGATGCTATCAGAGGGTGTAAGTCAGATAAATATTCTGACCTCACTCCCAACCTCCTTCTGATCTTCTGATTAGGATTCACATTGGTCAAACCCAACTGAAAATCAGAAGTCATGAGAACCCTCGATGTAGTCTGTACAGGTCACTCTCCCAGGGCAGAACACAGAATTAAGATGAGTGAAGAAGGGATCTGGAAGGGCTATGGAACAATTAGCACACAGATCTTAACAGTATAGCTCCAAAGCTTGTTAACATTTGGATTCTTTAATATCTTATTAGGAATTTTTTTTTTCTTTAAAATGGAACATCAGGTATACCTCATTACCTCGTTGCTTTTTTTTAACCTGTCAGTCTCTGCCTGGTTTACCAGGTTACAGAATGCAAATTGCTTGTGGCTCCATACTTACCCCTTAGTATGTCTCACCCTATGATTTTGCTCAGGCCTTTACTTCTAGAGGAAATGCTACCTTTCTCACTCCAATTTCTCCCAAGAAACAGCTCAGTTACATCCATGACTAATATCCCTCTCCCTCTCTTTTATAAACATTCTGAATTGACTAGCTACTTCCACTCATTGCTATGTAAATCTCTCAATCTTTGTATTTACCATATTGTTTCATTATTATCTATGTGCATTTCTCCCTAACCAGACTCTGAATTCCTTGAATAAAGACTACTCATCTTATATGCGTTTATAGTCACAACGCTAAGCCTAGTGCCTGTTGTTGAAAGAAAAAAAAATGAGCTAGTAATTTCTCTCTGTCTCTTCTCTCTTGCTATGCATGTGCTAATAGTCAAAGGAATCACTTTCAGATTTCTAACAAATGGTGTGCATCTAAGTACCTCTCAGTGGGGCTGGAGGCAGCATTAATATTGAAGTGGTATGTAATGGCCAATTTTTTTTCCCCTGTAATGGAAATTGATGGAAGGAAGGTTCACTGTGGATAATTAGATTGATTTTAGTTTTACCACTTTAATATCAAGACAGTTCTTGAAAGTGATTGTTGTAATTACAGAATGACAAGCTGATGCAGAAAGTCATTCTTTATTTTCCTCTCTCCAATCTAAATTCACTGCGCTGGTAAAAAGACTTTCTTAAATCTCCTTACTCCTCATTCTCTGCATACCTTCCTCAAAAGTGTTGTGTTTTCTACTTTTAATTAACATCTTATCAGTGTAGATTGAAACATGGGAGATTGAGGCCATAATAAGGGCACACAGAATCAATCATTGTACCAAGCAATTTTCATTTAATGCCTACAGGGTGTACATCTTGAGTATAATCTGATATGCCAAGAATCATAAGACAAACTTCTAGTCTACATTCCAAAATCTTACACTAAAGTTGCCTCTGTAAAAAAAGGATATTAGAGGGGAGATAGATTTTCACAAATTCTGTTTTCTTCTAGAAGTTTTTTATCTAAGTTTGCTTTTATTCCTCTTGACTCACTTTTTTCTGTTTTTTCTGCCCTTGGGGAGCAGGTGGTACACTAACTGTCATACAGATACTATTAATTTGAACAAATAGCTGTGCATATCTCAGAAAAGTTTCAGAATATAGGGGAATATTTGCCAGCCATTACGGATATTTAGAATGGCTAGAGCATCTCATTCACTGTAATGCTCTTCCAGTCAAATAAATTGCCAAGGAAATAAATGCTGGCATCAATACCACAATCAATTATTTTTTATGACGACGGTGTTCTAGGTACTGTTAAAATTTTAGTCAGAAACAGAAAATTCTTATTCACCTGCCATTTCTCTTTGCCATGGTGCAAGGCAATAAAAATATGGTTTATGAAGGATCCAATCTCTCATTTATATTGGGTAGCAAAACAAATAGAGGAAGGAAAACAGAAAGCTCACTTAGGAAATAATAAAAGAACTTCTGTGAATAGAAATGAGAATAAGAAATCACAATATAAGACATTGTGATATCCTTGCAGATTGAATTTGTATTCTCCATTGTTTCTGGCACAATATTTTGCACATTGTTAATGCTTAGTAAATTTTTGTTGAATTGAACTTAATTAATTCCAAGCATGTATTTCTGCATTTCAAAAATTGTTCATAAGGAAGTCTCAGGAAGGAGGATATTTATTTAGGCATCAAATAGTATGCTAACATGTGTGCAAACATATTTCATAAATTACTCAATACCTCATTAAACCTAATTATGTTTGGGTTTTAGTGAATTAAAAAGAATACACACACACACACACACACACACACACATACACACACACCATTTATAGAGGAATTGCTATTTTTCTCACTCTAATTTCACATATATATATATATATATATATATATATATATATGATATATATCGTTTCTTCACACAAATTTTACTCTGCATCAAAGAGTCTTATAAGTTAACCGGTTTGTCAGTGTAAGGAATTGGATGTAGTACAGTGCCTTTTCCTTCCTGATGTCCTATACAAGTTTGTTCACATGGTTTTGTTATAATTAAAGTTGAAAATGGGTAATCCAATACTTAGAAATAACATTAGCTTTCAAGAAAGTAAACTGTACTTTTTAGGAATATGGACACTGGAGTTAATATAATGCAACTGGTTTCCACCTAACTATGTGTCTGAGGGATATGTCACTTGGTCTCCTAAGCATTAATTTCTTCATCTGAATATGGGGATAGTAGCACCATTCAAATTAGAGTTTTATAAGTATCAAATGAGATTATGTATACAAAATTCTTTCCATGCTCCTTGACAGATAGTGAGTAAGCTATAATTGATAGCTATTATTATTAATAATAATCATGGAAAATTAACTTGCAAAAGGGCAATCATTTAAATGGATTATTGAAAACTTTAACAAAAAGTGAGGTTGTAACTTAAGATAAAAACTGTTTCAACATGTCTAAAGATGTTGAAGGGTCAAATGTAACTAATAAAGTATAAAAGGAGCATTTGTCAACATAAATAATGGAAAGTAAAAAGCTCCATAAGCCGTGCTCATTCAGAACCAGGAGAGGAAGAGCCCACTATGTCCTAGACTCTCCTCCTCTCTCTTAGTGGTCAACTTATATCCAGCATCACTTCCTTCAATAGGCCTTTCCTGTCTCTCTAGATTAAACCCCTTACATGTGTGTTTCCTGCGTCATATCTATTTGAAGTTCAAGTTACCCAACAATTAAATCTCTACTTCCCCACTTGAGTTCTGAATGAAATGAGAATTAGAAAAAAGACTACAGCAGGTGGAGGCAAAAATACCACCCGCATTACTAATAAAGTGAATATTGGAGAATATAGCTTACATTTGCCAGTAAATGGACTTTCTAACCTGAACTTCAGAATTGGGGCTATCAATACAGTTACGCACAGTGGTGGATGCTTGAGCACAGTCTTGTCCCAACACATGGCAGAGGAGAAAACATGCTTGTATCAGGGAGTGGAGCAAGTGGGGGAGAATGAGAAGGAATTGGGGTTATGCACATCCAATTTTCTTATCCTAAACTAACTTTTAAGAAAATTTACTCCTCTGCTCTATGAGACAAGTAAATGAGAAGATAGGTACAATCCAGGCTATGCTCATGGAAAATACAGGTTAAGCTCCCTCCACATGGAAGGAAATATTATAATTAGGAAGTCCTCCCTAGCCAGCATTCTCCAGAGTAACAGAGACAACAGGATGTGTGTATAAGCTAAACACATTCATAAAGAAATTAATTACAAGGAGTTGGCTCATGTGATTATGGAAGTGGGCAAGTCCCAAGATCAGCAGGGTTAGCCAGCAAGTGGGAGATAGAGGAAAACTCATGGCTTAGTTCTAATAAAATTTCAAAGACCTCAGGATTAGGAGAGCCGTAAGTGTAGTTTTCATCTAAAGGCCAGCAGGTTGAGACCCAGGAAGAGCTTATGTTGCAGCTCAAGTTCAAAGGCAGGAAAAAACCCAGTGTCCTGGTATAAAGGATTTTAGACAGGAGAAATTGTTTCTTACTCAGGGGAAGGTCAACCTTTTTGTTCTATTTGGACCTTCAACTGAATGCTTGAGGCCCATACATATTAGGAAGGGCAAACTGCTTTATTTAGTCTATTGATTTAAATGTTAATCTCATGCAAAAACTTCCCTCACAGAAACACCCAGCATGTTTGACCAGACATCTGGTTATTGCACAGCTCAGTTGTATTGACACATACAATTAATAATCACAGCCCACCCCACTCCAAACAATAACAGCCGTCATATATTATCATAGTTATTTGATAAATTTCTTATTATAATTTAAGCTTTGTTAGGAGAAAATATCAATTTGATTGGTTGATTACTATATTACCAGCACGAAGCAAAAGAATGACTTATGTTAGGTGCTCAATAGATATTAAGAAATAACTAAATTAATGAAAAATAAATTTACCAGCTCAGATTTCTTGACTGCTACAACCCTACTGTGGTATTGTATATATTAAGCTGTTATAAAACATAACATTAAATGTTAAAATAATATTCTGTTATTGTGCATACAATGTGCAAGAAACTCTGTAAGCATTGTATATATTGAATGTATATACATATAACATTCAATTATCACACAACAATCCTAGGGTAGGTATTACCATTATCACTATTTTACAGAATTGTGAACTAAGACATAAAGTGGTTAGTTTTCCAAAGCTGGATACTAGTAATTATAGAGAAAATCACTCTGATTTAATTCTTGCCACAAACCTGGAGAGAATGAGTGGGTCACAGATATGATTACTTTGTTTTATTTGTAAATTAGCATACTCATATCAAGGACATCCTTAGTGAACTTATGTCTTCTTTCTGATTTGTTAATATCAAATTTCTGAGCCAGCCAGATGAGAACTTTATTGGTCTAGTTTACCAAGCTGATATCTCTCTGTGAGACCTCTAGATGTCCAATTGGACAGCTTTTCTGTGACATAGAAAACAGTGACATAGCTGTTTCTTTCCAAGGCCCAATAAAATATTAAACTCTGAACATTTTATCTGTCTCTACAAATCTGTATCCTCTACTATAGGACTGAATTCATTAAAGAAGAGACTGCATCTGATTAATCTCTATACCAGAAATGCCTTATGTGGAACCCAAGACAGAGAAGTTTTTCTCTGTCTTATTCAATTAAATTCTGCTTGAGTGAGTGAGGCATCCATATTCTCCAGTCTGAAATCAGTGTCTGGAGCTTGGGAATAGTATCCAGAGTTGGAACAGAATTTAGTTTTGTGCAAGATATACTAGTTTGGCAGGATTCAATGCATACCCTGGATTCCTTGCTCTAACAAATAAACTAATTACCATATACATAATTTAAAAGACATATTTGATATAACAGCTTATTCATCAAATGACTGATTTTTATTTCTAGTATTTGCTAAGCATTGAAAGCTTATTGTCAAGAGATCAAAGATGTTTACAGTTTAGGTAAGTAAATAGATAAAAATACCATTTTAGTTTATTATTAGGAGCTAAGATCTGAGTATAGACCATAAACAAAATGTTATTATTTGGTTAAAACATGTGTCAAAATTCCCTAGAAGAAATTAGACTGTAATTGTTTCTTAAAAGTTGATGGAATTGGATAGATTAAAGGAAGAATAAAAATTCCAAAGTGATTGGAATACATAAAGAAGAGCTAAGAAGCAGGATTCCGAGTAGTGCATGAGCAAAGTCTTGTTCAAAATAAAGTTATCATTCTCACACATCACTCACACTCACACATCAGTCATATACTCTTCCACAGGCAACCACATTCCACCAAGTGTTCTCATAGCTTATGCTATTCATAATCATAGATATTTATGTAATTTTCCTACATTCACACAATTTGAAGAAAAACATGCTTTGACTTACTATTTTAATACTATTTAGAAACAAAGTATTCTGTAAGCTGAAATCAATAAAACATACTTTTTTTGTAGGGCAGAAGAGTGGGAATTGTAGCAAAAAGGGAGTATATGTGAGTATAGAAAGCAGTACTAAGTATGAATTATGAACTGGACACTTACTATATAACCCTGGTTAGCTTATTAACCTCTCTGAGCTTTGTGGTTTCCTCACTACTGTAATGAAGGAACATTCTGGTATCTATGCATAAAGTTACAGAGATGAAATTAGATAAAAATTATGAAAAGTACTACTGGCTGTTATCTAGAAATTGTCATTTGATGATTTGTGGCAATTAATATCATTATACTGTTTAATAATCAGTATCTCATTGTATTCTGCTAGCAGGCATCCTCAGAAGGCAAATGCTAATTCACACTGTTCCATTTCTCTACTTGACCAGCTGTTTATCGTTTTCCCCACACTTGAGCTATTTAGGATGCTCAGTCATTCTTCATATAAACCAAAGATGCTTTTTCAAATCCAAAACACAGAAGTAATTAAACGCACTCTGCAACAAATTACCCAAACTATTTTTTTCTTTCAGACTTTATGCCATAAAAAAAATGAAAACAACAAAATTTACATGGGATCATAAATTGTGTAACATTCTTATCCTATGAAGCAAGAAATTACGAAAAAGGAAGTTTTCTAAAAGATCTATATTCAAATGTTGTTACTTGCTATTGGACTTTGGATGAAAGTATTCAAATTTTAAAATAATAAGATATCAAAGATTAAAGAAGGTTGTTGGGCATCTCAATGAAAGGGAACTCAAGTATTTAATTTTATTCATTACACTATATTTTCTAGAGCAAGAGTACTATGGAAATACATTATATATAATAATGTATATATAATGTACAATGTGTGTTCCAATGATGCTAGTACAGTCTGAATATTTGTGACCCCTCAAAATTTATATGCTGAAATTTAATCACCAATGTAAAGTTACTAAGAGATGGGGCCTTTGGGAGGTGATTAGATCACCTCACAAAAGGTGAAGCCCTTATTAATGGAATTAGTGCCCTTACAAAAGTGGCGCTAGAGAGCTACCTTATGTCTTCCACCATGTGACGACACAGTAAAGAGCCATCTGTGAGTCAGAAAGCAGGTCCTCATGGGCATTAAATCTACTGTTGCCTTGATCTTGAACTCCCCAGCCTTCAGAACCATGAGAAATACGTTTCTATTTTTCACAAAACATCAGCCTGATATTTTGTTACAGCATCCTGAATAGGGTAAGACAGGTGCATTGACTGCTCTTTATTAGGAAGCTATTGGTGAAATTAATTTGCAATTAAGAGTTGTCACTTTAGATTGCTACTATTTTCGGAGTATTCCAAGGGACCACCTGCGGTATAAAAGAATCCACATACCTCCTTTATATCTTTCCTAGCTCACTAACAGTGTAAAAAAACAGGAAGATCTACATTTACATTGTATTTTTCTGTAATAAATTTAAGACAAGGGTGTGAAAGGGAACATGCTTTCTGTTTATTCATATAGAGTGAACTATGTTCCCTCAAATTAATACACTGAAGCCCTGACTGTATTTGGAGAGAAATTTTAAGAAGATAATTAAGATGAAATGAGATTATAAGGGTAGGACCACAATCCATTAGGACTGATGTTTTAATAGGAAGAGGAAGAGACACCAGAGCTCTCTCTCTCAGTGCACACAGAGGAAAAGACTTGTGAGGAAACAGCGAGAACGCAATCGTCTGCAAGCCAGGAAGAGAAGCTTCACCAGAAAACTGCTCTGCTGACACTTTGTTCTTGCATGTCTATCCTCAAGAAATTCCGATTTAAGCCACCCAGTTTGTAGTAATGTTTATGGCAGCCCAAGCTGACAAATACATGTATAAAAACATTTCTTGACTGGGAGCGGTGGCTCACACCTGTAATCCCAGCACTTTGGGAGGCCGAGGCGGGTGGATCACCTGAGGTCAGGAGCTCGAGACCAGCCTGGCCAACATAGTGAAACCTCGTCTGTACTAAAAATACAAAAATTAGCTGGGCATGATAGCATACACCTATAATCCCAGCTACTCAGGAGTCTGAGGCAGGAGAATCCCTTGAACTCTGGAGGTGGAGGTTGCAGTGAGCCGAGATTGCACTATTGCGCTCCAGCCTGGGCAACAGAGTGAGACTATATCAAAAAAACAAAAGCAAAAACAAAATATCTCTCAGTATAATTTTAATTGGTATATATGATGAATATCAAATCTGTTTCTGTAATGTCTACTCTGGCAGTATACTTTAAAATAATGCACACTTTTATTCCACAAAGTCTAAATATTTTATGCTGCTAAAAGTTAAGAAACAGTATTTGTGGGAGAACATGTACAGAATTTGATATGCTTAAGGGTTCATATGCTTTATTAATTGTTCATGGATTACTTCATTTCAATTGTGAATCTATCTAATGGTAAATTAAAGGTCCATTATTATAATTGCTGTTATGTTAATTTTAAATTTTGTCTAGAGCCAGTACATGACTAAAACATAGTAGATGTCTTCCTAATTGTACCTGATTATAATTTTAATAACTTCAATTTGACACAACATTATCTTTTCATGAATTCATTGCATAATATTTATGCTATCTTTTTTATGGAGTTTAGGCAGTAAATTCCAATACATTACATGTACCAATTTGCTTTCAGGAATTTTGTCTTTGTCTTTTTAAAGGCAAATGAACTGGCAGCCTTCCTAGTAATGTCCAGGAGACAAATGCCAACCATTCTAAGTAGATTTGCCTCATACTTCTTCAGTATATGCTTTGTCCTAAATAAGACTTATCCTTTTGTAGAACAGCATTAGACCCAATCGTTGGTATTAGACACATGTGATAATAGAATTATATCATAAGTATAACCTGAACCCTAATCAGACCTTGCACAATAGAATCCTATGGTCTTAACCCTGAAAACTTGCTGAGGTTATTCCATTTCTAAGTACTCTAGGACTCATTGGATGGGGAATTCTGGAGTGAGATATCCACAGTCAATCCTATGTTTGTCCTTCTTTCTGTTTCTTTGTATTTCAATTTCATTGTTATAGATGCCTCTGGATCCTTCAGGTACTTATATCAAAACATACTAAAAGAACACTTAAATTCCCAAATGAAAATTCACATTATTTTAGATATTCCTAGGGTATAAAGTGAAAGCATTATAGAATCTGTCCAGTTCCTAGAATGTCAGTGCTTTGTTGTGTTTCTTTCAGGACAGCCCAATAACACGTCAGGAACTGAAAATGAAGTCGTACTTGCTGTCCTTTGGATAGCCCCATGTTATCCCAATAGTTTCTCTAACGGTTCTCTTCTCTATTCATATTCAGTTCATGTTTCAAATTCAGGACCTCACAGTTGATTTTCTGAACCTATTAAGACCACAGGAATTCGAGACCAGCCTGGTCTTTTCCTTAAGGCAAGGAAAAGGAAGTCATTAAGTAGGAAGTCATTCTATAGGAACACAGAATAAGGCAGTAGTTGACGTTCAGTTTAAACCTGTTCCAGAGAAAATACATGAACAAAGTATAAGTGCATCGGTTTAGGCTGGTAAAATCAAAAGTGATTTTTATAAAAGGACAACAACCAGTTCTTTATCATTGGCTATCTTGGGCTATTTATAGAGAACTCTGTCCTTGAAACTGTGGGTCCTAAAATAGGGGTGAAAGTTTTGCCCTGATCTACCTACTCACGCATGAGCAGCCCAAATTCACCTGACTTTTTCAGAATTTCTGCTTAGCACTGGTACCCTCCAACAAGAGAATGAATATGAATCTTTCTTTTGGAGTTCAATGTTCAATCAAGGTTGGAAGCAATGGGTAGTGTAAAGGATAAGATACTAGCTGAAAAGAAATCAGGCAAATAAAAGGTGGGGTGTGGGGCAGGTAAAAAACTGTCTGGAAACTATAATAACAAACTTTCCAACCCATTCTTTCCAACTCTTAAGAAAAGGTGCATTACAAAATGCTTTATAGCAGAGATAGAAAAAAGTTTTTGTAAAAAGACAAATGGTAAATAATTGTAGGTTTTCTGGGTCATACACTGTCTGTTGCAACTACTCAGCACTGACATTGTAATGCAAAATAAGCCAGAAGTAATATGTCAATGAATGAGTGTGGCTATGTTTTAGTAAAACTCTTTGGAGACAGAAATTTGAATTTCATATGATTTACACACACATGAAATATTTCTTGACTTTTTCCCAATCATTAAAATGTATTAAAAACAGTTTTGACTTGCAGACCAAACAAATGGTGGTGGGTAGGATTTGTCCTAGGTAGGGCCACAGTTTCCTGATGCTGGTTTATTGGCTCATTTGATGCATACATAGCAGTCTTCCACTCCACTCAGTTATGGAGGTCTGGATAAGTGGGTAATGCTTTGAGCTTATTGTGTGAGTGGAGAAGAAAGTGGTGGGGGTCTTAGATGCTAGCAAGTGGAAATCTTTGGTCTCCAGCCCACAACATACAGCTGCTTGCCTCTACTGCATTATTGTTGAAACTGGCAAAGGCTATCCTCTCTGAGCAGGCAAAATAGAGAAAGGCACAGTCTCTGGACATATAAAACAGAAAAGTGAGTCTCCTCTAGTCTAATAAAAATAGAAAAGATGCCTGGATAGATTCAC
Organism: Plecturocebus donacophilus; assembly: GCA_004027715.1. Classification (NCBI taxonomy): domain Eukaryota; kingdom Metazoa; phylum Chordata; class Mammalia; order Primates; family Pitheciidae; genus Plecturocebus; species Plecturocebus donacophilus. The sequence goes on from PVKP010000560.1 coordinate 15,244, forward strand.
TGTGTCCCTTCTTCCCGTGGTTGACCTTTATGTCAGGACTGCAATTTTATGAGCAAGGAAGAAGAAAATTTCAGCTCTCACTTAGCTGTGCCACCATACTCAGGAGATCTCCCTCAAGGTTCATAAAAACTGATATGTCCAATATTCTCTTAAGAAAAAAATTATTTAACTCTAGAAGAGTTAAAGCACCTGCCTGCCTACTGTTTGTGGCACTGAGATAGGGAGGAGGAATGAAGGAATCTATGGAAGTATGAAAATACTTGCATTTGTATCCTGTTTAAATTAAACTGCATCTCAGACTAAACCTCCTTTGAAAGTGGAATTTCTGGGTTTCGATGAAAGACAGACTACCTTCCTTGCTGGAGGCTTTTTTTTTTATGTTACTCTGACAAGCTTCAGGAGTACCCATTAGCAATTCACCTGCTCTTCTTTCCTATCTGTTTAGATCTCTTATGGGATGGTAGCTTCCCCATTTCCGTCTTCATTGTTTACAAGAAGAGAAGCTTCTTTTTTCCTTTCTTCACATTTTAGAACCATAAAGAGGAAAGAAGATAAATCCATGGGTTGAGTTTGTCATCTTGAACAGAAGAATAATACTTTTTCTTAAAAAACGGTAATCACAATGATTATAATGTAGATAGATTGGACCACTTTGAGAAACCTTGCTTAAGCTAAACTCTATCTTTTTGTGTCCCCTTCCCACCTACAACATAGGGTTATGATTCAGACAGGGAGTCAGACTGTCAAGTAAACCATTCATTGGCTGTGGGAAGTTGAACACTGTTCAAAGTGTTATATATATATAATCTTATTTAAATGTCACAAATGAGGCAGATAATGTTGATGGTCTTCCTCACTTAGAGATGAAGAAATTAAAGTCTAGCAAGTTTGACAAGGTTAAATATACTCATGGTCATCATACTATGTTACAATCAATATCCTATACCATATCATTACACTATACAATGATATTATCTCATCGGTTTACTGTGAATATCAAATGGCAAAGGTAGCATGTTGGTACATGGTGCTCAATAAATGTCTTAGCCATCTTTTTTGTAAAGGTTGTTCTAACTTGTCTAATTATTTATATTTGTTAACACAAAGGTCATATTTTCTAAAACAAATCAATCATCGACAGTTGGCAACGTTCACCTTTAATTTTTTAAACTGTGTTTAAGTTTTATTAACAAATTTTTGAATGGTAGGTTCATATTATATTTTTGTGTTCTTCTAAGTAAACACAGGTAAGACCTGGGCAGAGAGTAAACATTCAAATATTTGTTGATGAAATTTTGATGAAGTATAAAGTTCATGAGACTCCCATCTGTAGTTTTGTAGGTAGTCTGGAGTCCCAATGGATGTATCTCACATAGTGTAAGTTTTCCATATGTGTCCTAACATTAACCTGAATAAAAAAGGAATATATAAGTATATATGTGTATAAAATATATATTATATAAAAGTATATACACTTATATGTGAGGACATAAATATATATATACATTTAATATATAGGTACATATATATATACATTTTATGTATACACACACATTACATATATATTTGTAATGCTAATGTTCTGAGGGAAGATAGATAGTGAGCTTATCTTATTTATTATTGTTTTGTACAGAGCTAAGTCCAGAACCAGTAAGGTAGTAAATACTCTGTACCATTAGTTAATGACTATAACAGAAAAAGAGTTCAATCATTTAGTATGTGACTCTAAAAGTAGAAAAGTTATTTCTAAATACTGAGAATTAAACTTCATAGTTACCACTGGCTGTTTCCCATTCTTCATTCTCCACTTTCCTCTTCCATAAATACCTTCCAAATTCTATTTTCTGCAGTATCATGGGAAGAGAAACAGAGAGAGGTTATACTTGTTACTTTTGAAATACTTGCCCTTTTATTGATACCAAGGTCAACTTTGACAATTGGCTCCATTTCTTCATGCTCCACAAAGAAAAAAATGAATAAATAAGGAATTTTGCACACTTTAAAACTTTACTGAGAGCAGTGCAAAAGAAAGTTTAGTAAAAGACAATACTACTAAACACTTGAAACTAAATACTGTCAGAGAAAACATTAATTAATGCTGATTAATGAATTTCTTTGAATGTCTATCTAATTTTTACATAAACATCAAAGTAAATTTCCCTTATTCAGCAGAACCAGATTCATCTAATTTCTCACCTTAATTAATGGATCACCCTAAAAGAAACTAAAAAAGAAAAGATTGGTAATTAAATGCTAATTTTGTATGTTAAAATTATTGCAAATTACATGCAAATTGGCAAACATCATCAGAAAGGATCTTTCTCTGTGAAATTCCTAGTGCTATTATTTGAATTTGTTTTATATTGTATTCTGGGAGCATATTCAGGGCTCTGGGCAGACAGCATCCTGTCATTTCAGAGACCTGGAGTTGACTGTTGTCAGGGCCAGTAGGAGCCTTGATTGATAATACCCTGAATAGCAGTAGTGGAAAAGGAGGGAAGGAAATAGATATACCAATGTTAAGAGGTAGAAATAATAACCTTTGCTTGTCAAATGGAAAAAAAAACTCCTCTCTAAAAAGAGGGTTATGAGAAGTAGGTTCTGTAGATGGAAATAAGTCACATTGGTTTTAAAAATTTTCAAATCAGTAATTAGCACTAGAGAGAATCGGGACTACTAAAAGTAACATGAATTTTGTATTTAAAAAGCTTCACACATGATTTCTACCACTTCCATTTCATGTTGTAGATTTTGGTAGTTAGGTAGCTCTTCTAGAAAAGTCTTCATTTTGTCAATTTCTTACTGTTTCCTATTTTCTTTAGAGACTGTGAAGTACCAAATACTGTCTTTGAGCAATAATTGGGTGTTGGTTACTTTCTGTTTTTCCAGATCCACTCTCTGCCCTTCAAACCCTGCTCTAGGTGCCAGGAACCTGACTTCTGTGGACTGCATTGTCTGTACTTTCTTGTCCTCTGGTTGGCCATTGGAGGCACTAGCAGGAGCCTGGCGGATAGGAGGAGAACGCAGTCAGAGTTTGTATTTTCCCCAGCTGTTGGTCTGTGTTCAGACAGTGGCTGTGTTTGTCTATTTAGAGCCACAGCTCCTTTTGCAGCAGAGACTCTCCCACCATTACAGCTATTGTCAGGTTTCAAGGACAAGGGCACCTCTTTGCCCCTACTCCCCAATCACAGATGGTAAAAACTTCCCATATTACAGACAGTAAAAACTTCTGGCTCGAGTTAATAATTTTTCTCCTGTCCTCGTTGGTGTCTTTAACTCTCTTCACAACTCTGTAAATAGTCCCATTATTAATTGGTCTTACTTGTCACTTCCATATGTCCTGCAAGGACCCTGACTCAAAATGATTCACATTCTTGAAGTATGGCATCATTAATTTCTCCTTGAGATAAGTAGAGGTAATGAGTTCTGTTTTTTGCAATTCACTTTGTTAACTATATTGGGGATTCCGTCTATGTTCTCCCCCTCAGATATCCCTCCTCACTTCCATCCCTCCAAGGAGGCTTCTCTACCAAGTATAGTCACATTTATGCTCCTGCAGCCCTTTATACTCTAGGCTGGCAGTTAGTTCATCGTATTGTAATTAATTATTTTTTGGTTCTGTCTTCTTCTTAAAAGTCCCTCTGCCTTATTTGTCATTGTATTCCTAAACCTTGAATACTGCCTAGAAAAACTGGTGCTCAGTAAATGCTTAGTGAATGAGTTAATATCTAGGTGTTGACTGTAGGTCTTACGATGCTTTGTAATAGTTGAGTCATCTCACGGTAGTATAGCATAATGGTTATGAACATGGTCTTTCAGCCAGACAATCAAGCTTGGATTCTGATTCTACCATTTAACCTAATAAGTGACTTTTAAGATATTTAACCTCAGTGCCGCAGTATCTTTAACTCTTAAATGGTGATAATAACAGTACTTGTTTAATACAGTTGTGTGAATTCAATGAGTTAAAATACATGAAGTGCTAGAGGATCCAAGATGGCCAAATAGGAACAGCTCTGGAGTGCAGTTCCCAGTGAGAATAACACAGAGGGTAAGTGATCACTGCATTTCCAAATGAGTTTTTACTGCCCACAGACCAGGAGAGTCCCAGAGTGAAAAGCACTGTGAGTTTCCAGCACAGCAGTTTCAGCCAGTGCAGTGGGTCTCTGCACAAAAACTCACACAAATCTGGGCGGCAGTTTCAACTGGTGCCTGGAACACCTGGGAGACAGAGCCACCCATTCAACTGAAAAAAAAGGGGTTCCCATACCCACAAAGACCAGCAATCTAAAACGCTCTGGATTGAGAGTTTGGCAGCAAGCGCAGCTTGACCCAGGATGGTCCAGCTCTGTGGGGGAAAGGGCGTCCACCATTACTGAGGCAGTTCAAAATTACCGAGGCAGTTTACCATTACTGAGGCAGCCCGCCATTACTGAGGCAGTTCTAACTATACCTCTGTAAACAAAACCACAAGGAAGTTCACACAGAAGCTGGGAAGAGCCCATGGTAGCTCAGTAATGCCTCTGCTGACAGGTGGTGACTAGGCTACCTCCATGCTGGGAAGGTCATCTCTGAAAAAGGGGAGCAGCATGTTAGGAACTTATAAATAAAGCCCCACCTTCCCAGGACAGAGCACCTGAGAAAAAAGGTGGTTATGAGTTCTGCTGCAGTAGACTTCAACATACCTTCCCAGCAGCTATGAATGGAACAACGGGGCTCCCAGTACATCACTTGAGCTCCTATAAGGGACAGGCTGTCTCCTCAAGCAGGTCCCAACCCCCATATATCCAAAGAGACACCTCATAAAGGAGAGATCAGGCTGACATCTAGGGGGTATCCTTCTGGGGCAAAGATAACAGAAGAAATAGCAACCATTATTGTTCTGCAGCTGCCACAGGTGATCCCCAGGCAAGCAGAGTCCAGAGTGGACCTCCAGCAGTTCTACAGCAGAGGATCCTGACTGTTAGAAAGAAAACTAAAAAAACAAAGAAATAGCTTCAGAAACATCAACAAAAAGGAATCCACTCAGAGAACCCATCTGAAAGTCACAAACTACAAAGGCCACAGGTAGATAAATCCACAAAGATAGGAAGAAACCAGTGCAAAAAGGATGAAAACACCCAAAACCAGGACACCTCTCATCTTCTGAGGCACCACAACCCCTCACCAGCAAGGAACAAAGCTGGATGGAGAATGAGTGTGATGAATAGATAGAAATAGGCTTCAGAAGATAGGTAATAATAAACTTCTCTGAGCTAAAAGAACATATTCTAACCCAATGTGAAGAAACTAGGAACCTTGAAAAAAGGTTTGATGAAATGCTAATGAGAATAAACAGCTTAGAGAAGAATATAAATTACTTGATGGAGCTGAAAAACACAACACGAGAACTTCACAAAGCATATACAAGTTTCAGTAGCGGAGTTGACCACGCAGAAGAAAGCATATCAGAGATCGAAGATCAACTCAATGAAATAAAATGGAAGGCAATATTAGAGAAAAAAGAGTGAAAAGAAATGAACAAAGTCTTCAAGAAATATGGGATTATGTGAAAAGGCTTAAACTATGTTTGATTGGTGTACCTGAATGTGATGGAGAGAACGAATACAAGCTGGAAAACACTCTTCAGGATATTATCAAGGAGAAATTCCTCAACCTAGCAAGGCAGGCCAACATTCAAGTCCGGGAAATACAGAGAACACCACAAAGATATTCGTCAAGAAGAGAAACCCCAAGGCACATAATCATCAGATTCACCAGGGATGAAATGTAGGAAAAAAATGCTAAGGGCAGCCAGAGAGAAAGGTTACCCACAAAGGGAAGCCCATCAGACTCACAGCAGATCTCTCAGCAGAAACCCTACAAGCCAGAAGAGAGTGAGGGCCAATACTCAACATCCTTAAAGAAAAGAACTTTCAACCTAGAATCTCATATCCAGCCAAACTAAGCTTCATAAGTGAAGGAGAAATAAAATCCTTTATGAACAAGCAATTGCTGAGAGATTTCGTCACCACCAGGCCTGCCTTATGAGAGCTCCTGAAAGAAGCACTAAATATAGAAAGAAACAACCAGCACTAGCCACTCCAAAAAGTCACCAAATGGTGAAGAGAATTGCCACAATGAATAAATTGCATCAACTAACAGGCAAAACAACCAGCTTGCACCAAAATGGAAGGATTAAATTCACACATAACAATATTAACCTTAAACATAAGTGGGCTAAATGCTACAGTCAAAAGACACAGACTGGCAAATTGGATAAAAACTCAAAACCCATTGGTGTGCTATATCCAGGAAACCCATCTCACATGCAAGGACACATATAGGCTCAAAATAAAGGGATGGAGGAAGATTTACCAAGCAAATGGAGAGCAAAAGAAAGCAGGAGTTGCAATCTTAGTCTCTGATAAAATAGACTTTAAACCAACAAAGATAAAAAAAGACAAAGAAGGGCATTACATAATGGTATAGGGATCAATGCAACAAGAAGAGTTAACTATCCTAAATATATACGCACCCAATACAGGAGCACCCGGATACATAAAGCAAGTTCTTAATGACTTACTAAGAGACTTAGACTCCCACACAATAATAGTGGGAGATTTTAACACTCCACTGCCAATATTAAACAGATCAATGAGACAGAAAATTAACAATGATTTCCAGGACTTGAACTCAGATCTGGACCAAGCAAACCTAATAGACATCTATAGAACTCTCCACCCCAAATCCACAGAATATACATTCTTCTCAGCACCACATCACACCTACTCTAAAATTGACCACATAATTGGAACTAAATCACTCCTTAGCAAGTGCAAAAGAATGAAAATCATAACAAACAGTCTCTCAGACCACAGTGCAATCAAATTAGAACTCAGGATTAAGAAACTAACTCAGAACCACACAACTTTATGGAAACTGAGCAACTGGCTCTTGAATGTTGACTGAATAAACAATGAAATGAAGGCAGAAATAAAGATATTCTTTGAAATCAACGAGAATGAAGATACAGCGTATCGGAATCTCTGGGACCCATTTAAAGCAGTGTTTAGAAGGAAATTTATAGCAATAAATGCCCACATGAGAAGCAAGGAAAGATCTAAAATTGACACCCTATCATCAAAATTGAAGGAGCTAGAGGAGCAAGATCAAAAAAATTCAAAAGCTAGCAGAAAACAAGAAATAAGTAAGATCAGAGCAGAACTGAAGGAGATAGAGAAACAAAAAAAAAAACCCTCAAAAAAATCAATAAATCCAGAAGCCGGTTTTTTGAAAAGATCAACGACATACACAGACCTCTAGCCAGATTAGTAAAAAAGAAAAGAGAGATGAATCAAATAGATGCAATAAAAAATGATAAAGGGGATGTCACCACCAATTTCATAGAAATACAAACTACCATCAGAGATTACCACAAACAACTCTATGCACATAAATCAGTAAACCTGGAAGAAATGGACAAATTTCTGGACACTTGCACCCTCCCAAGCCTTAACCAGGAAGCTGAAACCCTGAATAGACCAATAACAAGGGCTGACACTGAGGCAGCAATTAATAGCCTACCAACCAAAAAAGCTCAGGTCCAGATGGGTTCACAGCCAAATTCTAGCAGACATATGAAGAGGAGCTTGTATCACTACTTCTGAAACTAATCCAAACAATCCAAAAAGAGGGAAACCTTCCCAAATCATTTTATGAGACCAACATCATCCTGATACCAAGACCCAGCAGAGACTCAACAAAAAAAGAAAACTTCAGGCCAATATCCATGATGAATATAGATGCAAAAATCTTCAATAAAATACTGGCAAACTGATTGCAACAGCACATCAAAAAGCTTATCCATCAAGATCAAATAGGCTTCATCCCAGGAATGCAAGGCTGGTTCAACATTCACAAGTCTATACATGTAATCCACCACATAAACAGAACCAAAGACAAACACTACATGATTATCTCAATAAATGCAGAAAAGGCCTTTGACAAAATTCAACAGTCCTTTATGCTAAAAACTCTCAATAAACTAGGTATTGATGCAATGTATCTCAAAATAATAAAAGCTGTATGACAAACCCACAGCCAATATCATACTGAATGGGCAAAAACTGGAAGCATTCCCTTTGAAATCTGGAACTAGACAAGGATGCCCTCTCTCACCACTTCTATTCAATATAGTACTGGAAGATCTAGCTGGAGTGATCAGCAAGAAAAAGAAATAAAAGGTATTGAATTCGGAAGGGAGGAAGTCAGATTTTCTCTATTTGCTGATGACATGATTGTGTACTTAGAAGACCTCATTGAGTCAGCCCAAAGTCTCCTGAAACTGATAAGCAAGTTCAGCAAAGTCTCAGGATACAACATCAATGTGCAAAAATTACAAGCATTCCTATACACCAATAACAGACTAAAAGAGAGCCGAATCTAGAAAGAGTTGCCATTCACAATTGCTACAAAGAGAATAAAATATCTAGGAAGACAACTAACAAAGGATGTAAAGGACCTCTTGAAGGAGAAGTACAAACCACTGCTCAAGGAAATAAGAAAAGACAGAAACAGATGGAAAAACATTCCATGCTCATGGTAAGGAAGAATCAATATTGTGAAAATGGCCATACTGCCCAAATTAATTTATAGATTCAATGCTATCCCCATCAAGCTACCTATGACCCTCTTCCCAGAACCGGAAAAAACCACCTTAAACTTTGTATAAAACCAAAAGAGAGCCAGCATAGCCAAGACAATCCTAAACAAAAAGAAAAAAAGCTGCAGGCATCATGCTACCTGACTTCAAACTATACTACAAGGCTACAGTAAACAAAACATCATGGTACTGGTACCAAACAGAGATATAGACCAATGGAACAGAACAGTGGCCTCGGAGGCAACACCACACACCTACAACCATCTGATCTTTGACAAACCTTACAAAAACAAGCAATGGTGAAAGGATTCCCTGTTTAATAAATGGTGTTGGGAAAACTCACTAGCCATACGCAGAAAACAGAAACTGGACCCCTTCCTAACACCTTACACAAATAAACTCCAGGTGGATTAAAGACTTAAACATAAGACCCAACACCATAAAAACCCTAGAAGAAAACCTAGGTAACACCATTCAGGACATAGGCATAGGCAAGGACTTCATGACTAAAATATCAAAATCACTGGCAACAAAAGCCAAAATAGACAAGTGTGGTCTAATTAAACTCCAGAGCTTCTGTATAGCAAAAGAAACAATCATTAGAGTGAACCAAAAATCAACAGAATGGGAAAAAAAT
>PVKP010000560.1:24624-146233 GCA_004027715.1 Plecturocebus donacophilus
GGGGGGTGGGGAGTTGCAGGGAGATAGCATGGGGAGAAATGCCAGATATAGGTGAAGGCAACAAATTACACTGCCACGTGTGTACCTATGCAACAATATTGTATGTTCTTCACATGTACCCCAAAACCTAAAATGCAATAAAAAAAAAATGCTCGTCATCACTGGTCATTAGAGAAATGCAAATCAAAACCACATTGAGATACCAACTCATGCCAGTTAGAATGGCCATCATTAAAAAATCTGGAGACAACAGATGCTGGAGAGGATGTGGAGAAACAGGAATACTTTTACACTGTTGGTGGGAGTGTAAATTAGTTCAACCATTGTGGAAGACAGTGTGGTGATTCCTCAAGGACCTAGAAATAGAAATTCCATTTGACCCAGCAATCCCATTACTGGGTATATATCCAACTAATTGTAAATCGTTCTATTATAAAGACACATGCATACGTATGTTCATTGTGGCACTATTTACAATAGCAAAGACCTGGACCCAACCCAAATGCCCATCGATGATAGACTGGACAAGGAAAATATGGCACATATACACCATGGAATACTATGCAGCCATAAAAAATGATAAGTTTGTGTCCCTTGTAGGGACATGGATGAATCTGGAAACCATCATTCTCAGTAAACTGACACAAGAACAGAAAATCAAACACCACATGTCCTCACACATAGGTTGGTGTTGAACAATGAGAACACATGGACACAGGGAGGGGAGCATCACACACTGGGGTCTGTTGGGGGGAATAGGGGAGGGACATTGGGGGGTAGGGAGGTTGGGGAGGGATAACATGGGGAGAAATGCCAGATATAGGTGACAAGGTTATGGGGGCAGCAAACCACATTGCCATGTAGGTACCTATGCAACAATCCTTCACATTCTGCACATGTAGCTCAGAACCTAAAGTGCAATTATATATATATATATAATTACATGAAGTGTTTAGGTCTGTGCTTGGTACATAAGAAGGCTATATCATATGTTTATGGGTTCTTATGTAAGACACTAGTGTGGTGAGAGTTAAAATATCAAATTGAGGGTAAGCAAAGAGAAAATTCCAGAGCTAATTGGAAGCTAGACATAAATGCATCATCAGAATCTCAATTCTTCCATTAAGAGTTTTAAAAATGAATAAAATTGATAATGTGGAATTGTTGGTCAAAAGCCTGATCTATTATTAGGCTCTTAGAACCCAGCAGAAGACCTTATCTTTTGTTTGGGCAGGACTCACAAGCCACAAGGCAATAGTCATAAAATGACTTCTGTAGACATTCATTTTCAGATAGTATTGTGTTGTGTTCACTAGTAGAATTTTTATAGGATATAGGATTTTTTTTTTATTGATCTCCTTTTTGAGTATTTGAGAGACATCTCACTTTGCTTTCCTAAATACAGATGATACTCACTATTCTTCCAGAGACTTTTGAAAATTAAAATAGAAATGTGAACAAAGCTTCTGAAATCTAAGTCCTTCAACTGTAATTATTTTATTCTGACAATCATCTCTATCAGTGGTTAGAATCAAAATTTCTGAAGTCATATTTTTTAGGTTTAACTCTCTGCTCCACTTACTCAAACGAGTGGAGGTATGACCTTAGGCTGATTACTTAAATTCTGTCTTAGTTCTTTTAACTGTAAAATAAGAGTAATAACAGTATCTGCTTCATAGGGCCATTAAGGAGATTTCACGAGGTAATCACATATAGCTTTTAGAAAAGGGCCTGGCACAGTTTAAGTGATCAAATTGCTAATTATTATTGTTCTTTATTTAAAATGAAAATAAGATAGTTTCACACCAACTGTTGATTTGAAAAGGTAGAGGCAGCTTGTTAATGACACATAAATTTAGGCATTTTGTTATTATTTAAATATGTGTTTTAGACAAGAAGAGATATGTACTTATCTTCCCTTTCATTGTGGTTTTAACTTGCATGTTACTTATGTTGAATTAAGTTCAGCATCTTTTCATGTACTTAATTGTCATCCATATGTTTTCTTTGTTGAAGTGCCTGTTAAAATCATTTGACCATTTTTTTTTGTATTTTCATTTTTGAAGTTTAAAAAAATATATATTATGGCGCTAGGAGTAGTGGCTCACTCCTGTAATCCTAGCAATTTGGGAGGCTGAGGCGGGTGGATCACCTGAGGTCAGAAGCTGAAGACCAGCTTGGCCAACACGGTGAAAACCCTCCTCTGCTAAAAATACAAAAAAGTTATCTGGGGTGGTTGAGGGTGCCTATAATCCCAGCTACTTGGGAGGCTGGGGTTTGAGAATCATTTGAACCCAGAAGGCAGAGGTTGCAGTGAGTCAAGATAAGCGCCATTGCACTCCAGCCTGAGCAAAAGAGCAAAACTCTGTCTCAAAAAAAAAAAATATATATATATATACACACACACACACACATATACACATATATACATACTTATATACTCACACATATATATATAGATCCACACACATACACACATATATATAAAATGGATTAAAGACTTCCATCAGAAAGGAAATCTGCAAAATTTTTTAGTCTGTATCTTACATTTTCTTTCTCCTAACAGTGTCTGTCAAAGTACAGAAATTCTTAACTTTCATGAAGTGTTGAATACCTCAATTTTTCATTTATGGATCATGCTTTTGGTGTTATATCTAAGAAAAGACACAAAGATTTGCTTCTGAGTTTACTTCCAGAAGTTTCATAATTTCAGGTTTCATATTATATGGTATAAGGTGGGATAAAAGTTCATTCTATATTTGGCTATCCAATTCTACAAGCAGTGTTTATTGATGAGAGTTTTCTTTCCTATTGAATTGCCTTTACACCATTTAAAAAAATTAATCATAGATATGTGGGTATATTTCTGAAATCTCTGTTCTATTGCATTTATGTGTTTATTTATCTTTATCTCAACATGCAAGACTACATTGTCTTATCTACCTTAGCTTTATATGAAGTCTTTGAGTTAGGTAACATTAGTTTTCCAACTTTAACTGCTTCTAAAATTCACAGAAAAATTCAGAGGACATAATGTAGCCCAAACAACTTTGAAAAAAAATAGTTTCTACAACAAGCTTACTAGAATTTTACTGGAATTTCATTAAACCTGTAGATCATTTTAGGAAGAAATTACATTTTAATAATATTGAGTCTTCCAATTCATGAATACAGTACATCTCTCTGTTTATTTAGGTCTTCTGTCTCTCTCAGTATATTTTGTAAGTTTAAATTGTGGTGGTCTCCCATATATTTTGTCCTATTTCATTCCTAAGTATTTCTTATTTTTCTATTCTATTTCATTTTTTTTTAAATTCAGCTTCCAGTTATTCAGGAACACAATTCACTGTTGTATATTGTCCTTGTATGTCATCATCTTGCCAAAGTTTCTTTATTCTCATAGTATTTGTGTAGATTCCATTAGCTTTTCTACTTTGATGATGTCACTTGTGAATATAGAGAGTTTTAGTTATTCCTTGCCAAACTGCTTTTTCTTTTTCTTGTTTTACTTTCCTAGCCAGAATTTCCAGTATAAAGTTACATAGAAATGGTGAGAGCTGACATCTGTACCTTGTTCTTGATCCCAGGGGGAAAGCATTCAGTCTTTGACTACTAAGTATGATATAAACTGTAGGCTTTTTGGTGTTCAGGAGATTTTATTATGATGAAGACTTTTTTGTTGTTGTTGTTCCTAGTTTGCTGAGAGTTTCTAACAGAAATCAATGTTCAATTTTGTCAAATTCTTCTTTCTGTATATATTGAGATGATCATGTGGGTTTTTTATTGTTATTTGTTTCTTAATCTCAATGTGGTTGAACGTATTAGAGTTTAATCAGTGAAGCAGAATCACTATGCGGTCTCATAAGGGATTTATCATAAAAACTTGACCTTATGAAACTTGGGTATCTAATTATGTGGTCTCTTGTGAGTCTTCATGCCTAAGGTTGAAGCTTAAAATCTGCCAGGCAAGCAGTTAAGAAGGAAACGTGGGCCGGGTGTGGTGACTCATGCCTATAATCCCAGCACTTTGGGAGGCTGAGGCAGGCAGATCACCTGAGGTCAGGAGTCTGAAACCACCTTGGCCAACATGATGAAATCCCATCTTTACCAAAAATACAAAAGTTAGCCAGGGTGTGGTGGTGGGCCCCTGTAATCCCAGCTACTAGGGAGGCTGCAGCACGAGAATCACTTGAAGCCGGGAGATGAAGGCTGCAGTCAGCCGAGATTGTGCCACTGCACTCCAGCCTGGGCGATGGAGTCAGACTCTATAAAAAAAAATGTGGATTTTAGAAGGGTTAGGTACAACCCATAAGCCTGAGCTGGAACCTTAGAGAGACTGAAACTCATATCGCTTGTGGTTGTATCTAAGCTGAAAGCATAGGTTTCCTGCTAGAGAGGTTGGCATCCTTCATCATGTAGCTAAACACACACCTGCTCCAAGACTAAGAGAAGCTGAAGGAGGGTTCATGTGAAGTGGTGTAGTTGCAGGCCCAGCTGCTGCCCCAGAGCAGGTTGGTGAACCAGCAGATAAACAGCAATATGAGCTACAACATGGCTGCTACTTCAGCTATCTGTCCTCTAATGTTCACAAGTCCCCTTGGGGGCCCACTTTCACAAAAAACATACAAAGACAGGATTCTTGGAAACATTTCAGACTAGACAAATTGACATGTGGCAAACACTCTGCAGTGGTTTACACTGATTGATTTTCAAGTATTATACCAACTTTGTATTCCTGGGACAGACCCAATTTGATCATGATATACTAACTATTTAATATATTGTTAGATTCAATTTGCTAAAAATATTTAAAATAAAAAAGTGTTCTGCAGTTTTTTTTTCCTTGTACTATCTTTGTCTGGTTTTGATATTAGAGTAATGCTGGCCTCAGAAAATGAGTCGTTTCTCTTCAGTTTCCAAGGAGAAGTTTCTTTTTGTTTTGTTTTTAGAATTATATAACCTTGTTCAAATGTGTTTCTTTTAAAAGATGCTTTATTTAATATATGTTGTTGATTTATTAACATTGAAGTCATGGTCAGCAGTTATATAACTCATGACTGAATGCAAGCTTATCTCAAATACTTATTGTCATCATAATGCATAGCCTTCTTTTGATTAGGGATACTAGATGGTGTTTCAGCACTATTCATGGGTGTGCACTTTAAACAGCAAAATCGCTAACATAAACAATAAAATGCAAAAATGTGGCATTAAAGAGACCACAAAGACAGTATAACAGCTTTATATATATATATGCACATATATATGTATATATATATAAAGCTATCTATAAATACATACATATATATGTGTATATATATATAAAGCTATATATATATGTAAGATGATACTGCTATATAAAAGGTTTGAAAGTTGTTTTTCTTTTCTTTTTTTTATTGCATTTTAGGTTTTGGGGTACATGTGAAGAACATGCAAGATTGTTACATAGGTACACACGTGGCAGTGTGATTTGCTGCCTTCCTCCCCATCACCTATATCTGGCATTTCTCCCCAAGCTATCTCTCCCCAACTCCCCACCCCATGCTGTCCCTCCCCCATTTCCTCCCGACAGACCCCAGTGTGTAGTGCTCCCCTCCCTGTGTTCATGTGTTCTCATTGTTCAGTACCCACCTATGAGTGAGAACATGCGGTGTTTGATTTTCTGTTCTTGTGTCAGTTTGCTGAGAATGATGGTTTCCAGGTTCATCCATGTTCCTACAAAGGACACAAACTCATCATTTTTTATGGCCTCATAGTATTCCACGGTGTATATGTGCCACATTTTCCCTGTCCAGTCTATCATTGATGGGCATTTGGGTTGGTTCCAGGTCTTTGCTATTATAAACAGTGCTGCAATGAACATTTGTGTGCATGTGTCCTTATAGTAGAATGATTTATAATCCTTTGGATACATACCCAGTAATGGGATTGCTGGGTCGAATGGAATGTCTATTTCCAGGTCCTTGAGGAATCGCCACACTGCCTTCCACAATGGTTGAACTAGTTTACACTCCCACCAACAGTGTAAAAGTGTTCCTATTTCTCCACATCCTCTCCAGCATCTGTTGTCTCTAGATTTTTTAAACTAGTGTGAGATGGTATCTCAATGTGGTTTTGATTTGCATTTCTCTAATGACCAGTGATGATGAGCATGTTTTCATATGTTTGTTGGCCTCATGTATGTTTTCTTTTGTAATGTGTCTGTTCATATCCTTCGTCCAGTTTTTGTTTTTTTTTTCTTGTAAATCTGTTTTAGTACTTTGTAGATTCTGGATATCAGCCCTTTGTCAGATGGATACATTGAAAAAAATTTTCCCATTCTGTTGGTTGCCGATTCACCCTAATGACTGTTTCTTTTGCTGTGCAGAAGCTGTGAAGTTCGATTAGGTCCCATTTGTCTATTTTGGCTTTTGTTGCCAATGCTTTTGGTGTTTTGGTCATGAAGTCCTTGGCTATGTCAATGTCCTGAATGGTTTTGCTTAGATTTTCCTCTAGGGTTTTTATGGTGTTAGGTCTTATGTTTAAGTCCTTAATCCATGTGGAGTTAATTTTAGTGTAAAGTGTCAGGAAGGGGTCCAGTTTCTGCTTTCTGCACATGGCTAACCAGTTTTCCCAACACCATTTATTAAACAGGGACTCCTTTCCCCATTGCTTATTTTTGTCAGGTTTGTCAAAGATCAGATGGTTGTAGATGTGTGGTGTTGCCTCTGAGGCCTCTGTTCTGTTCCATTGGTATATATCTCTGTTTTGGTACCAGTACCATGCTGTTTTGATTACTGCAGCCTTGTAGTATAGTTTGAAGTCTGGTAATGTGATGCCTCCAGTTTTGTTCTTTTTGTTTGGAATTGACTTGGCTATACAGGCTCTCTTTTGGTTCCATATGAAGGTTAAGGTGGTTTTTTTCCAGTTCTGTGAAAGTCATTGGTAGCTTGATGGGGATAGTGTTGAATCTGTAAATTACTTTGGGCAGTATGGTCATTTTCACGATATTGTTTCTTCCTAACCATGAGTATGGAGTGTTTCTCCATCTGTTTGTGTCCTCTCTTATTTTGTTGAGCAGTGGTTTGTAGTTCTCCTTGAAGAGGTCCTTTACATCCTTTGTTAATTGTATTCCTAGGTATTTTATTCTCTTTGTAGCAATTGTGAATGGCAGTTCATTCTTGATTTGTCTCTCTTTAAGTCTGTTATTGGTGTATAGGAATGCTTGTGTTTTTTTCACATGGATTTTGTATCCTGAGACTTTGCTGAAGTTGCTTATCAGTTTCAGGAGATTTTGGGTTGAGACGAGGGGGTCTTGTAAATATACAATCATGTCGTCTGCAAATAGAGACAGTTTGACTTCCTCCTTTCCTGTTTGAATGCCCTTTATTTCTTTTTCTTGCCTGATTGCTCTGGCTAGAACTTCCAATACTATATTGAATAGGAGTGCTGAGAGAAGGCATCCTTGTCTCGTGCCAGATTTCAAAGGGAATGCTTCCAATTTTGCCCATTCAGTATGATATTGGCTGTTGGTTTGTCATAAATAGCTTTTATTATTTTGAGATACGTTCCATCAGTATGTAGTTTATTGAGGGTTTTTAGCATAAAGCGCTGATGAATTTTGTCAAAGGCTTCTCTGCATCAATTGAGATAATCATGTGTTTTTTGTCTTTGGTTCTGTTTATGTGCTGAATTACGTTTATACACTTGCATATGTTGAACCAGCCTTGCATCCCCGCGATGAAGCCTACTTGATCATGGTGCATAAGCTTTTTGGTGTATGCCTAAAGCTATCAATAGTTGTTATTGGAGTCTGGAAAGAAAAAAAAAATAGTGAGTGGGATATTTTGAAATGAAATGAAAGTTTGAGATCACACCGTTAAGGTTGCTTTTCTTTCTTTCTTTCTTTTTTTTTTTTTTTTGGTGGAGGAAACACAGCTTGACACCTAGCTGAAAACAAAGTCAGCTAGAGTTGAGGGTGGCTCCAAATATGAATTGAATGTATGACATTTTCAGTCAACAGACCACATATATGACAATAGTCCCATACAATTATAATGGAGCTGAAAATTCCTATTGCCTAGTGACATCATAGCCCTCATAATATAATGTCATAACACAATGCACTATTCATGGGATTGTGGTGATGCTGCTGTGAACAAACCTACTATGCTGTCAGTTGTATGTAACACATGTGGTTATATATAATACATAATACTTAATAATGATAACAAACAGCTGTTACTGGTTTATGTATTGACTATTGTGAGACAAAGTAGCAAATGTGAGGAGTCATGTTTGCTCATTCTGCTTCTCAGGAGAATTTCACAAGGGCCCTGACTGGGTGGGTGAGCACAGTCCTCTGAAAAATGCCCTGAAGATGATAAGCAGGATGGTGCACAGATCCCCATGTGTCTTGCCTGAATCACTGTGTTTTTAGAAAAAATAAATTCAATAATTCAAGCCCTTGCCTCTTTCTATACATAAGATAATGTCTGACAGGATTACTAATTGTGCCCCAATAATCTGTAACTAGATGTACCCTCACACCCACATTTTGATGAGATTTTGCTCTACTGTAACTTCTGAGCACATTCAATGTAACTTCTGAGCACATGCAGAGCTGCTTTCACCTGTATATAATTGTGGGCTGCAACACTGCCTCAGAAAAGTCTAACAGAAGCTCTCTGAAAGACTCTGAGGTTGCAATCCTCAGTAAGACTTCTGAATAAAATTAACTTTAATTCTTTAAAAGCCTGATTTTTCTTTAGCTTACATTATACTATACTTTTAATCACTATTTTTGAGTGTACTTCTTCTACCTTTTTTTTTAAGTTAACTGTAAAACAGCCTCCTATCCCCAGGCCGGTTCTTCAGGAGGAATTTCAGAAGGAGACATTGTTATCATAGGCGATGACAGCTCCATCGAGTTATTGCCCGTGAGTAACTTCCAGATGGACATGATGTGGAGGTGGGAGACAGAGAGATTGATGATCCTGACCCTGTGTAGGCCTAGCCAGTATTTGTGTTTGTGTCTTAGTTTTTAACAAAAACGTTTAAAAAGTAAAAATAAATGTTGAAAACAGAAAAAAGTTTATAGAATAAGGTCACAAAGAAAATATTTTTGTACATTGTGCAAATCACAGTGAGCTTAGATTTAACTGTATATTATTACAAAATCATCAAAAAGATTTTAAAAAGTTTATAAAGTAGGCCAGTTGAGGTGGCTCATGCCTGTAATCACAGCGCTTTGGGAGGCCGAGGCAGATGGATCACAAGGTTAGGAGTTCGAGATCAGCCTGACCAATATGGTGAAGCCCTATCTCTAGTAAAAATACAAAAATTAGCCAGGCGTGTTGGCAGGGACCTGTAATCCCAGCTACTCTGGAGGCTGAGGCAGGAAAATCATTTGAACCCAGGAGGCAGAGATTGCAGTGAGCAGAGATCATGCCACTGCACTCTAGCCTGGGTGACAGAGTGAGACTCCATCTCAAAAAAGTTTATAAAGTAAAAATGTTAGAGTAAATGAAGGGTAATTTTTAGTGAAGATAGAAAAAAATATTTTTAGAGATTTAGTGTAGCCTAAGTATACACTGTTTATAAAGACCACAGTCATATACAGTAATATTCTAAGTTCACATTCACTCACTGCTCTTTCACTGACTTATTCAAAGCAACTTCCAATCCAGGAGGAGAAAGGCTCCATTCATGGTAAGTGCCCTATAGAGTTTTACTATTTTTATCTTTTATACCATATTTTTATGGTACCTATTCTATGTTTAGATACACAAATACTTACCATTATGTTACACTGGCTACAATATTCAGCATAGTAACATACCATACATGTTTGTAGTCTAGAAGCAATAGGGTATGCCATATAGCCTAGGTATGTAGTAGGCTATCCCATCTAAGTTTTTGTAAGTACACTGTATAATGTACACACAATGACAAAATTGTCTAATGATGCATTTCTCAGAATGTATCTCTGTTGTTAAGCAGTGCATGACTGTATCTGGAGAGGCTGAGGAGTGTCTGAGAGTGTTCCTCCAGTGGATATATCTCCCCTCTCTGTACTCTTTGAAAAATACAAATTCCTTAATTGAGGAAAAAAAATTAACTTGACCTACTGAAATTTTTAGATTATAGGAAGATGAAGAACACAATTATAGCATGCAAAAACAAAATTAAAAGTGGGCAAAGGATGTGAACAGACACAACTCAAAAGAAGGCATATATGCAGCCAACAAGCATATGAAGAAATGCTCATCATCACTAATCATTAGAGAAATTCAAGTCAAAACTGCAGTGAGATATCAACTCACACTAGTCATAATGCCTATTATTGAAAAGTCAAAAAACAGCAGATACTGATAAGGCTGCAGAGAAAGGGGGATGCTTATACACTTCTGGGAATGGAAATTGGTTCAGCACTGTGGACAGCAGTTTGACAATTTCTCAAATAACTTAAAACAGAAGTACTTAAAACTTAAAACTAGACTAAATGCTAAGGTACTGTCATCATCAAAGAATACTGTAAAGGTCAGAAGAGCTGGCTGTATTCTTAAATTTCCAGGCATCATTGTAAGGACACAATCCCTTTATTGGGTATTTACCCAAATATATATAAATTGTTCTACAATAAGACACATTCATATGGATGTTCATTGCAGCACTATTCACAATAGGAAAGACATGGAATCAACCTAAATGCCCATCAAGGATAAAGAACATGTGGTACATATACAAAGAGAATAAAAAAGAATGAGATAATGTTCTTTTCAGCAACATGCATGGAGTGGAGGCTATAATATTCCTAAGGAAACTAATGCAGTAATAGAAAACCAAACGCTATGTTCTCACTCTAAGTGGGAGCTAAACATTGAGTACATGTGAGCACAAAGAAAGGAATAACAGACCCCAGGGCATACTTGAGGGTTGAAGGTGGGATGAGGGCGGAGATCAAAAAACTGCCAGTTGAGTACTATGCCTATTACTTGGGTGACAAAATAATATATACACCAAACCTCAATGACACACAATTTATCTATAGAACAAACCTGTATATGTACTCCTAAAACTAAAAGTTTAAAAAATATGTTGTAGTAAAACTAACATGTTGAAGCCCTAATCCCCATTATGATGGTATTTGGAGGTGGCATCTCTGGGAAGTAATTAGATCACGATAGTGGAGCCCTTAAGCCAGGATCGGTGACCTTACAACAAGAGACACAAGAGACATGATCTCTCTACATAGCAAGAAAGTGTTTCTCTGCAAACCAAAAAGTGTTTCCTCACCAGAAACTAAATGGTGCAGCACCTTGATCTTGAAATTCCCAGCCTTCAAAATTGTGAGAAATATTTTTTTGCTGTATAAATCATATATATGTAGTATTATATATATATGTAGTATTATATATATGTAGTATTATATATATATATAGACATACACACACATACACACACACACACACACACACATATAGTATTTTTGGTATGGCATCCTGAACTAAGTCACATTTCAAATAATTATGTGGTACTTTTAGGTGACGGACACTGTTCTAGGCACTTGAATACATTAGTGAAGAAAGACAAAAATCTCTGCTTTCAAGGAATTTATATTCCTATATTCTAGGTAGAGAAAGCAGATAATGAATAACATAAATAAATAAGCTGACTGTCTAATAAAAAAACAGTAAAATATAGTAGTCATTGACCACATGTGAATATTTAAATTAATCAAAAGTAAAAATTCAATTCCTGGGACACATTAGCCACATTTTCATTGTTCAACAGCCATGTATGGCTAGGCTATCACACTGGACAGAATAGAACTAATATGTTAAAGGTGCTAAGTGGAAGAAAATATCCTATGTTAAATATAGTCATTATCTGTTGCTGTATAATAAACTATACCGAAACTTTCATCTTAAAATAACATACATTTATTATTTCACACAGTTTCAGAAGGTCAGAAATCTGGGAGTAACTTTCCTGGGTGGTTCTGGCTCAGGGTCCCTCACAAGGTTATAGCCAAGTTACAAGTCAGGGCTGTAGTCATCTGAAGCTCATTCACGTGACTGTTGGTAGAAGGTTTTATTATCTCATCATATGAACCTTTCCATAGGGATGCTCAGGAAGTACCAGGGGGCATCACCCAGAGAAAGTGATGTGAGAGGGAAGGAAAGCCACACTCTTTTGGTAACCTAGTCTCAAAAGTGACATTCCATCATTTCTGTCACATTCTGTTCACTAGAAGAGAATCACTAAGTCTAGCCATACTCATGGAAAGAGAATGAAGCTCCTGCTCTTGAGGAGAAGAGTACTAAAGAATGTAGGGAGATATCTTTGAGACAATCACAACCAGAGTATGGAGAACTGAGAGGGCCTGGTCCAGGGGAGAGTGCCTAGTCCAGGAAGGACCAGAGTATACGGAGACTGAGAGTGCTTGGTCCAGGGGAGAGTGCCTGGTCCAGGAAGGACCAGAGTATGGAAACTGAGAGTGCCTGGTCCAGGGGAGAGTGCCTGGTCCAGGAAGGACCAGAGTATGGAGACTGAGAGTGCCTGGTCCAGGGGTTTAGAGGGAGAAAGGAAGCAAGATGAAGTACTATTATAAATAAGGTGGTTATAGGAGATCTCACTGAGAGATGAGAGTTGAACAAAGACTTGAAGTGACAGACCAGAGATAACCTACTGAGTCTTTTCCACTACTACCCATCATTCCCTGAGAAATCCACAAAGATATGAAAACTTTCATTTTAAACATTAAAAATAACTTATGACCTAAGACTGAGGCATAATGTTCCTTTTGTGAAGATTCCCTCTAAGTAGAAATTTTTAAATAATTCCTTATGATTATTTGCATATGAGACAAGTAACTTACCCAGTGTTTTTGGAGAATCCCTAAATGCAGGAAAGAAAGAAAGAGAGAGAGAAATAAAGGAAGGAAGGAAGAGAGAAAGAGAAAGAGAAAAACCTAAGTCAAATAGTTTCAGCTTGAGGTGTGAGATACTTCATTTAGTCTTTTGAATTAAGCATACTTACAGATTTATAACTCAGCAGACATAGAGACATCTACATATACGTTTTCTAAGTATGGGTTTAGATTGCCCTGTATCAGAAAGTTACCTCAGGAAATAATGTTTTCTGGATGAAGCATTTGCTCAGAGGAGATATAGAGGAGCAAAGAAGTATAGCAGGAAGGGTATGCCAGTCTCATTTTCCCTTCACCTTATTCTGGAAGAAAGTTTGTAAAAAAGGAAAGGACTTGATGCAGCACAATCTGAATTGAAAATCAAATGATACAGATGCAGAAAATGTCTTCTTATAAATACATATTCTAAGGTAAGATGCCATAGTGTCCCCTTTCATTATCTCATCACATGAGTCTCTCGATAGGGCTGCTTATGACATACTAGGTGGCATTGATAGGCCTTGGGCTTGTGGAAAAAAATGCTTCCTTCATTTTCTGAGATTAGGGCTCAGTTTAACCTGGGCTCTAATTGCATTAATTTCAGAGACAGCAGTGAGCTGTGGAGGAGGCAAAGAGTTGGTTTAAGAAGGGGCTTTTTCACCTGTAAGGTCTAAGAAAAGCAACTTTCAGAAATGACATCAGCAAGTTGGAGGAACAGTATCTCTCTGGCTTCACTCTCCCATATAGAAATACAACTCGAAACTATCCACAGACAAGAATACCATCCTCAATATCCCAGAACTCAAGAGTTAGGCTGAGACATCCCTTTGGACTGCAGAACCAAAAAAAAAAAAAAAGCCATTATTGGAAAGAGGAATGGTTTTCCTTCACTATCACCCTTCCCCCAAGCCAGCACAGCACCACACCACAGAGAGTTCCTCTTGACCCACTGTTTTCTATAGTGGGGAAAGTAAGTAGGAGGTGACCATTCAGCTTCAGCACAATTCTGCGACCCCTCATAGGAGGCTTACTCTAGTCTCATCACACAGGAAACACTGGGAGTGATAGTAGAGCTGTATAACCTGGTCAGTTAGAAGCAATGATCTGGGGTGGGGTTCACAGTAACCACTGCATGAATCTCAGTGATTGCTCTGCATTCTGTCCAGGCACCACACCAGAAAAACTAGCCAAAAGCATCATGTTACATGAAGCATGGTTGGTCTAGTCTGCAGGTCTTCCAGGCTTGAATCCCTAGCCAACTTTTTTATAGGGCCTGGGTACCAGACTGGGAAGCAAATGCAAGTGAGCAATTAAGTTCCTGGGCTCACATTGTCTTTTGCATGCTGGGAAACTACTGTAGGTCAGCAGTTGTGTGCAAGAAGAGGATATAGTCCTACTAAACCTCAGTGGTAGAGAATATTGCCCAGCCAGGGAAGACAATTTACAGCTTTTTCCTATGAGAAACAATCACATAGCCCAGCCAGCAGAAGCAGATCATAACCTTTGGTCTTACTGGACCATGGAGCACAGCCAGCAATATAATTTGATCTCAGAGCACAGGATTCAACCCAGGCCAGCTAGAGAACTAGATACCATGTTCTGCATGTCTGGTGTTGCTACCAGCTAGTCCATCTAGAATCTCAAGCTAGACTAAATATTAAAGGTCTATTGCCACCAAAGAATACCTGCAAAGGTTGCAAGCGCTGGCTGTCTTCTTAAATTTGCAGACATCATTGTAAGGACACACGAATTATGAAAAATCAAGTAAAATAGAAGAAAAAAGAAATATGTCGCCTAAAAACAACCAGAAAGCAAATTACAAAATGGCAGTAGCAAGTCTCTATCTATCAAAAACTACCTTGTATATAAACAGATTAAAATCTTCAATCAAAACACAGATGGGCTGAATGGATTTTAAAAAATGATCCAACTATATGATGCCTACAAAAGACATATTTTACTAGTAATGTAACATACTGAAAGTGAAAAGATAGAAAAAGATTTTCCACACAAAAGGAAACTGAGAAGGAGCAGAAGTAGCTTTACTTATATCAGACAAAATAGACTTTAAGCCAAAAACTAGAAAAAGAGAAAAAGGTCATTACCTAATGATAAAATGGGTTAATTCATGACGAAGATATAACAATTGTAAATATGGATTTATCCAACATGGGAGAATCCAAATATATAAAGCAATTCTGAAATAATCTGAAAAGAAAAATAGACGCCAATACTATAATAGTAAGGTATCACCAAACTGCACCATCAATAATAGATCATTTAGAGGAAAAAAAAAATGTCAACAAAGAAACATTGGATTTCAATCTGCTTTAGATCAAATGGACCTAACAGACACTTATAGAACATTTTATCCATCCCCAGCAGAAAATATATTCTTCTCAAGTGTAGACAAAACATTTTCCAGGATAGATCATATGTTAGGCCACAAAACAGATCTTAGTCAATTTAAGATAATTGAAATTATATCAAGTATCTTTTCAGATCACAACAGTATAAAACTGGAAATCAGTAACAAGAGAAATTCTGGAAAATTCACAAAGATGTGGAAATTAAATGACATCCTCCTAAACAAACAATGTGTCACAGAGGAAATAAAAAAGAAAATCAAGGAATACCATAAAACAAACAAAAATAGAAACATGACATACTAAAATTTATGGGATATAACAAAAGCAGTCCTAAGAGGTGAATTATAGCAATAAATGCCTATATCAAAAAAGAAGAAAGATCACAAATAATCTAATGGTACACCTCAAGGAACTAGAAGAAAAAAGAAGCAACTAAGTCTAAAGTTAGCAAAAGAAAGGAAATAGCAAATATCAGAGCAGAAATAAATAAAATAGATACTAGAAAAATCATAGAAAAATTTATAAAGCTAATGGTCAGATTTTCAGAAAGACAAAATTGACAAACCCTTAGTTAAACAGAAAAAAAAAAAGACTACTCAAATTAGATCAGAAATGAAAGAGGAGACTTTATAACAGAAACTGCTGAAATACAAAATACAAAGGATTTTAAGATACTACTATAAGCAATTATATGCCAACAAATTGAATAACCTATAAGAAATGATTATATTTTTAGAAACACAACTTACCAAGACTGAAACATGAATAAATAGAAAATTTGAACAGACCAATAATAAATCAGCAGAATTGGTGAATAATTAAAAAGTCTCTCACCAAAGAAAGGCCCAGGAGCAGATGACTTCACTGTTGAATTCTACCAAACACGTAAAAACATACCAGTAAAAATTCTTCTCCAACCCTCCACAAGTATTAAAGTAGAGGAAATACTTTCAATCTCATTTTATGAGGCTAGCATTACCCTGATACCAAAGCCAGACTATGAGAAAAGAATATTAGAGGTCAATATTCTGGTGAACATAAATGCAAAATTTCTCAACAAAATATTAGCAAACTCAATTCAAGAATACAATAAAAGCATCATTCACCATGATCAAATGGAATTTATTCCTGGGATGCAAGGATGGTTCAAGATATGCAAATCAATCAATGTGATATCCCACATTAACAAATGAAGGATAAAAATACAACGATTATCTCAATAGATACAGAAAAAAACATTTCACAGTCTTCAACACCTTTTTATGGTAAAAATTGTCAACAGATTAAGTATAGAATGAATGTATCTCAACACAATAAAGGCCATATCTGATAAACCTGTAGCTATAAATCATTCTATTATAAGGACACATGCACACATATGTTCATAGTGGCATTGTTTACAATAGCAAAGACCTGTAACCAACCCAAATGCCCACGCATGATAGACTGGACAAGGAAAATGTGGCACATATACGCCATGGAATCCTATGCAGCCATAAGAAACAGTGAGTTTGTGTCCTTTGTAGGGACCTGGATGAATCTGGAAACCATCCTTCTCAGCAAACTGACACAAGAACAGAAAATCAAACACTGCATGTCCTCACTCATAGGCGGGTGTTGAACAATGAGAACACATGGGCACAGGGAGGGGAGCATCACACACTGGGGTCTGTTGGTGGGGAACAAGGGAGGGACAGCGGAGGGTGGGGAGGTCAGAGAGGGATAACATGGGGAGAAATACCAGATGTAGGTGGCGGGGGAATGGAGGCAGGAAACCACATTGCCATGTGTGTACCTATGCAACAATCCTGCATGATCTGCACATGTACCCAAGAACCTAAAGTAAAATTTAAAAAAAACCTGTAGCGATGAGTTCATGTCCTTTGTAGGGACATGGATGAATCTGGAAACCATCATTCTCAGCAAACTGACACAAGAACAGAAAATCAAACACCGCATGTTCTCACTCATAGGTGGGTGTTGAACAATGAGAACACATAGATACAGGGAGGGGAGCATCACACACTGGGGTTAGTCAGGAGGAAATAGGGGAAGGACGGTGGGGGGTGGGGAGTTGGGGAGAGATAAAATGGGGAGAAATGCCAGATATAGATGATGGGGAGGAAGGCAGCAAATCACACTGCCATGTGTGTACCTATGCAACAATCTGCATGTTCTTCACATGTACCCCAAAACCTAAAATGCAATTAAAAAAAACTGTAGCTAACATTCTCAATGGTAAAAATTGGATAGTTTTTCTTCTAAGACCAGGGACAAGGGAAGAAATTCCATTCTCACTATTTCTTTTTAACATAATGCTGTTAGTCCCAGTCAGAGCGATTAGTCAAAGGAAAAATAAAATAAAATCTATCCTAATAGGAAAGAAAGAGGTGAAATTATCCCTATTTGCTAATATCATGATCTCATATATGAAAACATTCTAAGCACCACAAAAAAAAGTGTTAGGACCAATAAATGAATTCAGTAAAATTACAAGTTACAAAACAAACATTAAAAAATCCGAAGCATTTCTATATACTAATAACAAACTGTCTGGAAAAGATATTAAGAAAACAACATTTACAAAAGCAACAAAAAATTAAACACTTAGGTGAAAATTAAAATATCTGTATACCCTGTATACCGAAAACTACAAAGTCCTGATAGAACATATTGAAGAAAACACAAGAAAAGGAAAGATATTCTATGCTCATGGATTAGAAGAATTAATATCAGAAAAATGTCCATACTATGTAAAACAATCTATTTATTCAATGAAACTTCTATCAATATTTCAATTTCATTTTTCACAGAAACAAAAAAAATACTCTTAAATGTATATGGAATCACAAAAAATATCCAAAACAATCTTGAACAAAAAGCATAAATTTGTAGGCATCACATTTTCAGATTACAATGAAATTATTGTAATTAAGATAGCATGGTACTGGCATAAAAACAAACACATTGACTAGTAGGACAGGATAGAAAACCCAGAAGTAAACTCAAGCATTTATGGTGAGCTGATTTTTGTTTCTTGGTTTTTTTTTGAGATGGAGTTTTGCTTTTGTCTCCCAGGCTGAAGTGCAATAGTGTGATCTTGGCTCACTGCAACCTCCACCTCCTGGGTTCAGTTGATTCTCCTGAGCTGATTTTTATTGTTTATTTATCTGCTTACTTATTAGAGGCAGGGTCTCACTATGTTGCCGAGGCTGGCCTCAAACTCCTGGGCTCAAGCAATTGTCAACCCCTTGAGTAGCTGGGATTACAGGCATGTGCCAACACGCCTGGCACTGGTCAGCTGATGTTTGACAAGGGTGCCAGGAACACACAATGAGGAAAGCACAATCTCTTTAAACAAATAGTGTTGGGAAAGCTGGCTATCTATAGTCAGAAGAATGAAACTAGATACTTATATATTACACCATATACACCTTCCTTTTGAAGGTTCTAGGAAGAGAATTTGTTTTCTTGCCTTTCCCACCTTCTAGAAGGGCCTATATTCCTTGGTTAAGGGCCCCACATGACTCCAATCTTCACTCCCATCATCACATTTCCTTTCCTGACCCTGGTCTACCTTCCTCTTATAAGGACTCTTGTGATTACATCAGACTCAGCCATGTAATTCAGTATAATCTCCCCAGTTTTAAATCCTTAACTAATATCATCTGCAAGTCCCTTTGGTATGTAAGGTAACATTCACAGGTTCTGGAAATTAGGATGCAGACATCTTTGGAAGGGTCATTATCCACACTACCACAGAGAACTTGTAAATGGAATATATGGCATAAAACAAATACAAAATAAAGAACAACAAGTGCTATTAACTCTTGTCACTCGAATGCTTATTCTTTGGGGTTGATTAACTCCAAATTTAACAAAAGCCAATAATACAACATAGCTATTTGAAAAGATCATAATCATAGAAATTAATAATTTTTAAGGCCTCAAGTCTCTCATATAACCACATTCTCTTTCTTAGTGTACAGCTCTATTATCAGCTCAAACAAATGTTCTTCTATTTAATTTATTAGTTTTGTTTATTACACTCTTCTCTCAGGAGTTTGACACTAATTAGCAGATGCAGCTTCCTACTGACTCTGCCTACTCTCCTTGGTATTTATTTCAGGTTGCCAGTCTTTGTGACCCTGCTTGTTGCTATCAGGAACACAATATGAGAGATTAAAGGATTGTTCCAATTTGCTTGGAAGTATTGGCTTTGTTATTTAGTCACCAAATCTGATGTGTTTGGTCAGTTTTTCTCTCCCTCAAGGCTCCTTACATTCTACCAAAAAAAAAAAAAAAAAGTCTACAATCCATGTTCCTTACCTGCGTCAAGACACCTTAGCATTTCTGAGTATGCAGTAGATATTTATACAGCTTAGGCCTTCATTCACTGGGATCATCAGAGAGAGGAAATAGTTTTGATCCTTGGGTTTTACAAACAGATAGAATTTTAATAGATTTAGTTAAGGGGAATGAAACCTAAGATCAAATACAAAGTTGCAAAAGTTTGGATCATATTTGTAAAATAGAAAGAAATTCACTTGGATCAGAACCTTATTCACATTTTCAGTGTTTCTGAGATGAAATTAGATAATATCACAGTAGAATCTTATCTAATAGACTATGATTTTGTCATTGCGGCTTTTGTGTATTTATGGGCTTAACTTGTCTGAAACATAAAGCTGCTAAAACTATTCTTTATGCAGAGAGAAGTATAATATCATTATTGTTGGGAAACTTACCTGCTGTGCTTATAAATGCCTTGTTGACTGCCCCTGGGAGGTTCATTATGATAAATCGATTAAGTTTGTGAACTTTTTGATGCATAAATGAGAATCATTGCTGAATAAGGATATTTTCTACTTTCTTTCATAAAGAAGCTTTTTTTTTTTTTTGCTTAAACAATGGTAACCCAATCATTAAAGAGAAGCCCATGACTTGCACAAAGAAAGCTTAATTTTCTTTCTCTTATTTCAGGTTTGATGATAGCTCCTTCACTTAGGTAACTTCTCTAAGTTAAAAAACAAGTTAAATGATCTCTATAATTATATCAAGTATATCGTATTTCTCAATTGAGTCATTTACAAAATGCTTTAAAAGATGTGTGCTTTTAAAAAAATTTGATAATTAAGATTCTTGTCACAGATTTAATGTATGTCTATCATAAGTGGCAAACTGGAGGCCAATGGGCCAAATTCAGCCAGCTGATATGCTTGTTTTTTTCAACAGAACTTTTAAAATGTCTGAAAATTTCACAAAAGTTTAGGTAATCTGTCTTCTTAGATAATGGGAGGACTCGAATTCCTGCATGGCATTAACTGGATGAAGTGAATGAGTGACACCCCAATGTGCCCACCCACATGCTTCCTAGTCTTCTGTCCAGCCCATGCTTCCTCATCTTCTGTCCAGCCCTCTTCATGCCTTTAAGTTTTGTTCTTGCCTGCTGGAGGCATTTGATGTTGTAATCTGATTTCTATACCTGATAATGCTGGGATTTTATTGTTTAACATTTTTGTAACTTAAAGCAGTCAAAGTAAGTGCCATATCTCATTTTTTACGAGAAAAACTTATCAAGCCATAGATAAATCCTTCTGTAGCCTTCTCAAAAACCTATAAGGGTCTCTTTCATTCTACTCTCCACACTGCTCTTCATTTGAACCTTCCTCTCAGACTTCTCATAGAGTGGTAAGGAAATATCAGAGACAAGATTTCCAAGACTACATATTTGTTTGCTGATTGTAGAAAGATGATGAGAGAACATATGTTTCACTCAATTTCATCATGCTACTGTAGAAAAAAACTGTCCAATGAAAGCAAATAGATTTTTTTGCTTTTAATCAGAAAAAGAAAAAATAATAATTTGACTCTTGGAATTACAATTTACTTTAGGGTTACAGAACCCTCTTTATAGTTCAGCTTTCATCAGTAAAATTGAGCTGATAATATCTAAATCCTAGTGTTGTTGTGAGCCTTCCAGAAAGTCTATTGCAAAAGGTGAGCACAGAAAAGGTGAATAATTGGCACCATGGTATTATAATTTGAGCTAGATATCTGCCTCTAACTTCCAACTTTTATAAACAGAAACAGTTGCCAAGAGCTGAACTTAGACACATTGCAGTGTTAAAAAAACACTTTTTGATTACTAACTCCAACCTTACACGAACTCAGCCATCTGCTTTCTTTACACTTGTACCCATAAACTCCAGCATAGCTAGAAAAAAAAAATCATGTAACTGGCCAGATTTCACTTCAAATTTTGATTGCTGTATTTAAATGGGAGCTGAATGCTATCTAGAAATCCTACCATAGTTTTCCATTTGGCTTGTTTTCCATTTTTTCAGAGATCATTTCATAATTTCTCAATTTTCAAAATTACCACCCCTGTGTCCTGCTTGCTTACAGCTGATGTTCATGCCTCATGCTCCATTGACAAAAGACAATTAGTGTGCCAGAAGCTGCTCATATTCCCATCAATAAATCTACAGGACACATATTTTTTTTCTACCCTCCTTCTTGTTTCAGTCCCCATCACAGGCTAAATTTGTCATATTAGCCTTGTTCTGCACTCTGAAGTACTCTGACTCTTGATTATTCTCTCTGTATTCTCATAACCCCTCTCCCTCTCATCCAGATGTTATCTTTATGCATACAAACACACTTCATTTTAAAAAACTTCTCTTGTGACATTATATTCCCTTTCAGCTGCTGCTTCATCCTCTGTTCTCACCTCATTCCAAATTACACTTTTGTAAAGTTATTTCCACATGCTGTGATATGTTTGGCTGTGTCTCCACCCAAATCTCATCTTGAGTTGTAGTTGCCATAATCCCCACATGTCGTTGGGGGACCTGGTGGAAGGTAATTGAATCATGGTGGTGGTTACCTCCATGCTGTTCTGGTGATAGTGAGTTCTCAAGAGATCTGAGGGTTTTCTAAGGGGTTTTCCCCCACCTTCTCCAATTCTTCTTCTTCTTGCCATCATGTGAAGAAGGACGTGTTTGCTTCCCCATCCCGGTATGATTATAAATTGCCTAAGGCCTCCCTACCATGCTGAACTGTTAGTCAATTAAACCTCTTTCCTTTATAATTTACCCAGTCTTGGATATATCTTTATTAGCAGTGTGAGAATGGACTAATATATGCCATGTTCACCCCTAACATCCCAGTCATTCAACTCATTCCAAATTGGTACCCACCCCCTCCATTGGAATAGCTTTTGTTAACCCAACTAAAAATTCCCATGTGGCCTAATTAAAAAGATAATTATATATCTGGTTCCAAATGCAATATGCATATGAATCACCTGGGGATAGTTTTTAAATCGAGGTTCAGATTCAGTAGACTTCTAGTGGTGCCCAAGATTCTGCATTGCTAATAAATGTCTCACCTGTTCATCTGTGGGCCAATCTTTGAGCAGCAAGTACATTCAGACTTTGTGTTTTGTTGTTGTTTGTTTTTTGGAGTTTTTTTTTTCTTGGTTACTTTTCCCCCCAAATTTTTCTACTTTGTATTTTGCATGTGATAGCCTTTGTATCTTGCATGTCTTATTTAAAAATGGTCCTCCTCAAAAAGCCCTTTTTAGACAATTCATCTAGAATGAATACTTGATACATTTTTCTGATAGCATTCTATTATTTCATTATACTCTTTTTGTTTGTTTTCTTGTTTTTTGTTGACTTCCCCACTAGACTGTAAGCTCCTGGGCATGAGGAGCATTTCTTAATTCACCACTCTAGCATAAAGCTAGGCATATGGTAGAAGCTTAGTAAATTCTGATGTATGAATAACCATATAGGTAATAATACAAATTTATGCTCCTTGAGTTCAAATTGAAGGTTGAAAATTTTCAAAAATACATTTGCTGATCTTTGTGGTTTTTTTCACCTGAACTCATTACTATGCTATATTTCTTCCTCCTGTCTTCAAACATTTACTTCCCACAACTTTCCTGTGGAAAGCACTTGGTGATGCTTTAAAGTCAAACCAGAGGTAACTCCCAACTGTTCCTGGAAGACTTCTCAACTAATACAGCCCAGTGGCTTCTACTTATTCAAACTTTTGTACTGTTTCTACCACTTGTGGGAGTTCAGCATATAATACCTCAAATAGGCCAGTGTTTTCCTTGTATTAGGAAATGAAGAGGATTAGATTGTTGCAAAAGTAATTGTGATTTTTGCCACTACTTTTAATAACTAATAGGTTGGTGAAAAAGTAATTGCAGTGCAATTTGGTTGGCACAATGCACTAACCTGATAGTTATTAAAAGTAGTGGCAAAAATTGCAATTACTTTTGCACCAACCTAATCCTCTTCATCCTTAAGGAAATAGTAATTTACTGAAGTTCAAGGTGAATATCAAGACACTGGTGATAATTTACTAAATACCAATGTTTTACATAAAGAGCTTGTAATCCTCAGAATAATATTTCTTGTAACTTATTGTGCTGATTTTAAAAACAAAGAAAATGTGGTCCAAGATATTGATTCCCCAAGGTCACCTGGCAAAAAAGTGGGAGACTGTGAGCACAAAACCAGTGCTCCTTCCACCATGATGCCTGTTCCAATTAACCCAGGCCACCTTTCTCCTACAGAGTGATCTCCGGCACCTAGCATGGCTCCCTATGAACCAGCAAAAATCCTGGTTCATATCTTCTCTGGAGCGTGAACCAGAAGGAAACTAAAATAACTAGAAACTCCCATGGCCCATCCTATTTCCCAGAGGTATCTATGCTAAGCAGTGTGTGTCCTCAAGAACCCACTGAGATTCTTATATTGCCATTTTTGTAATCCCACATCTTAGGCAGTGAAAGGGAACTTATGAAATCTTTTTTTTTCTTCAAGATAATATAGTGAAAGTGCTTACAAGTTTTCTCATTTTTATGACAGTTTTTGGAGAATATCTTGTTTGACAGATAGTTAAATGTTAGAGGAATTTAGAAATAAATACACAATAATAATTGTCTCCTTTAGAATTTCATGAATTTTGCCTCTAGGAATAAAAAGAAACACTCTTGAAATAAGGGCCATAATGAGAAAAAAAAAGTATTTCTTCTCAGAGGAGAGCAGGGAAGCAATTTAGTCCCTGAAGTGGAAAGAGAGGTGGAAACAGGGCTCCCTGTGCTTTCAAATCCCTTCTGAGTATTGTAAGGTTTTATTTAGTGGAGCAGCCAAACCCTCAAACTTTTCAGTAAACTCTGAAATTAAGCACACAGTTGGGAAGTATATTCTACCCAGCCATAAAAAAGAAAACAGGCCTGTCTTAAAAAGTCAGCATACTCTAGAAAAGACATGGGAATTACCTGCTAAAATCACACTGAATTGAAAAACAAAAAATAAAAAATAAATAAATTCATGAAAACGTCAAAGTGGTAAATCAGAACCCAGGCAGGTCCCTAAGCTGGAAGCTGTCTTAACAACTAGAACTAAAGAGACATCAATTCCTGGTAAACGGGCCTTCACTCCCAGAGAAAATATAGATAGCTCAGAGAAGGCCCTCAGAAGAAAAAACCAAATAGATTCACGTTTCTTTCAGAGGCTATCTTTGCTTTATAGGAGCATTTGCCCTGACATAAATAACTTCAGGATTAATACTCAAAGGATTTTAGTGTGTATCTCTGTTTTGTTTTGTGTTATGTTTATTTTTCCCTCTTTGTGAATTCACACTGCCAATTCCCTTTGTCTAAAATAATTTATAAAACAAAGCTGTGTTCTTCAACAGTGTTGACCAACACTATCTGGGCCCAGACAGCAAAGGTAGCTTGTCCCAGTTAGACACCTTATGGGGTGAGAAGAGAGGATAACTGTCTAGAGACTCCTTCATTAAAGAATAGTAGAATAAATAAAAATTTATTTTTTAAAAAAAATTGAATATGCTCAATCACTTAGCAAATTCCTTGCATTTATGTTCCATGTGGCAGTTCTAAAGTTTTCATATAAATAATCTGAAGGTCTCAATACTTGCTTCTAGTTTTAATTTTTTTTTCCCAAGCCTCTGACCAGATTTGATTTTTTTTTCATATCCTTTCCCTTTTCTGTTCAGTCTTTTTCCAGAACCAATGAGAATGGGAGAAAATTTCTGTCAAAAAGGCAGCAGTCCTGCATAGAAAAGTAAATTGAACACTCCAAATATGAAGCAGTTTTCCTTTAATGAATTTCTATTTATGTTACTAAAAAGAGACAGTATCAGAAATATATTTTGAATTAGTTGATGATTGTTTAAACTGAAAATTGTTTTCTCGTTCATTTGGGCCATTAAGATCTCAGAGTTTATCACTAAAGGTTT
Source organism: Plecturocebus donacophilus (assembly GCA_004027715.1). NCBI lineage: Eukaryota > Metazoa > Chordata > Mammalia > Primates > Pitheciidae > Plecturocebus > Plecturocebus donacophilus. Next base: position 50,173 of record PVKP010000560.1, read on the forward strand.
GCTGTAGAGTATTGAAAGACCCCAGGATAAAGCCAAGGAGGTAAAGAGAAAGGTGGGGTAGGGGAGAGAGAAAGAAATGGGGACAACTGAGGGGGTAACTGTTTGATTATCTTACTATATGCGGTGTCAGGAGTGGCAGGAATCTTGACTATCTTTTCACCTTTTTTTCTTTATCTTGACACCATCATGTAGGTGCGTATTCTCCTGTGCTCTCATCACTCCTGCCTGGCATCCCATCTAGAATGCCTCAGGCCAGCTTTTCCAATTCACGTATGTGCGATGTTCCTGATTAAGGTGTGAGTAACCCTATTCTTTGTGCATGGAAACAAAGTACTAATCTGTAATTTGCCAAGATGTTCGCCTGTCACTTGAGGGGTAAATGAAGAAATAATGTTTGCAACATGAAAATTATTTAGTCAACTGACTAAATAATCAAGTGAGTTCGTGATCAAGATGATACTAGCTAACTTAGGAAAATAGCCAACAAGAGCATCGCATTTCTCACTGCATCTCTATGTGTTAAACTTTCATAGACATCCTATATCCTTTTGGACTAAATGGACAAATGAAACACCTCGAAATAAGAATTCTGGCTCTGTAGAAGCAGTAATTATCACTTACTTTAACTGACTAAATTCTGATCTGAAAAAATGTTCTCTACACAGCTATAGTTTGAACAACAAATAGTTGATGCTGATTTAATATCAATTTTTGGCGATTTGACTTGCTTTTGCTTTGATAAATATTGAGATTCTCAGGTCTTAAAGAATCAATGTCTTCTACTCATGCTCAAAATAGTGTTAAGTAAAGTCTTAAAAATAAATCTATGTTTGAATAGGTCAAAAGGTCTGGACTCATAGGTACTATTTCTTGTGATAGCCCAAGTTCTCACTTTTTACTATTGTTAGTGTTCCAATCATTTTGAATACCTCCTATGGATTTGTAAAGTATTTAATTTATATATTTTAATTTGTTTAACACAGTTCTTTGAATATCATGACTAAAAAGTGTCAGAGGTGTTTGAGCAAGAGCAATTCTATTTTGAGTGAAGTCTGGGAAAATGAGGCTGGGACTTGCTGGGCTGTACTTCCAGAAAGTTAGTCATTCCTCACCTCTAGGTGTTTACAGTTAAGGAGACAAATTAATAATGTTTGTTAAACAGACCCAGACTTGGGAGTGTTCAGATAGCCTAATATCTGGAGAACAAAGGCATTCCCAATTTTGCTTTAATAATAATAATATCGATTCTTGGAAAATATAGCAATTAAGAAAATTAACCCTTTATCAAAAACCCTTGTAGCGGAACACATCTCCCCAAGATCTCCTTTTATCATATATCATATATATATCATATATATATATAAACACACACAAGTATTTTACCTAGGGTGGATGCATTCCTCCTCTTACTTTCTGGAGCATCCTACTCTGTTTATGGAGTAGCTGTACTTTCACCACTTTGCTTTCTTAATAACGTTGCTTTTGCTTTGCACTGTGGACTCGCTGTAAATTCTTTCTTGAGTAAGATCCAAGAACCCTCTCTTGGGGTCTGGATCAGGACTTCTGTCTTGTAATAGAAGCTTTGAGGGTTGACAAGAGATCAAGAGAGAAGTATAACACCTCAAAGTCATCTTAGTCATCATTTTCAAATCTTAATAATGTGCAAAATATCTAAGAAACCAGACACTATTAACTTGGCAAAGACTATAAAAACCAATTCCTCCTCCTGGAAAGAAATACATGAAGCTCAAGGAGTTTGGTTTCATAATGCCTTAGATAAATTGGTAAATACTTACAAATAATCATCAGAAATTTGAAATAAAGCTTTTGGGGTATAGCCTTAACTTATCTAACAGAGTCGCTTGATCATGACTTTTCATCTCTGAAGATCTTGGGTCAGGAATGCTACAAATGTCAGCAAAACAAGAGAAAGTGCCCATGTGCCTCTAGCAGGGGTTCAGCCCTTTGCAGAGTTCTGCATCTCTAAGAAGGTCACATCACAGCTGGAGAGGCAGAATCAGCACAGTTTTTCACAGGAATGACTAATATGTTTTAAGAAGGGGTACTATCTCACTGAAATTAGCAGGCAGTCATCTTTCATATTTGATATTTTCTTTCTTTAAGTATAATAAAACAAATTACTGCCACAAGTCCAGCAATAAAGAAGCAGAATGGTAGAAAGTGGAGCTTCCAAATAATGAGCTGATCGCTTCCCACTCCCAGCCTGAACAAACCACAGAACATAAAGCTAATAAGAAATAATATAGTACAGCCAGCATCACCGATTATAATATAGGTATCAACTGAAGTCACCTTATCTTTTGGAGTGTAAGTAAAATTAGACTGAGTTCCTTCCCCTGTATTTTGGGGAGAGTCTAATGGCTTCTCAAAGATATTTGTGACTTTGTCATGGAGACATTTATATGTATAGTTTTCTGTTTAGTCAAGGTTCTCCAGAGAGACAGAACCAACAGGAGATAAATAAATGGATATATAGAGATAGATAGATAGATGAAAGGTAATTTATTTAAGCAATTGGCTCACAGAGTTATGGAGGTTGAGAAACCCCATCACAGGCCACCTGCAAGCTGGAGGAGACCCTGGGATGCTGGTTGCATGGTTCAGTCCAAGTCTGAAAGCCTCAGAACAAGAGATGCCAATGTATTTCTCAGTTTGAGGCCAAAGGCGTGAGAATCTTGGAGACTGCTGGTGTTAAGTCCTGAAGTTCAAAGCTCAGAGAGCCTCGAGTTCAAATATCCAAGACCAGGAGCAGAAGAATGTCCCAGTGCCGAGAGAGAGAGAGAGAGAGACTTTTTTGTTCTACCTGGGCCCTCAGTGGATTGGATGGTGCCTGCCCACACTCAGAGCAACTCCTCCCCATTTAGCCTGCTGACTCACACACCAGTCTCCTCTGGAAACACCCACAAACACACTCAGAAGTAATACTTTACCAGTTCTTTAGGTATTCCTTAATCCATCCAAGCTGACAGCTAAAATTAACCATCATCTCATCTCTAGCTAAAAATTCCACTGTCAATGGAAATCTTGAAAGAGTCTAGCACAGAAACACGAGGCAGGAACAAACGTGGCTGGCCTGTCCAAGGGACCAGCAGGAGTGCACTGAGCCTGGAGAGAAGTGGCCAAGGAAGAGAAAGGATTCAGACAGATAGAGGTGTCAGTATTACACTGGGTTGGAATTTGCAATGGAACAACAGTGAATATTGTCTGTGGGACAGAGACTTCTGAGAACATGTGAGACTACAGGAATCTGACTTTTTCTGATAGCCATATTTTTGATAACTAGAATGGCTCCTGAGCACCACACTGTTTTCTCTCTTCAGCATTCTGCATGCTCCATTTATCTCCTCAGTCCTCTGTGGTGAGGCTTATTCAGGCTTTGGAGCAGGCGCTTGCAGAGCAGAAGGCTGGCCAGTCTTCATTTGGTTCACAATTGTTAGCCTAAACTGATCTGTGCAATTTTGCATTGATCTTAAATACCTGAAAATGTTTTGGGATATTTGGCTCAAAGGCAAAACAAAAAGGCATCTTTTAGCATTATTTCAACTACTAGATCTCTGCATGTCTGTGTCTTTTGTAAACAGTGGGTTTTTTTGTTTGTTTGTTTTTTTCTTGCTAGAGATGGTTGTTAATACTTGATGTAGAGAACAGAGATACTGGGTCTGTATATCATTATCACAATGAGCCTGGGGTGAAGGTATCAAAAATGAGTGGCTTTATCTGAACCAAGGTTTGGTTCCAACCTCTCTCTCTGAGACTGAGTAGCAAATAGTTGTCACTTCACAAGGACTTTTTAAAAATATGAACAGCAAATGTACATTATTTTCACTTTGTACTTCCAACTTTTTAAAGTTATTCTTTAAGGTTCTTAAAATGACTACTATGAAAGATTTTTTAAGCTGGGACTTGGACAATTCAATTTACTTAGGGCTACCTTTGTGAAATTATTGTTCTTCATGCTAAATCTAAAATCATATGAATTTTGTTCTGTTTTTTCACCATAAAAGATGTGTTATAATCTAGCAGGTATCAAAAAAGCAGCTGGAATACAGTCAAGGTGAGTTTTATTAAAGATGGTAGGAACAGAGGAACCAGCTGTATTTGCAGGGTGAACACCATCAAGGAAGTTCCAAAGAACAGACAGAAGGAGAAGGTACATACTTGTAGGGACTCCATGAGCCCCACATCATCTGTGGGTACCCTGAGTTTGGTGGTGACAAAGGAATGAGAGAAAGACAGATAAAGAGAAAAAGTGGGACCAGGGGGCCATCACTTTCTTTCTCTGGAGGTGACAGTGAAGACCCAAGCTCTGATCATCCACTCTATTTATTAGTTGCAATCACTTTGATCTATAGGGTAGGGGTGGAGTAATGGTGGGGAGAGGGTGATGGTGGATTGAATCAGTGAGCTGGAACTGAATCAGTGAACCGGAACTGGTGTATCATTCTAAAGATTGACAACAGTGGCAGTTTGGGAGTTTCACAAAACAAGAACATGTGGTTATCTTTAGCTTATTGTCTATGTACAGCTGATGGAACTTGGACCTTACAAGGAGCCTACAAGTCTGGCTATGTCATAGTGCTATGAAGGGGTTTTTACATCCTTGAGCACAATGTTCATGGTAACAGAGCGAGGTTGCCCTTCACTGGAACATGAGGCATGGAGAGGCCTTCATCCTCAAAGGTCTCCTGTGGCCTTCTGCAGTTTGTTGTTCCTTGTCTATATGTTACTCATAACCAATTTATGTAGGCACGCTGTAAGTCCTTTCTCCTTTGCAGCTTTTCCCAACACATATTTATGGTGATGGTTGACAAAGTGGTTAGGAAAGGAGTACAAAGGATGATACAATATAGGCAGAAATCCTACTAGGAAATTTGGCTACATGGATAAGAATATAATTGGAGATTCGAAAGGTAGCATGTAGGATGCTTTCTCTTAAAAACAATGAAGAGACAAATACAAACTTTAATACTATAGGAATCTGAGCTAATAAATAGACAAGATCAAGAGAAGTCAATAAATAGACAGGAAAAGAAGATAAACCTGTTATGTGAATGTACTGAAACACTATATGCCTGGCATTGTGCTACGTGCTATGAATAGAATTATGAAGAAGATGAGCTTCTTTTGTTTGAGCTCTTGAAATGAATTGGAAGATATATTTGTTGAAAAAATATTTATTTAATGAATGGTTGGATGCAAAAAGATATATTTGTTATAAAAAGTGATAATATTATGGTAAAAATTTGCCCTGGGTCATTATGGGACTATATATAAGGAAAAGATTGCCTCTGCCTAGGGAAATGGAGAAAATCTTTTTGGTAATTATTGAAGTCTTGTATCTAAAGTCACATAACAATTTAAAACATGTAAGCTATGTTCAGTCTCTGTCAAAATTAGCAACCACTGAGTGGAACTGTTAAGGCCAGTATGTATGGCTTGGGAAAAAAAATAACTTTTATGGTGAAAAGAGTACTGACTATTGCCTCAGGTAAACACTGAGAGAATTACATCTCTTAGACTCAGAGGTTTGTGTATTTGTAAATCACATAGTATAGCATTCCACTGCATTCAGTAAATGGCATTACCCATCTTCTGAATTGTTAGGAAATTGGAGTATTGGCTTTCATCCTGTTATGGTATGTTGATAATATATTTACATATGTAGATATAGATTTAGGAAAAAACTGAGAAATTGAGCTCAATTTTAAGACAGTACTTTCTGGAGAATATAGTAATAGGACTGCTATTTAATTATAATAGCTACCGTTCTAGGAGTGACAAAGCACACACACACACACACATATGTGCATGTATATATGTGTGTGTGTGTGTGTGTGTGTGTGTGTGTGTGTATGTGTATATATATATGTATTTATATAAGATATATATATGGTAAGTTAAGACTTTGGACTTTAAAGAAGGCATTTTACAAATCAGTGTGAATATTAGTTTTGTTACTATAATAGCCAAACATTATGTAGTCAAAAGTTTTATAAGAAAGCCAAATGCAAAGAAAAAAAACCTAGTCAGCTTGTTTCTAAATAAAACCTACAATGCTTAGCACTATACTGTTTCTATGTAATTTTTTTTTCAAAGAAATATAGTAATGTCCTAATAAGGAATAACTAAGAAATATTAGAAAATCCTGTCCTCTGAAAATATACATTTTACAGATTAAATGGCTCCAGTGAAAGAAAAACAGGTATTTTTCAGGTAGAACATAGGGTTGATTATGTGAATCTGCTTCCTATGCCTAGCGTGTTCCTCAGAAATAAAACAAAGCCAAAAACACAGAAAATGTTGGGCTCTGTTGATAACTTAGTGATACCGTTATTCATACATAATAAAGGGAGGCTTCTCATTATGGACTGAAATGTAACCTATTGAGAGAGACATTTTAATTACTCCAAAGATATTTGTTGAGTCTCTAAGATATGCCAGACAATTTGGTATGCTGCAAAGACACAGCAGTGAGAATGGCAGATTGTATATTCCAGAAATTACTGCAACAATAGCTCCCACTGCATGCTCTTCTTAAAATGTGACTTTTACATTCTTTTTAGAGAGGGGTGAAGTCCACATTTCCTCTCTTTGAATCTGAAATTTGTGACTATGGTGAAAGTAGGCTATGTAACTTGTATGGTTATATTATAGAAGATGACAGTGCTTTTGCCTGAATCTCTTGGAAAGCTTGTTCTTGGAATCAAGTAACCCCATGGAGAGGCCCATGTGGAGTGGAAGTCACAGCTAGCTCTCATTTGCCAGCCACATGCATGAGTCATTTTAAGCTGGCTCATTGAGTCTAGCTCAAATCAAGTCATCCCAGCTTATATCACATGAAGCATAAATAAACTTTACCCACTGAGACTTCCTATATTATAGATTTGTGAGCAAAGTAAGTAATTATTGTTGTATTAAGACTCTATGTTTGTGATGATTTGTTATACAACTAACTTGAACATTTAAAAAATGAGCCAGATTTTATTCCTACTAAAGCTTACAGTGAATGGTAAGTGAAATTAAATGTGCAATTATGATATGATGCCGAAAATGTCCTAATAACAGAAGCACCTTAATGTATGGGTATATTTGGGGATGTATTATAGTGTTCAACAAAATAGCTTTCCTGAAGAAGTAACAGCTAAGGTGACTGAAAAATAAATGAGATGAATGAGAAATGGAAGCTACATATTTTAGAGATGGAAACACAGTATACCTAAAATGTTAGATATTACTTGACTAATAGTGTGGTGATGAGGGTAGGAAGCATGGGAGGGAAAAAGAATAGGGACAGACAAAATATAAAAAACAAAATGAAATTAGGTCAAGAGATTTGGACTTTATCCTAAAAGAGATGGTGATCTAAAGAATTTTTTTTTAATTAGCTAAGGACTCAGTCAGGTTTTCAGTTTAAAAAGTTGAGAACTGGAGGGAGGTAAAACTAGAGCTGGGCAGATAATTTAGGTAGTAACAATAATCCAACCCGTCTCTATCTGCAGCGTTTTTCCTCTTGGTTAATGGCAACTCCATCCTTCCAGATGTTCGAATCAACAACCTTGGAAGCATCTCTGACTCTCTTTAGAGCCTCTACCTAATCTATTAATATTTGCTAATTCTGCCTTAAAGGCTAATAACTTTTCATAACCTTTAAAATACATCTGCAATCAAATGATTTCTTACCATATGCATTGCTACCAGTCTGGCCCAAACCATTACCTCTCACATGAATTACTGCAAAAGCTTTCTAAAAGATCTACTTGCTTTTACATTTGCCCCACCTAATACATTGTGTATTCTCAAAACTACAGTCTGAGTAAAATTTCCAAAACCAAAATCACATCAGCTCACTCTTTTGCTCAACTACATGCAGTGTCACTCATTCTGTGTAGGGTAAAAGCCTAAGGTAAAATGACCGAAGAGACTGTCCTTATATGTTCCCCTTTTTCCTCTCTGACTCCATCTTCAGTTTTTGTCCCTGTTAATCATTCTGTTTAAGTCTCAATGGGACATAAAAATGCAGTGGGGGCCTTCCAGCCTTGGACTTTGGTTTTAGCCATTGTTTCATCCTAGCAGGCCTGCCCACAGACATCTGTGTGGCTAACTTCCTCAGTTTCTTTAAATATTTGGTCAAATCTCACCTATTAAAACTGCAATCAGCAGCTCCCTCATTTACTGGGGATCTACTATTTTTCTTTTTCTCAAAGCATGCATCATCATATAGAATTGTACTATGTAATTTATTTATTATGTCTACTGCTCATTTCCTGTCTTCACTTCTACCTGACCCCATTCCTGATAAAATGTAAGGAGGAACAATGACAGCTGGAATAGTTTATTCACTGATGTGACAGGTTACCTTGAAAAGTACCTGGCACAGAAGCAGAAATTCAAGTATTTGTTGAATCAATGAATTAATGAAATAGTAAATGGTAATAGGGGTGGAGGGGCTCCTCCTATTTTTCCCAAAATGTCTTTTATAATTTAACATAATTTTTGACTTGTCCTTTTCTCTACTGAAATTCTACTGCTGCATTGTTTGCATTCTTTTTTCCTTCTCCTCACTGTGACTGCTATTGGAATTTAATCAACTATCAAAGCCACTTTGGCTCTTTGGCCAGACCAAATACCAGATAGAGCATCTGAAATATTAATACTCATACCATCCTAGTAAGCAAAATAGGAGAGGCCTACATAAGGCATCAAAAATTTAAATGGCTTATTCAAGGTCACTTTTTCAATCACTATAGAGAATAACCAGCACTTTAAAGGGCAGAATTTAAATTAAATGTATTTCAAGGAATTTATAGGATGATAAAGAGCATACTAGATAAAGTTAAATAAAAACAAAAGTTGGATTGGATAAACATTACCTACATAAATGATAAAATTATTCTCTCCCCTGTTATACCATAACTCTATTTGGCTCCAAACATCGTATGTGTGATTTCTATTCTAGACTGTCCTACTTGAATCTCTCTGATACCTTGAGCTAAGTGACAGCTTCCTCAGCCACCCTACAGAATGAATGACAGTTCATTGTCATCTCATATTTTAAATAATAACTTCTTTTACATTGCTGTTGAGCGTGTGTTATGTATGTGTTGTACATGTGCTAGGCTCTAAGAATGTAATGAGAAATAAAAGACATATGACTTTGCTCATGGAAGTTACAGTCTTCCAATAATTAACGTAAGCAACTGTAGTTAATTAGAGTTCAGTTACTACATCTGTTAGTTACTACAGCTGTGCTTTACAGATACCAAGATCTTGATCTGCCACCTCTTACCCTCATATGCAGAATGTATTAGAAATAATGAGATAAATCAATACAGCCTTTACTGAGAAATGGTTCTGGGCACTGTTCTAAGCATTGGAATTAACTGTAAATAAGATATATGTGGTTACTACTCTCATGGGTATTCCAATCTAATTGAAGTAGATAATATTCTGTCTTAAGCCTGAATCAGTGAAGGAAACTTTTACACAAGTTTTATAAGCTTTGATGATTAAGTATTTTATCTATCCGTCTTTATTTTTCACCACCTGCAGGTGGGGAGCAGGAACAACAACAAAAAAATAAGTGTGAGGTCTTCATTGTGGCTTCCCTGCTTTCCTAATAGTCATGGTTTTTCTGCATATTCAGGTTCTTCTGGTTCTGAATACCATCAACCATTCCAGAATTTTCATTGTCTGTTAAATCTGGTGTATACTCTTAATGCCCAGACTCTATGAGTGAAAAAGCCTAGGATTTATAGACAGTATATATCCAACAGAGAAAGTCCATGTCTGTATCATGAGAGCCACAAAAGTAAAATATTGTAGAAAGGTATTCCAAGGTAAATAGCAGAGATGAAAAAGAAAGGGAGTCATTTTAAAAACAAAAGGTCATTCAAGGCTAAAACACACTGAGACCATATTCTGCTTCAAACTAGAAGAGTGCTGCACAATTTAAGTAATATATAGACACCTTTTAAGGAATAACAATATATTCCTCTTCCCACTCCTATCCTGTGGGCAACTTTAATTATTGTATTAGGTTTGTCAAAATCATTAAAGCAGTGATACATTCCTTATGCTCATAGACATAAGTATATAATTAAAATGAAAAATTAGATATAAAGCCATAAAATCAAAACATTAATATCAGAGTACTGTGTTTCTCTAGCCAAGAGGAAGTAATAAGGAAGGAATTTAGTCTCCCATCTGAACATGTCTCAAGACATTGAAAATTAGACAACGAAAGAGAGTGATCTTAGAGCAATGGGAAACAAACACGATGAACTTTGCAACTGCCCAGTCCTGCCACATGCAGAAAGTTTGCAGGCTGCAATGTAGGGAGGGAGAAGCCAAGCAGATCTCAGCCATCTCTCTTAGTTGATAAGACAGAGCTGGGATTCTGAGTGAGCCAGAGTGGGCAGGCATTTGTAGGAAAAGGAAAAGAGAACAAAAAGCTTGCAGAGAAAGAACTCCAGAGATCCCGAAAAAGTCCACTGCCAGCCTTTAGATGTATACTGACAAACACAAGCATGTGAGAAAATTATCCAAGGCTGGGTAAAAGAACCACCCAAAGGATTACAACAAAAATCTCTGGAGCACACATTAATAGTCCCTGTTTCTATCAGCTAGAGTGAGAGATAGCATAATTCACAGGCTTTTGCTACACTTTGTTCTAGTCCAGTGCAAATAGTTTAAAACACACAGAGATCAAACTGTTTCAACTATGTCTCAGAATAAACTCAGAAATATTTCCTGTAATGCAAATTTATCTTGCACCCAGTAAGTAAAAATTGCAATGTCCGGGATCCCAACAAAAATGTTCAGGTATGCAAATCAGCAGAAAAATAGTGCAAAATGGAGAAAATTTATTAAAACAATCCAGAAAGAAAACAAATGATAGAATATTTGCACCCACAAGTAAAACTAGAATGACACTTCTTTGTCAAATTAAACGTGCCTGAAGTCCTGGAATTACATTTTTTATTTTATTTATAAATCTCAAAGGGAGAGAGACCTGACCCATCATTGAGGGAGACATGAATGTTAATTAACAACCTGCTTGTATAATACAATAATAAACTTTTTAAAAAATTGACCTCCCATTTTACAAAGTACTTTTGTATATGTTACTTTATTTGTTCCTAATATAAAACTGGAGAATAGAGTCATTTACACAGAATCTGATGCTAAGAGACATTAAATAACTTACTTAAGATTATAGAATTTTACTTAAATACTCTGGTTTCCTTAGATCTTCCCATACATTACAGTGCCTTTCTGTTTTATTCTGTAATGAAAGCTCAACTAAAAGAGAAGAGTTTATACTGAATAATGTAGCTTTATAAATTCAATGTGATATAAATTTAATACTACATAAATATTAAAATTTAGAGTTGTCATTTTTAAAGGGATTATAATTGTAATATCTTGAATACTCTGGCTATTTGTTAAGCTATGACTTTATGTTCCCTTTAACAAATATTTTAAACAAAGTTGATTTGTATTAGGTATTGGACATTCTGGAACTCCTAATGAAGAAGTAATATCATCTAAGGCTAGCTAATGTAAATTGTGATCTGAAAAGCCTTTAAGCGCTAGCCAGTATACATTGTGATACTATTGCATCAAGTTTCAGATGATAAACTATTTCTAGAACATTGATTCTTTCTTTTTCAAAAAAGATACATAATTCACATGCCATAAAATTAACTCCTTTAAAATGTACTATTCAGTAAGGTTTTAGTGTATTCAAATGTACAACTAGCCCCACTATCTAATTTAAGAACATATTTACCACCTGAAAAAGGACTATTTCTATGTTTATAGATTTGTCTATTCTGCATATTTCATATAAATACAATCATACAATACATCTGGTTTTTTTCACTAAGCATAATGTTTTCAAGGTTTATTAATGTTATAGTATGTATCAATACTTTATTTTTTATAACTGAATAATATTCCCTAATATGTACATGCCACAATTTGTTCATTCACTCATTACTTGATGTTCTGTTTTTTTCATATTTGAAATATGAAATAATGCTGTTCTGTTTCAATAATTACTTCCAATATGAAATAATGCTGTTTTTTTCCAATAATGCTGTTCTGAACATGTTCATTGTGCACTGGAAAAAAATGTGAATTCTACCATTGTTGGGTGGAATATTTTATATGTGTCTGTCAGGTCTAGTTGCTTTATAGTATTGTTCAAATCTATTCCCCCACTGATCTTTCTAGTTATTAGAGCCATTATTGAAAATGGAATATTGAACTCTCCAACTATTATTTTTAAATTTCTATCTCTCATGTCTTTTGAGGCTATGCTGTTAGATGCATATACATTTATAATTGGTATAAATCCTTAGTGTATTGACTGTTTTCTCTGTATAAAATATCCTCTTTATCTCTACTAACAACTTTTTTTATTAAGCTCTATTTTGTCTGCTTTTAATCTAGGCACTCCAGATCTCTTTTGGTTATCATTTGTACAGACTATCTTTTTACATTATTTTATTTTAAATATTTTTGTGTATTTGAATCTTACTTGTTTTATATGTAGCATATAGTTGGAGAATGTTGTTTTTTAATTCAGCCAATCACTGCATTTTATTAATAATTAGATAATTTAATCCATTTATATTTAATGTAATCCTGATTAGTTGTGTGTCTATAATTTTACCATTTGTCCTGTATGTATAGTTTTTGTTTCTCAATTCTTCATTTAATGCACTTTTTATATTAAATACTTTGTACTATACCACATCACCATTTTTAATTGCTTTGTCATTTCCTTTACTCTAGTTTTTGAATTATATTTGTACTGGTTACCCTGGGAGTAACCATTAATCTCTTTTTTTATAAAAATCTAGTTCTTATTAATAGTAAGTTCAGTAACATAAAAATTCTGCTTCTCTATACTTCTATTTTCCTGCCTCCTTTAATGTTATTATTTTCAGAAATTACATTTTTATATGTTGTATTCCCATCAACTTAGAGTTATTATGATTGCCTTATACAATTGTCTTTTAAGTACTATAAGACCAAAAAAAAAAAAAGACATTAAGTAATATAGGACAAAAAAAGTAAGTTTACACTTTTATATTTATGAATGTACTGGCCTTTAGCAGTACTCTTTTGTTTCTTTACATAAAAATTCGTTACTCCCTAGTGTTCTTCATTTCAGCTTGGAGGATTTGTTTCAGTATTTCTTGTAAGGCAGGTCTTACAGCAGAAAATTATCTCAATTTATGTTTATCTGGAAATAGTTTCTTTTACATTTTTTGAAAAATGTTTTGGCTAATAGTTATTTTCCTTTTCTTTCAGCACTTTGAGTATGTCATGCTACAGCTTCCATGGTGTCTGGTAAGAAATCAGCTGTTCATCTTATTTAGGATACTTTGTAAATGATGAGTAACTTTTCTCACTACTTTCAATATTCTCTCATTGTCTCTGACTTTTAAGTTTATTTATAATGTTTCTAGGTGAGACTGTCCTTGAGTTTACCCTACTTAGTGTTCATTGAACTTTTTAGATATGTAAACCAATTTTTTGAAAATCAGATTTAGAGAGTTTTTAGCTATTATTTATTTAACTATTTCTGAACTTTTCTTTTTTTTTTCTTTCATTTCGGGACTCCTATTATTTGTATTTTGGCACACTTAATAGTGTCCCACAAGTCTCTGATGCTCTGTTCATTTTCCTTCATTCTTTTGTATTTCTGTTCCACAGAATAGAAAATACCAAGTGACCTATCTTCAAATTTGCTGATTCTTTTTTCTGCCTGATAAAATCTGCTGTTAATCTTCTATAGTGAATTTTTTATTTAAGTTGTACTTTTCAACTATAGAATTTTGATTTAGTTTCCTTTTATAGTTTCTATCTCTTTATTAATATTCTTTACTTAGTGAGACAGTATTCTCATATTTTCCTTTAGTTTTCCAGACATATTTGCCTTTAGGTCTTTGATATTTAAAGATATATTTAAAATACACAATTTAAGTGTTCGAGTAGTATGATGGTTAATATTGTCAACTTGATTGGATGGAAGGATGCAAAGTATTTTTCCTGAGTGTGTTGCCAAAGGAGATTAACATTTGAATCAGTGGACGGGGGAAGGCAGACCCACCCTCAATCTCAGTGGGCACAATATAATCAGCTGTCAGCATAGCCAGAATAGAAGCAGGCAGAAGAGTATGAAAAGACCAGACTGGCCTAGCCTCTGAGCATACATATTTCTCCCAAGCTAGATGCTTCCTGCCTTTGAACATTGGACTCCAAGTTCTTTGGCTTTGAAACACATATTGACTTCCTTGCTCCTCACCTTGCAGATGACTTATTATGGGACCTTGTGATTGTGTGAGTCAATACTTCTTAATAAACTCTCCTTTTTATATATATCTATCTTATTCATTCTTTCCCTGTAGAGAACTCTGACTAATGCATTTAGTAATTTCATGATCTGGGATTCATCAGGGACAGTTTCTAGTCATTGATCTTTTCTGTATATGGTCCATACTGTTAGGTTCCAGCCCAAGCTGAGGTCCAAGTGGAGTTGGTGGGCAAGCGTTGGGCAGCTGAAAGAACACTAGAGAGACCACAAGTAGGTGGGACATGGCTTTATTCAGAAGCTCACTCACACTGCTGCATTTATGCACCTCACAGACAATAATGGCTCAGAGTCAGGTGATAAGCCTTTCCAAGTTATGGCTACATAGCTGTGATTATATAATGCACAGGATTGTGTGCCTGTATGCCAATCCCATTGTGTTATGCTGTGCCAGCTTATATAACTTGGCCTGTACTTGATTGCAGTGAAGCCATTGTCCTTACACATACTTTCTTGTTATTTTGCATGTTTTATAATTTTTTTGTTGAAAACTAGACATTTACAATAATATAACTCAGAAAATTTTTGTTATCTTATACAATAATATATCTCAGAAAATTTTGTTGTTACTGCTGCTTGTTTGTGTGATTATTTGTTTAATGACCTTTCTAAACTAATTCTGGCAATTCAATATTATATGTTGCCACAAGTCTCTACTGAGTTAACTTATTGGAGGCAGCTAATGACTGAGCTGAGATTTCTTTAAATATCTGGAAGCAATGAATCTATAATTTCTCCCCCTAGGGGCTCTGTGTGTTTGTTGGAGTTCACCTTCTACACTTAAGTCAGTCAATTGACTACTCTTCTTTTGCCATCATTTCCTGCTTACAGAGCCTCAAGGTGAATCAAAGATAAGAGCTTAGCACCTTCTCAGGTTTTTTCTTAGTATGCATATACTACATATTGCATGTGATATTCTATATTCCCAGAAATATTTTAGAGCTTTTCAAAACCTCTAGGGACATCTCATTTCACAATTTCTCCTCTTAAACATTTTTTGGTAGTCTATTGTTTGTGCTAACCGTTATTTGTTGCTTCAGACTGTGGTGAACCTAAAACATTTGACAAATAACCACTAGGGAGAAGCTTAGCACAGGACCAGTTCAACTGAAGTCATATAAACTTTTGAGTGCAGTCTTCCAGGGGGCCACTAGATAGGGCAAATAATGACCTTCCTTCCTTCCTTCCTTCCTTCATTGTTTCCTTCCTTCCTTCCTTCCTTCCTTTCCTCCCTCCCTCCTTCCTTCCCTTCCTTCTTTCCTTCCTTCCTTCCCTCCCTCCTTGCTTGCTTCCCTCCCTCCCTCCCTCTTTCCTTCCTTCTTTCCTTCCTTCTTTCCTTCCATCCTTCCTTTCTTCCTTCCTTTTTTTGACAGTCTCTCTCTGTAACCCAGGCTAGAGTGCAGTGGTGCAATCTTGGCTCACCGCAACCTCCACCTCCCAGGTTCAAATGATTCTCCTCCGTCAGCCTCCGAAATAGCTGGGATTATAGGCACACACCACCATGCCTGGCTAATTTTGGTATTTTTAGTAAAGACAAGGCTTCACATGTTGGCAAGGCTGGTCTCAAACTCCTGACCTCAGGTGATCCACCCACCTGAACCTTTCAAAGGTCTGAGATTACAGTTGTGAGCCACCACGCCCTGCCAAATAATGACTTTTCTTAGTGAATGAGGCTTTCAAGTGTTCCATCTCTGTTCAGCTCTCTCTAACACTGGGAATGCTGGCTGTCATTTTTAAGGCTGATGTGATGTTAGGGAATGGGAGGTGAAGGTAGGGATAGAGTAAGAGAAAATGCCAAAATGTTCTTACTATGATTCAGCTGCTTTTCTTCACTAGATGTTCCTCATCCTTTGGACTGCTGCAAGTATTTGGTTCATTTTCCGAGTCCTGGAAAACTTGATTGTTATAAAATATTTGTCATTTATTTTATTAGTTTTATAAAGAGGCAATCTTTCAAATGTCCTTACTCTACCCTTTTTGCTCTGTCACTTCTTAAAACATTGATTCTTAAACTTTTCATTGGCCTTGGTGGTGTTATTATACTTGAATCTTTTTGTGGATATTGTATAAATTATGGATGTAATTATGAGAAAAATCCACGTATGCACTCACACTATTTTGGACAACATTCTTCTGGGATTATTAACACACTGAAGGCCCACCACAGATCCTACCATAACATTCTAAAGTTAACAGCCCCTGTTTTAAAGATGCTTCTTCTTGAACAGGCATCAAAACCTACCCTCAAGAATCTAAGAATAAATCACACCAGAATGATAACCTCATAGAAAATTTAGTACATAAATTTAATAGGCAATTCAGTCATATTATCCATCAGTTACCATACCTGGAAAATGATACAGGTTGAGCATCCCTTATCTGAAATGCTTGGGACAAGAAGTGTTTTGAACTTTAAATTTTGGGAGATTTTAGAATATTTGCATATACAAAATGTATTAATATCTTGGAAATGGACCTAAGTCTAAATCAAATTAATTTATGTTTCAGGTGTACCTTATACATGTGGCCCAAAGGCAATTTTACCTGACCTGTCACATGAAGTCAGGCATAAAATTTCCCTCTTGTGCTGTCGTGTCAGTACTCAAGAAGTTTCAGATTTCAGAATTTTGGCTTAGGGATAGTCAACCTGCACCTCATAAGATTGCTGTGAGGATTACAGAGGGAAATGAGTATAACATAGCCTAGAATAGTACTGGATTCTTAGGTACATCAAAAATTCTAATCATTAATAACGGTATTGCCTTATCTTTCTTATCTTAATGCTACTTATACATTGATTCTCTAGGGAAGTTCTTTTGAAGAGCACCACATTTGTGTTCACTCTTTTAGGATCTTTTGGAAATAGATGTTTTAATAACATACACTATTTTTTGTAGGAAGTTTTTGAGCCCTAATTACCATTATAAGCAAGAAGAATTATTTAACCATAGGATGTGGCTTCAGTTGGAAAGATACTAAGCCTAACTATAAATACAGAAAAACAAAAAAAGGAAAGAATTATGAATAAAATTACAAAAAAATGTTATACAACTGGAGGAAAGATTATACAAGTCTGGTTTTTATAAGGTTTTTCTTTAAATTGGTTCATTTTCTCAGATAATTTTTAGGTAAAACCTAGACCCAATTTTATTATGTGGAGCATATTTCCATTAAAAAATCTTGTGAGAATTTAGTGATATTATTAAATATTCTTTTTTTTTTTTTTACTACAAAGTAAAGAATTAGATGAGTAGAAAGGAAACAATATGAATTAAAAATTAAAACTCCAAATTCAATTTATGCTGTTAAGAACTATGACTTCCCAAGTTCCTTCATCACAATAGCTGCCAGGGCTTAGTTATATCATAGATAAATCTCCATGGGTGACCTAGATTGCTATAAATCATAAAAACAATCCACAGTCAATTCTAAGTAGTGTCTGTGAAATACTTACCCTGTTTACTATGATGCATTGATATTTCCCTCAGAGATTAAAATATTGAACCCTTTATAATCTGGGAAATGCTTAAAATGTACATCTCTCTTACGAATACTGTATGCATTTTAGGATGTTAATAATGCTATTTAAAGGAGACAGGGGTTGGGGGAATTAAATACTATGCAATTCTACCTCACTTAGGACCTCTTTGCAGTCTGTGGGGTCCAGGATTGATCTATTGGCAGGTCTCTGATACAAAAAGAGTAGATAGATACTGGGTAACTAAGATGTTGAATCAAAGGATTATTTTCCAAGGTTGATTTTTGAAAAAAGAACAACCACGAACAACATACCACAGTGACAGTGAAATTTATGTCATAACTTTAAAAAATGTTAGAGAATGCCACAGAGACTTTACATGTAAATGTATTTCCCTCTTTGACTATTATGAGAACCTTTGTTATTATATTCAAATTTCCAGATTTTGTTTTCATATACTGTGCTTGCTGATCTTTTCTTTTCTTTTTTTGAGGATCTCACTTTGTTGCCCGGGATGGAATACAATGGCATAATCATAGCTCACTGCAGCCTCAACCTCTCAGGCTCAGGTGATCCTCCCACCTTAGCCTCTTGAGTAGCTGGGACTACAGATGCACACGCTGGTCTCAAACTCCTGGGCTCAAGCAATCTGCTTGCCTTGGCCTCCCAAAGTGCTAGGATTATAGACATGAGCCTCCATGCCCTGCCTGTATTTGCTGATCTTTTGTTGTTTGTTCTTTAATGAAGAACACTAAGATAGAAGAATCAAAAATACTATAATTTACATTTTTTGTTTTGATTACTCCACACTTTAGATTTTAAGTCTGTATATAGAGAAACCAAGAAATGATATTAAAATCCAAGGCAGCTTCAATTAAATCATATAGACTTTAGAAAATTATAAAATATTCCTGATTTATTCTGTAATACATGCTTCAAATAATTTCACCTTTTTTTTCTCCTTTTAAGTTAAACCCACGTGGATGTTGGGTAGTTCACAGACAAATTCTGAAAGCTTGTTTAGGTGGTTTTATAATTAGACCTTCCCAGGTAGCAGGAAATTTTGCTTTGCCTTCCCATTTAGCAGCTGTGCTCCAGCTGGGTCTGTTTGTTATGAATGAAATGGCTCCTTAAATTTATATTCTCTGCATGATCAGGCTTGGCAGTAGATGCTGCTTCTGGATGATGGTAAAGATAAACACCAAAGGGTGTCAGATTGAAACTCTGGATCATGGTGTGTTAGATGGCATTATCAACCATAATTGTATATTTCTATTAAAGCCAAGTAATGTGACCGATGGATCTTTGAAAAGTGAATCATTTCCAGTCATTGAATGTTTCTGTAACGTGATTGAGATAAATCCCCATGATATGTCTATGGAGTATAATGAACTGTGAAATATGCAAAAATAGAGGTTGTGGCAATATAGAACACTTGACCCAAATAATGATATTCCTTTGCTTCAGGCCATAGGCTTATGAAAGACGTAAATCATTTCTCCAAATAGTTCTCGTCAAACATCACAGGATGGAAGGGTGTCTTCCTATTTTTTACATGAAGACCTGTTTTGCCTCACAGTTTATCTTTTCTTTGTCTTCCTTATTGAAATCAGTGGCTTGTGCAGAGTTGCCACTGGAAAAGTCTATGCAGTGTGTTTGCCAATTTACTGACAGCCCACCAAGTTCTATCAGTATAAAAAAGCGAATTAAAGCTGGAAGTTGCTTTATTTTTTTCTAAGCAGCATCTTCAATTAATATCTATGGAAGACAATAAGGGGAGTGAGGCCACAAAAATGCTATAAAACATCAATATTTTCTTTGAATTTCCTAAAAGTTATTTATATTAGTTTAAAATAATTTTCAAAAGATTTATTAGTGAAAAAATCAGCTGTATACAAGTTTTTCTTTGGTATACAATTTTAAACTGACTTTTCTCCACCTTCTTGGAGAAGAGATAATTAGCTTGGGTCCTGTGAAGCTCTGGTAAAATTTCAAGTATTGAATATACCTAAGTGAAATAAAGTAAGGCATAATTCAAGTACTGACTTAATAAAATGGCCAGGTGCGGAGGCTCATACCTGTAATCCCAGTGCTTTGGGAGGTTGAGGTGGGAGGCTTGCTTGAGGCCAGGAGTTCAACACCAGCCTAGGTGATGTAAGAAGACTCTGTTACTACAGAAATAAAATTAAATATTAGGTAGGTGTGGTGGTGCACACCTGTAGTTCTAGCTACCAAGGAGTCTGAAGCAGGAGGATTAGGTGAGCCTGGGAGATGGAGGCTACGGTGAGCTACATTTATGCCACCATACTCCAGCTTAGGTGAGAGAGTGAGACCCTGTCTATATCAAAAAGCAATAGTTAAGCAGGTACTGTTTTTAAGCAGGAATTCTTGGGTTAATGACTAATAATGTGGTTTTTCTCTTTTTTCTTTTGATTTTACATACATTGTATAGTTTGAAGGTTGTTTGAAAACATCGTCAGGATTTTCAGCAAAAGTTAGGGTTTATCAAAAATAGAAACAATTTAAATCATATATAAAAGAGATTAAGTTTTAGGTCATATGACTATGTTTCTAGGTATTTACTTGTCAGCATTGCGATCAGATCCTGAGAGACATGAGTTCATTTTTCCTGGCTTAATCTAGACAAATAAAATTAGTAGTAAGTGTTCAATGTTCTCTTCCATTTGCATTAATTGAAATTCTGGCACAAGGCCCCCATTTAAAACTTAGCACATGCATACTTTATTTGAGACCTTCAAAATGACATTATTGATTTTTAATACTTCACCAACATCATTTTTACATTAGCATATAATAATCTTTATATATGTCACTAAAATTTGTCCCACTTATGCACAGGAAATAAGGGAAAACTAAATTATTTAGTTAAATCTTTTCTCCCTCTTCCAGCATTTTGAGAAGTGTTTTTAAAAGTCCACTTATGCTAGAGTTAATTCTTTTTGTTTACCTTCCTTGAGTTAGTAACTTATATTTTTTGATCATTTAACATGTATCAGCTGGATACAGGCTATATCTCATTTAATTCTCATCACAAATCTAAGCAGGTAGAGCTATTATTACATTTATGTTATAGATAGTGAAAGAGAACAAGTCACTTACTTGCCCAAGACTATACAGATTGTGAGTGTTGAGGCCAATCTGTGTTATGACAGACCACAAGCTCTTAACTAAAACATTATACGGTCACTTCTAATTATTACTGGGTTCCATGTTCATGATTTCATCCACTTGCTAAACTTTATTTTCAACCCCCAAATCAGTATTTACTGCACTTTTGTGGTTGTTTGGAGGCATGTATGGAGTGGCAAAAAATTTGAGTCTCCCAGTGTGCATCCTCCTAGCTGTGGTTGAACAATGTAATGCTCTTTCTTGTTTTAGCTCTTATATAAGCAAGTGTCCTTCTCTAAATCTATTTAGTGCCATCTTTTGTTTGTTTTTGCACTTTTGTGCCTTTCTTTTGGAGATTTCACTACTTAAAATGGCCCTCAACCAGAAGTACTGTAGTGCTGTGTAATGGTGCTAAGTACAAAAGGTTGTAATATAGTTTAGAGAGAAAATAACTGCATTATATAAGCTTTACTTAGGCATGAATTACAGGGCTGTTGGCCATGAGGTCAATGTTAATGAATTAACAATAAATATGAAATATGGCGTCTTTAAACTGAAACATACATAAAACAATGTGATTGGTTGGCAAAAATGGGACCAGAGTCTCACAGGAACCTAATCCTGTATTTCTTCCAGGAACAATGTCCTAGAAGTCAATATTTGCCGATTTGTTGTTCTTAGTGACTTTATAGAGCAAAACTACCATGAGTAATGAAAATCAACTGTATTGCCCTTTGATAACAATCATCCTTTATTGAAGACTTACTATCTATATCTATTTCATTTCCTTTTCCCCAAAGTCAAGTATTTTGATCTTTATTTTACAGATAATGGATTGAGATATGACTGTCAGCCAGCTACTAGATGACTATTTGATATTTGAATCAGCTTGTTTCCAAAACTGGTGCTCTTTACTCTAAGATACATAGTGTTGGGCTCTAATCCAAGTTAGAGTCCAGTGGGAGTTGGTGAACAGGTGGCAGGCAGCTGAAAGAACACTAGAGGGACTGTAGGCAGTCAGGATATGGCTTTATCCCTCCTCTCTCTACAACAGCATCAGCAATGTATTTATACACCTCACAGATGATAGTGGCTCAGAGCCAGGTATGAGTTCACATAAAGTAGTTACATAAATGTGATTATGTAATGTTCAGGGTTGTGCACCTGCACTCCCAACCTGCTGTGTCATTCTGTACCAGATATTTGCCTTGGCCTACTTCTATCTGCAGTGCAGCAGTGTAGCCATTTTCCTTACTCCAATTGCTAGGCCAAGGGACTCCTTTCACTGGGGAGATGTGCCCATAGGGTAGAGCCCTGGACCCATACGCCACAGCAGAAATATCGGCAGCAGCAATTTACTGCTAAGATTCCTTCTATGCTGCCTGTAACTATTAGGGCCCAGCATAGGCCAGAGCCCAGGGATGCCCACCATGCCCATAGATGGTCATCAGTAAGGTTCTCAACTGCTTGTGCCAGCCCCTACAAAGCTGCCGTTATGTTCTATTGATTGTGAGGGATTAAGTTACAACATTGTTTTCCTAAAAGGGCACATGTGTCACCTCGAGCAGCAATTACTATGTCTAAAGCCATCCAGTTGTGTGGTGTCCCCTCAGGCTAGCACCTCAGCCAGTTCCTTAATCAAACACAAAAGGCTCTATGCTCCCATCCACCTGCAAGTAGTCCTTCAGCTGGAGCATCCAGGCAGGACTGGGTTGAGCAACATTATCTTTTTCCCTTTTGGGTATTTTCTGGAATTGCTGCTCCAGGGACAATTGCTTCCATAAAGTTAATAGTACTTCATTGGGTTGCCTATCAATTTTCTCCTGGTTGACCCCAGTCAAAATCAAATCAGTCCACATCTGTGTGTGTGTCACTTGTTGGAACCCCTTTTTGCCCCATGAGGGAGCTGCCTGCGAAAGGGGAAGCTTCCCCTTCTTTATGGAATGGATCCCTTAGTCCCAGTGATGGCCTTCTGCTTCCTGGAAGGCAGCCATGACAGTAGTTACTTCATGCATGCGGTGCTCCACATATGGGGTGAGGATAGCAAACAGGATGCTGGAGGCACTTGGGGGTGCAGAACCCAACATGAGGTCTCTCATGTGCGAAGTAAAACATTCATCATCTGGCCCTCGGGTATTCAGATCAAACATAGCTTGCCACATACCCAGATTACTTGCACCAACTCTGTATATGACATTTACTCACAGTTTCTGGTATTTCACTAGCATCATTCCATGTTGTCCGTATGGCCACCAGGACATAGGTGATAGGGTGTGGTCACCTTACCCTGGTGCTAACCACCTGCTCACCTGCAACTGCTGACAGAGGGAGGAGTGAGTTGTGATGAAAGCCAACTTTTCCATTTCACAGGCAGAGCAGGAGATACTGTCCACTCCTTCATCCCAAAGGCAAAGCATCCAGGCAGGTAGGGGTTCCCTTGGATGCTGTTGACATTGTTTACCTAATTCTTGCAACTCGGTTTGGCTATAGGCACTGTATGAAGTGTACTCTGTTACAGTGGGGGTTCTTGAGCCCACTCTTGGGCCCTAGCTGCTGTTAGTGTCCTATTTTCTGATGGACCACTGGGTGAGCTTGCAATGGGAGTTCTTCCTCCTTGGTATCAGACCAAGTGGGGATCTCTGACCGGAATGGTGGGCCCAGGCCCACACTAACAGCAGTCCCCACTCCTCATTCCAAGCTGTGTATCTGGGCCTCCAGGTGCTCTACTTGCCCCAGGAGGTTCCTTACCTGTGCTACATCCTTTAGGGACTGAGCATGCACTTCCTGCCAGCAAAGGCACACTCCTTCTTGTTACCATGTGCTTCCAAGTGCTTCTGTGCCTTCTCCATGCTCACTGGGGGCCTGTCTCTGCTGCCCATGTTTCCACTGAAGCCGATCCTAGCAGCAAGGCTGCCACTGGGTAGCATGTCCCATAGGGCGATCCACATGGCTGACTTGGGATCACTGGGGGCTGACAGTCCACTCACCTCAGGATACTGCTGATTACGCCACATGTTGGGCTCCAACCCAAGCTGGAGTCCAAAGGCAGCTGGTAAACTGGTGGCAGTCAGCTGAAAGAACACTCAAGGGACTGTAGGCGGTTGGGACATGGCTTTATTCCCTCCTCTCTCCACAGTGTCAGCAGTGTATTTATACATCTCACAGATAATAGTGGCTCAGAGCCAGGTATGAGCTTACATAAAATACATACATTTGATTATATAATGTATGATTACATACATTTGATTACATACATTTGATTATATAATGTGTGGGGTTATGAGCCTGTGCTCCAAACCCTCTGTGTCATGCTGTACCGGATGTTTGCCTTGGCCTACTTCAATCTGCAGTGCAGCTATTTTCCTTACACGTAATCTGGTCATTAACACCTCCTTCTGTTAAAACTTTCAAATAAATGTATTAATGTTTACATTTGAAATCATCACTGTTTACAGATGCCTTGTGTGGTATGCAATTAAACAAAATAAATCCCAGAAGAACAAAACAGTAAGACTCTTAAGTAACAGCTGTTCAGCAATTTGAAATATATATATTTTTAGAATATATGGCTATCTTTGTGAAATAATTTTGGGTTGACTAAAAGTTCCTTACATTTCTTTTTAAAAACTTTATCATATGAAATTCGTTACATGGGGTAAATCCTTTCCACTTCTCTTCTAATACAGCCACGTGATTAATACAACATGAAATGAAGTTTATTTGGTAGTCCTCCTTCTAATCTGGGGAAATGAGAATTTAAGTTATTCAGGCAGCTTAGAGCATTGCAAGGCCAACCTGCGTTGGGTGCTCCAAAGTAGAGGTGGCTATTGATGTGATGGGCTGGGGGCTGGAGTGCAGCAGCAAGATGGGCTAGCGGTGGAAGAACTAAAGATCTGTTTCATCTAAGATCTGCTTTTACCTTGGGTTGACATTAGTTAATTGGAGTGCTAACCACCTTCTGCCTTGCCCTGATCTGCTTAATCACCCAAGATAGCTTCTACAGCTTTTTCTTAAGTTATGATGCTTAAACTACTTGTATCTAGAATACCTAATATGAAGAATGCATATCTGTGGCCCTACACATACTTATCTCTGTGGATGGGCCCTGAAATCATAGTTGAGAATCTTGTAAGGGAGCAAGGAACAGGGCAACATAGTGGTAGTAAAAGAAAGGCAGTCAACTGAAAGACAACATGTGTGAATACAAGCCTAGGATCTGCCACTTATTATTTGTATCACTTGGAGCAAGCCACATAATTCCTCAGTGAGCCTCAGTTACTCCATCTTTGAAATGGGAGTGATAATAGAAACAACATCAAACAAATAGGGCTTAAATAAGATAACGTATGTAAAAGTGTTTTGTAAGAATATTTTGACTAAAATAATATATTATTACTCTTTTTTAAGAAAGTAGAGTGATAAACATTTATGGTCTCATTATAAGTTGGAGGAATCTGTATTCAAAGTTTGTAATATATAGGTGAGAAATAGATGTCTGTCTGCAACATGATGGAGAATGGAATATGTTGAAGGCTTTCCCTCCCCCCAGGTATTTTCTCTCTCACGTGCTACAGATGCTGAAATCATATCATTACGGAGAACTATTCTAACTTCCTTTAGCATGTAAATGCTATTTGGTAGAAAGAATGCTTTGAATATAAATTATTAATAAGATTTTATACCATGAGATGCCAGGGCCAAGAAAGGATATCTTAGGGGGTGAAAGGAGTATTCAAGGTGACATATAAAAAGAAAAATTTTGCCTACTTCAATCTCATCTCTTTGTTAATACAGGAATCGGGACACAATCAGCCCCCCCCCACCCCCCTCACACACATTCGACACTCACACTATAGTGGAAATTGGAAAGATGTGACTAGTGAAGCATAGAGAGAAAATGAACAAATCAGGTTTGTGATTAAGCCAGAGAAGAGGAGGAAAAGAAAGTGTTATAGCTAATGCCAAGTTATGCTGAAATTCTTTTTATAACTTTGGATGTTATGATGTTAGAAATGATGAGGGTAAAATTACAGAGAAGCAATGTTATGTTGCTCTTAGGCACTTCATCTCTTGTCAGCTGATTGCTAACTATGATGGCTATGAAACTCACAGTGGTGAGAGTCTGGCTTTAAAATACTTGGTATTTATTTCAGTCTCTTTTTCCTTTCTGTTTGCAATGTTCGTATCCACAGTCATCTTCTATTACCTGTGGCCCAGAAACATTTTCCTAGACCTGGTCAATAGCTTCTGATCCTTGGTATCCTGCTTAGCCACCATGTCTCAGTGATGCTTTTGGCAATTCTATCAGAGAGTTTCAATAATTCCCCAGTTTATACTGTTAAAACACTTTGTCCATGCTTCTATAAAAGCACTTAGCAAATGGTATTTTTTTTCTTTTCTCATACATATCTTTCTCTATCTCTAGAGTAACAACTCCTAGAGGTCTTTAAACCATCTCTATTTTTGCGTTTTCAGCACTTAACAGAAAGGTCAAGATCAATGCATGGTAGCTTTTAAAAATATAATTGTTGAGGGAATTAATATTATGACTATTACAATTTTTAGTTTGTCAATTTCTTTACTGTTTCCTTTTTTCCTTTCAGCTTATCAGCAATTTTGTACTTTTGTTACATATAGGCTGGTTATTCAATTTTTCCTTGTAGGCTGTAGTTATGATTGCAGCCTACTTTTTCTTCATATGAATAATCCTCTAATTCCGCCTAGACTTTTTTCACATCCTCCCATTATTCAGCTTACATTCCTTTATATTAATGTCAATAATTTCCAATACCACCTTCTCATTAATCTTCAATTTTCTAATACAATTACTTTCTAGAATGCCAAATAAATCTTTCATCTCAAAAAAATTTAGTTGACTTGATCAAACAAATGCCATTTGATCCTCATGCATTATTTTGTTTATCATGACAGAACAATGTTCTCATAGTTTTCAAAAATGCTATGGAAACATAAAACATATTCCTCATGTTTTGAAGATTTAACCAACAAAACTATATTACAGAAAATTAGCAAACAAATGTTTTCCAATTATAAGAATTTTTTTGTAGAATTATGTCTAATATTAGCTTTTTATTCTTTCATTACAAATATATTTATTAGCTATCTGGTATGTGTAATATGTAGATTACACATAGAATTTTTGGATAGATAGACAGCTTTTTAAAAACAAAAATAATATCCTCATTCAAATGGATCCCTCTTCAAGAATCAGAAATTTAAATGTAACCCTGTTTGATGGTACTATAAATTTCCATAATTGTATCTATATTATGTTGAACATTACTTCAGAAAATTTCTCTAAGCAAGGGTATACAATTTCATTACAAACTCAGCATTTTTCAATTAGCTTGATTTCCCCATTTATCTTCATAGAACTTCTATTTACTGTGACCCTAGGAGAAGCAAATTTTTCCTTCCTATATAAAATCTTGAATTTATATTATTCCAGATTCACACTCAAAGATTATTAGTCCCTTGAATCCTTTTCATTGTTGTTATTTGCTCATTTTTTGTTTCAGAGGCAATATCATCGTGGGTTGTTTTATCACAGTCTTGGCTCAGAAGAAATCTCAATTAGTTTTCCCAACATATATGTGTTAGAAGTTTTTGTCAAAATACCACTAGCTTCTTTCATTTGTTGCTTACCAGTACTGTGAGAGATTTTAAAGAGAGCAGGGTGGGGACTATGAGGGTGAGGGGGTGGAAAGGTTCTTCATGCAGGACAAGCCTGGAGCAAAATAATAGGGCACAAGCTGGCATCATTCTTGCCAGTAACCAGTGGGCCATATGCTGGTGGCTCTTGCATGAGTGTCTTTCCAGTGAGCCAGTGGGAGAGACAGTTACCCAACACTAAGTCATCTTCGGGTTTCAGCTCTCAGAACTAGGTCAACAGTCTTCAAAAAAAAAAAAAAAAAGTAAAAACTGAAATAGTTATTTTCCTAAAATCTACCTGTGAAATCACTCTGTAAAGCATCAGCCACATTTACATAAATAGTCCTGGCAATGATGGGCATAGACATACTGCTCTTGACATAGGCATTCATTAACTCAAGGAATTTTTTAAATGAAAGATATTATAAGTGAATTAAACAACAAAAACAACAAAGGCAGCCTCTGACCCTCAGTACAGATATCAACATTTGAGCTGGCACCTTCAGTGGTCACTTGTTATAAAGCTATCGTTTTTTTGTCATTAATCACTATAGAAGGTATGATCACAGCTAGTCCGGGTTAAATGAGAAGAAAGCAGTGGCACAGAATAATTATTAAAGAGGATTAATTCATAGAATTCATTTAAGAACCTAGTTTCCTTCCCCCAGCCCCTACCCCAGGGACTGTTAATAACAAATTGGGAATTATTTTAGGAAAGGATCACGAGTTCGCAGAGATCAGTGGGGTAGATTCAGGTAAATACATTTACTTTTATTAATTATTTATCCTTTATTCTGGTAATACCCACACCTAATATAAAATTCACCATGCATAACAAAGTGTGCATTTACAACGTTGTACAACTGTCACTAGTATCTAATTCCAGAACATTTTCATGGCCCCCTTCAGAAAACCTTATGCCCTTTAAGTAGTCACTTCTCATTCCTCTCTCTTCCCGATCTCATTTCTCTCTATAGATTTGCCTATTCTGGACATTTCATGTAAATAGGAGTATATGTGGCCTCTCATGTTTGGCTTCTTTTACTTAGCATAATGTTTCAAGGTTCATCATGTAGTAGCATGTGTAAGTATTTATTCCTTTTTATGGTGAAAAAATATTTCATTGTATGGAAATACCACATTTTGTTTGTCCATTTATCAGAAGATGGACATTTGGGCTGTTTCTGTTTTTGGCTATTGTGAATAGTGCTGCTGTGAACATTCATATATCAGTTTTTGCCTGAATGCCTGTTTTCAATTTTTGCATATATATGCATGGGTGGAATTGCTGGGTTCTATGGTAGTACTAAGTTTAACTTACTGAAGAACCATCAAACTTTCTTCCACAGTGGCTACACCATTTTATATTATACCAGCAATATACAAGGATTCCAATTTCTTCACATCATTTTCATCACTTGTTTTGTTTTTGTCTCATTTCATAATATAGCCATCCTCATTGGTATGAGGTGGTATTGTGGTTCTGATTTACACAGAAGAAAATATGTTTGAATAAATCCTCTTGAGACTATATTTTCTCCCAAGGCTATCATGGCTTGAAACAAATGTAACACTTTAGTAATCTTTTCAGGATTCAAGAAAAATGAGAAGAGTTACTCTCAGGAAAGTCATTTTACTTAAGAATATTGTATTTCTTTGGAAATATGGGGCTTTTCCTAGAAGGTAGAAAATAAATCTAAGATAATCATGGTTGAATTGTTCAGAAGTTCCATACCTCTTCAGGGAACTTGGTTATGGGGATATAAGGTGACATAACTGGGAAGGCCACAGGCTAGGACTGGTCCAAACATCTTCTTATTTCCCTTTCCACACAGCCAGTTGGGAGAGGAAAAAGTATCTCAAAATCATGACTCTCCAAAACGATCGTTTTTTCCCACTAGAAAGTAATTCTCCTTTCCCAAGTGGAGAGTAGGTCCTCTTCCACATAGGGTTTCTTGTTGGATGTTAAGTGATTGATATATATCTGTTCCCTGGAGAACAGAATCTTAAACACAAAACAAAACAAACAGACAAACAAAAACCACTCAAGTGTTGAAGCTTAGTTGAGAAGTGCCATCTCAGGCTAGTGAGAATGAAGGATAGGGAACCAGGCAGGTTCAGTTGGACAACAATAGAAAGATGATAAGTTACTGTGCTTTCAAATTGCTGCAAGGATGCACAGATAGTCACTCAGGAAGCCCCATTTTATCAAGACTGTCACTAAACAAACTGTATTTAAAAAATGCCTCAGATATTCTATTGGAAGAAGGGAGATAAACTTACTTGCTTGCTCTGTCCTCTTCCCTATTTTATTAGATAAATTTCATTCCAGAGAATTAATTCCTCCAAATAAACTAGATTTTATTACTTGAGTGCTTTGGTAGCTACTAGGAAAGCCTTGTAGTTGGGTGTTTCTTTCAAGTCTGGAAGTGATATATTGAATTCAGACACATGGTTGCTCAGCCTCAGTTAGCAGAATTCTGAGTATCTACTCAGAGTCTGTTGTTATGGTGGAGGTCAATGAAGACAGATGAGGCTGAAAATATCTAAAAAGGCACCTAAAGTGCTACTAAAACAGAATGGATGATTACATTTATACTTTGCAAGTTGTCTTGTAATTAGCTTTGTAGATTAATTAAATGCCTTTTTATCATTCACATGTTATTAGTTGATCCAAACATCTCCAAATCAAGGGTTAAAAAATATGATGATGAAAATTTATCTGTAACATTCATGGTGGCAATATTTGTTAGATATTTTGATCGTTTTAGGATGTTTATGACATTTTCCCCAAACAAGACATAAAAGTTTATCTCCTTACTTCATATTTCACTTATAATTTAAATGCATTTATCTATTTTACTATGTACATAAGGAAAACAAAGTTATAAAGGTCATGGATGAACACAATGACAGAGAAAGTCAAACAATTTAAAACTTAAAGATTGATTTTCAAAAGCAAAAGCTCATTGTTTGAAATGACATTGAAAAGCTGAACTTTTTGCAACCTTACTAGAAGAGAGAGAACATATAAATAAAATATTAAAGAAAAGGGAATATAGCTACAGGTGAGAAAGACATTCAAAGGAATATTATAAACTGCTAAATGTCAATAACTTGAAATACTAATTAAGTAGATTTTTTTTCAATATCTATTTTGCATAATACTCCAAAATTAACATAGAAATAGAAAATTTGTACACATTATTCTCTACCACCAAATCCTTGCCCTAAAACTATAATTTTACAGGTGAGTTCTACCAAATTGTTAAAAAATATGTATCCATTTTACACAACTTATATCTTACAGTAGAAAAGAAAAGAAGATACATAACTAACTTTTTGAAGTGAGTGTAACTTTGGTATCCATATTAGCCAGGCTCCCAGTAGGAAGCAGTTGGCATGCCCACACTGGGGGACTATGGAGATTAAATGCATGTATGAAGGGAAACTCTACAATGATATTGACTGGCTTTAGGGAAATTAAGAGGGAATAGTTTTTATCCAGGCTTACAACATAAGAAACTAATACCACTCTTTAGCCTAAAGGAGCAATTTGAGGTAATTATTGTAAAAATCCAAAGTGAAGCTGAAACTTTTGGTAAAAGATATATCAAATTCTACAGTCTAACAGAAAGGGAAGTCAGGGGAGTAAGAGTCAGATTTCACTCAACTGCTGCTCTTAAATCTCATACCAGAAATAGATACCACCTGAAACCCTCAAAGTGGCTATTAAAAAGTCAAAAAATAATAGACACTAGTAAGGCTATGGAGAAAAAGGAATGCTTATACACTGAGAATGTTATTTCAGCCATTGTGAAAGAAGCCTGGGAATACCTGAAAAAACTTAAAGCAGAATTACCATTGAACCTAGCATCTCATTATTAGGTATATACCCAAAGGAATACAAATCATTCACTATAAAGACACATGCATGTGTATATTCACTGTAGCACTATTTGGAATAGCAAAGATATGGAATCAACCTAAATGCACATCAGTGGTAGACTAGATAAAGAAAATGTTGTATATATACATCATGCAATACTACACAGCCATAAAAAAGAATGAGACCATGTTCTCTGCACCCGCATGGATGGATCTGGAGGCCATTATCATAAACAAACTAACACAGTAACAGAAAGCCAAGTACCGCATCTTCTCTCTTATAAGTTGTAACTAAACATCAAGTAAGTATGGTTACAAAGAAGGAACAACAGACACTGCGGCCCACTTGAGAGTGGAGGGTAAGAGCAGGCTGAGGATTAAAAAACTACCTAGGGGATACTATGGTTATTACCAGGGTGATGAAATAATTTGTATGCCAAATCCCCATAACAAATTATTTACCTACATAACAAACCTGCACATGTACCCTGGACCTAAAATAAAAGTTTTAAAAAATTAGATCACTGATTAAACTTTACCAGAAGCCAGGGGCAAAGGAACTTGTGGAGGGAACCCATTCAGTACCTTTCATGACACAGAGCAGGAGGGAGAAGAATACAGAATGAATTTTTTTTTAATTGTAGTTTAAGTTCTGAGGCACATGTGCAAATCATACAGGATTGTTGCATAGTACACACATGCCATGGTGGTTTGCTGTCTCCATCCTTCTGTCAACTACATCAGGCATTTCTCCCAGCGTTATCCTTCCCCAACCTCCCCATCACCAGCTGTCTTTCCCCTACCTCAACATCCCCCAACAGACCACAGTGTGTGATGCTTCTCTCCCTGTGTCCATGTGTTCTCATTGTTCAACACCCTCCTATGAGTGAGAACATGTGGTGTTTTGCTTTCTGTTCTTGTGTCAGTTTGCTGAGAATGATGGTTTCCAGATTCATCCATGCCCCTACAAAGGACATGAACTCATCCTTTTTATGGCTGCATAGTATTCCATGGTGTATTGTGCCGCTTTTTCTTTGTCCAGTCTATCATTGATTGGTATTTGGGTTGGTTCCAAGTCTTTGTTATTGTAAACAAGGCCATAATGAACATATGTGTATGTGTCTTTATAATAGAATGATTTATAATCCTTTGAGTATATACCCACTAATGGGATTGCTGGGTCAAATGGAATTTCTATTTCTACATCCTGGAGGAATCAACACACTTTCACAATGGTTGAACTAATTTACACTCCCACCAATAGTGTAAAAGTGTTCCTATTTCTTTACATCCTTTCCAACAACAGTTGTCTCCAGATTTTTTAATGATAACCATTCTATTTCTTGTGAGATGATATCTCAATGTGGTTTTGATTTGCATTTCTCTAATGACCAGTGATGATGAGCATTTTTTCATGTTTGCTGGCTGCATAAATGTCTTCTTTTGAAAAATGTCTGTTCATATCCTTTGCCCACTTTTGAATGGGTTTGTTTGATTTTTTCTTATAAATCTGCTTTAGTGCTTTGTAGATTCTGTATATTAGCCCTTTGTCAGATGGGTAGATTGCAAAAATTTTTTCCCATTGTGTTGGTTGCTGGTTCACTCTGATGACTGTTTTTTTTTTGCTGTGCAGAAACTCTTAAGTTTAATTAGATCCCACTTGTCTATTTGGCTTTTGTTGCCATTGCTTTTGGTGTTTTAGTCATGAAGTCCTTGCCTATGCCTACATCCTGAATGGTGTTGCCTAGGTTTTCTTCTAGGGTTTTTATGGTGTTATGTCTTATGTTTAAATCTTTAATTCATCTGGAGTTAATTTGAGTGTAAGGTGTAAGGAAGGGGTCCAGTTTCAGCTTTTCTGCACATGGCTAGCCAGTTTTCCTAACACCATTTATTAAACAGGGAATCCTTTCTGCATTGCTTGTTTTTGTCAGGTTTGTCAAAGATCAGATGGTTGTAGATGCGTGGCATTTCCATGTAGTTGTGTGGTTTTGGGTGAGTTAATTAATCCTGAGTTCTAATTTGATTGCACTCTGGCCTGAGAGACTGTTATGATTTCCATTCTTTTGCATTTGCTGAGGAGTGATTTACTTCCAATCATGTGGTCAGTTTTAGAGTAAGTGTGATGTGGTGCTGAGAAGAATGTATATTTTGTTGATTTGAGGTGGAGAGTTCTGTAGATGTCTATTAGGTCCACTTGGTCCAAATCTGCATTCAATTCCTGGAAATCCTTGTTGATTTTCTGTCTCATTGATCTAATATTGACAGTGGAGTGTTAAAATCTGCCGCTATTATTATGTGGGAGTCTAAGTCTCTATGTAGTTCGTTAAGAACTTGGTTTACGTATCTGAGTGCTCCTGTATTGGGTGAATATATATTTAGGACAGTTTGCTTGTTGCATTGATCCTTTTACCATTATGTTATGACCTTTTTTGTCTCTTTTGATCTTTGTTGGTTTAAAATCCATTTTATCAGAGACTAGGATTGCAACTCCTCCTTTCTTTTGCTCTCCATTTGTTTGGTAAATCTTTTCCATCTCTTCATTTTGAGTCTGTATGTGTCTTTGCATGTGAGATGGGTCTCGTGAATACAGCACACCAATGGGTCTTGGCTTTTTATCCAGTTTGCCTGTTTGTGTCTTTTGATTGGGGCATTTAGGCCATTTACATCTAATGTTAATATTTTTATGTATGAATTTGGTCATGCCATTTTATTCCTGGCTGGTTGCTTTGCCTGTTAGTTGACGCAGTTTCTTCATTGTATTGTTGGTCTTTACCATTTGGTATATTTTTGCAGTGGCTGGCATTGGTTGTTCCTTTCCATGTTTAGTGTTTCCTTCAGGAGCTCTTGTAAGGCAGATCTGGTGGTGATGAAATCTCTCACGAATTGCTTGTCCATAAAGTATTTTATTTCTCCTTCACTTATGAAGCTTAGTTTGGCTGGATATGCAATTCTGGGTTGAAAGTTATTTTAAGGATGTTTAATATTGGCCCCCAATTTCTTCTGACTTGTAGGGTTTCTGCCAATAGATCTGCTGTGAGTCTGATGGGCTTCCCTTTGTGGGTAACCCGACCGTTCTCTCTGGCTGCCCTTAGCATTTTTTCCTTCATTTCAATCCTGGTGAATCTGACAATTATATGCCTTGGGGTTGCTCTTCTTGAGGAATATCTTTGTGGTGTTCTCTGTATTTACTGGATTTGAATGTTGGCCTGCCTTGCTAGGTTGCAGATGTTCTCCTGGATAATATCCTGAAGAGTGTTTTCCACCTTGGATTCATTCTCTCTGTCACATTGAGGTACATTGATCAAATGTAGTTTAGGTCTTTTCACATAATCCCATATTTCCTGGAGGTGTTGTTAATTTCTTTTCACTCCTTTTTCTCCAATATTTCCTTCTTGTTTTATTTCATTGAGTTGATCTTCAGTGTCTGATATCCTTTCTTCTGCTTGATTGATTTGATTATTGAAACTTGTGTATGCGTCACGAAGTTCTCGTGTTGTATTTTTCACCTCCATCAAGTCGTTTATGGTCTTTCCTAATCTGGTTATTCTAGTTAGTATTTTGTCTAACGTTTTTTTCAAAGTTGTTAGTTTCTTTGCATTGGGTTAGAACATGCTTCTTTAGCTCAGAGAAGTTTGTTATTACCCACCTTCTAAAGCCTGCTTCTGTCAATTTGTCAAACTCATTCTC
The DNA here is from genome assembly GCA_004027715.1 of Plecturocebus donacophilus. NCBI lineage: Eukaryota > Metazoa > Chordata > Mammalia > Primates > Pitheciidae > Plecturocebus > Plecturocebus donacophilus. Next base: position 85,434 of record PVKP010000560.1, read on the forward strand.
CATCCTGTTTTCTTCCCTTGCTGGTGAGGAGTTGTGATCCCTTGGAGGAGGAGAGGCATTCTGGTCTTTGATGATTTCATCCTTTTTGTGTTGGTTTCTTCCCTTGTTCACGGATTTATCTACCTTTGATCTTTGAAGTTGATGCTTTCGGATGGGGTCTCTGAGTGGGCATCCTTTCTGTTGATGTTGAAGCTATTTCTTTTTGTTTTTTAGTTTTCCTTCTAACAGTCAGTCTCTCTGCTGTAGGACTGCTGGATGTCCACCTTGCTTGCCTGGGAATCACCCGTGGGGGTTGCAGAACAGCAAGGATTACTGCCTGATCTTTCCTCTGGTAGCTTTGTCCCGGAAGGGCATTTGCCAGCTGTCAGCCAGAACTCTCCTGTATGAGGTGTCTTTTTTATTATACAGGGGTTAGGGAGCTGCTTGAGGAGGCAATCTGTCCCTTATCTGCCTGCAGAGGCACTCCTGGGCTGTCATGGACTCAGTCCAGCTGCTGTGTAAGCTTCCTCTTTTGTTTACGTAGGTAGGTTTACACTGGCCTCAGCAATGGCAGATGCCCTTCCTCCCACCAAGCTTGATCATCCCAGGTTGAGCTCTAATTGATGTGCTGGCTGAGAAACTCTCAAGCCAAGTGAGAGGGCTTCAATTTGCTGGTCTTCATCCAGCCTTATCACCTGTCTCTCTCCTTTCAGATCCCCTTCTTCCTGGGGAGTGGGTAGCTCCTTACCACAAGTGCTCTTGGTGCTAGACAAAACGTCCATCCAGATCTGTGCTGACAACCTGTGGCAATGGCCGAGGCTGCCACTCAGATCTGTGCTGGTAACTTGTGATGCTATTCAGCCCAGTGGGGATCTCCTGGTCTGTGGGTTGCAGAGGCCATGAGAGAAGAGCAGTATCTGAACTGGAGTGCCAGGGGATGAGGGGAGTCCCCAGTTCTCTGGTCAGTTGCACTTCCAAGGTGAGGCATTGCCCTGCCCTACCTGGGTTTGCCCTCCTTGGGCTACACCCACTGTCCAACCAGTCCCATTGAAATGAATCTGGTACCTCTGTCGGAAATGCAGAGATCACTTGCCTTCTGCATCTCTATCACTGGGAACTGCACTCTGGAGCTGTTCCTATTTGGCCACCTTGGCAGAATCCCCCGAGAATAAATTTTAAAGGGAAAATGAAAAAAATATGCAGCACAGTATCAAAACTAGCAAAAACACCATAAGAAAATGAAATTTTAATCAATGCTCAATTCCTTTTGAGCATAGATTAAAATTTTCCAAATATTAATTAGCCAACAAAATATAGCATCATATTTTTCAAAATAGACCATGAGTCAAAAAGGATTTATCTCAGGAAGGCAAGTACAATCAACATCAGAAAATGTAGTAACAACATGTATCACACTAATGGACTATATGGGAAATATCGTGATCATTTTAATATATGCAGACAAAGCCTTTGATGATAATGTTAAGTGTTTGAGTTTTTTTTAATGTTCAAAAAAAACAGGAATTAAGGAAATGTCCTTTATCATATAAAAGCTCTTTTTCATCACCCCTGTTGCCAGCCATTCATATTGGCAAAATAAAGCAAAACAAATTAACAAACATAAGCCAACATCAAATGTTATTGTTAATGAAGAAATTTTGAAAGTTTCCATTTAATGTTAGAAATTAGGCAAAAATTCTGACATTCTTCTACTGTTTAAAATAGTCCTGGGAATTGTCTAATTAAATACAAAAGAAATTCATTGTCTGTGAATAAAAAGACAAAGATAAATGTTAAGTATTTGTAATTAATTATCATTTGTAAAGAAAGCTCCATGTAATCAACAAACTATTAGAATGATTAAGACATTGCAACAAGATCAATATGTAAAATCAATAGAACTTATTTTGAACAGCAATAAACATTTATAAATTGCAATCTAAACTGGGATACTATTTACAGTCACAATAAAGATTATGATGCTTCTAGAAATTATTCCATATGTGAAGTAAAAAATTTAGGATTTGTTCCAAATATCTTTTTTTGCTCTCTGCATCTAATTTAATACACCCTAAAATATTTTCCAAACCTGCCCACTTCACTTCACCTCCACTACTATCACCATTGTCAAAGACAATCATGTCTAAATTTCTATTCAATAAAGTCACAATAGACAAAATTAATAGATAGTTGACAGGCTAGGAAAAACATATTAGCAGCATTTAAAAAACATTTAGTTTTAGTATAGTTTTATATTGGCTAAAAAGTTACAAAAGTTGTACAGAGGGTTTCTGTATTCCCTGCAGCCAATGCCCCCATTATTACCATCTTACATTTTTGTGTTCATTTGTCACAACTATGGAAACTATAATGATATATTTCTTATTAATTAAAGTCTACACCTGACACAAATTTCCTTAGTTTTATCTACTGCCCTTTTTCTGTTCCAGGATCCCATCCAGGATAGTATATTACACTTAGTCATCATTTCTATCTTAGTCAATTTGTGCTGCTATAACAAAATACTTGAGACTGAGTGATTTATAAGAATGAAAACTTATTTTCTCATAGTTCCTGAAGCTAGGAAGTTCAAGGTTAAGGTGCCAGCAGATTTAGTGTCTCATGAGGGCTACTCTCTGCTTCTAAGATGGCACCTCTTGCTTCAACATCATGTGGTGGAAATGATAAACCACTCCCTGCCACCGCTTTTATAAAGGTGCTTATCTCATTCATGAGGGCAGTTCTCTTATGACTTAATCATCTTTTTAAGGTCCCACCTTTTAGTACTATCACATTGGTGATTAAGTTTCAACATGTAAATTTTGGAGGAATACATTCAGACCATAGCAATGTCTCTGTAGGATCTTGGAGACCATGATAGTTTCTCAGACTTTCCTTATTTTTGATGACCTGATCCATTTTGGGGAGTACTCACCAGTTATTTTGTAGAATATCCCTCAGTACAGACTTGGATAATGCTTTTCTTGTGATTAGATGGGGTTAGGGCTTTTAAAGGCCAAGACCACAGGAGTAAAGTGCCATTTTCATCACATCATATCAAAGGTACATATTATCAATTTATAATTTACGACTATTGATTCTAACCTTAATTACCAATGAATGATATTTATCAGATTAATCCACTGAAAGTCACTCTTCCTTCTCTTTCTACCTGGCCAACACACACTTTTCCATCTTGTAATTGGAAGAAAGTCAACTATGAGCAGTCCAAATGTTAGTGTGGAGAGGTATTATACTCCACCTCCTCAATGGGGCAATAGCTGCATAAATAATTTGGAATTCTTGTGCACACACTTGCTTATTCTCCCCATTCATCTATGTTTCAATCATTTATTTAAATCAGTATGTACTTGTTAATATTTATTTTGTACTCTGGGCCATTGAAAGCTCTCTAGGATGGCTCCTATGCTCTGTTGACATACCTAAATTATCTTTTGAGAAACTCCTTAGTTTTTGGACTATTTGCACTATCCTTAACTGGAAAAATTCTAAATTTAGATTATAAAAGAATCTCAATATAAAATAACAGGCCAACATTTTAAATAAACAAGAAAGGAAAATCTAAGTGGTTAATATTGACAATATTCTCACATTAATTCATAATAAAAATGTAAATAAAACATGTAGATGGCACTTTATACCCATATAATTGGTAATAGTGAGAACATTGGTAAGTCAGTGGCTATCAGATGTGGTAGAAAATGGAGATCTTGTACTCCATTTTTGAGAGTGTAAGTTAGTGAAGCTATTTTAAAGAGTAAATTGGCAGCATTTTAGAAAACTGCATAAGTACCTACTCCCTCTGGGACATATATACCCAGAGACACTCCTTCAGGTACACAGAGATATTTATGAAGATATTCATTGTGATAGTTAAAGAGTAAAAAATATTGGAGACAACTTATATATATTTATCATACAAAGTCAAGTAAATAACAATATAGTTGTGCATATCAGAAGAGTCATCAAGAAAAATCCCAGATTTACATATAGCAAGAGACAATATATGCAAATAACAATATTAAATGGGATAAAATAAGAAAAAGGACATAATTTACAGCATGATGCTGTTTATATAATGTTAAAAATAAATATATAGAGGTAAGTTTATGTATAGAAATTAATCTAAAGGCCATGCATTAAATACAAACTGTGGCATGTAAAGGGTGGGATGAACTGGGATGGAGGGTAAAGAGGAGAGACAAGTAAATAGTAATACATTTTAAATATGAAGAGCACACACTGTGTCATGCTATAAACTGAGAAGACCAACTCAGTTCTTGAGGGTTAAAAACCAGCAACAAGGCTGGGGGCAGTGGCTCATGCCTGCAATTCTACACTTTGGGAGGCCGAGGTGGGTAGATTACTTGAGCTCAGCAGTTTGAGACCAGCCTGGGCAACCAAAAAATTAGCTCAGTGTGGAAGCATGTGCCTGTATTCCCATCTTCTCGAGAGACTAAGGAAGGAAAATTGCTTGAATGTGGGAGGCAGAAGTTGCAGTGAGCCGAGATCACATCATTGCACTCCAGCCTGGGCCACAGAGTGAGACTTCGAATCAAAAAAAAAAGAAGAAGAAGAAAAGAAAAGATAAGACAGCAACAATATCTCAATCAAAGTGCACCAACTGACTAAATATAACCATCATCAACAAAGTTGTAAGGTATAAATAAAAGCATTTTTTATGTAAAGTCAGATTTAATATGGTAATGTTTACATTAATGATGATCATTATTCATTTAATAATTTAACAAATATTCTTGAGCCTTGAAAGTATTATAATAGGCTTGATTGAGGAATATAAAAATGTATATCTAAACCAAACAGGAGTTTTCTAAAGACTTTTATCACATCAGTATGAAAATTAATGTGACATTTAACAGCATTTGTGAAACACACCTTACCAGCATATTATTTTCATGTTGTTCCTTATTGTTGCCGGCTTTTTATTTTAAAATTTACATCTCATTGACTGAAATCATCAATTTTAAATCCTGAGAGAAAATCCATTATTGTATATTCCATTCAGTTTCTAATATTTGTTTGCCTTTTAAAATATAATTTGGCATTATTTATATAATATTCTTGTCTGTTAGGAATAACTGAAAAAAATCGTAGATACTGCTGAAATTTGAACTTGTACTCTCTTTTCATCTCACTTCTCTGTGAACCTTGTCAAATTCAACATTATTCTTAGATTCAAAGATATTATTAATTTATCATTACTATGCAGCTTCTTTTTATATGCAAAAGCTTATAGAACTAAAGAGTTCTACTTGAATGTACTGGCTTTATTTTATTACTAGAATAAGATAGAGTTAAAAATCAAGCAAAAAAATGTTTCCTCGACATTGGCTTTTATTCTCTATTTTATATAATCTAATTCTAGTGTAACTTCTAAAAATTATTTGAACACAGAATATATTTCTTAATTTGGTTTTCTACTATACATAAATTTTCCATGTAACAGTATATCCTGGAGACCTTCCCACAGTTGATATGGAAAATTTTTTGTTCTTTTGTACAGCCACATCATAATCCATTGTGCAGACATACCATTGTTTCTTCTAACAGTCCTCAAATAATAGACATTTAAAAAGGAGAAACGAATAGGATAACTTTTACCTTCCAAACATTAGAGTTCTCTCTTGTCTTTGTGAAATGTTAATAAGGCCTAAAGATATCCTTACTTGTGGCTCTTCCTGATTTTCTGGCTCCTCCTTTTTATTTGTGACTATTGCTCCTGTTCTGCTAATTCTGGACTCTATTCCAAGAGGGTTCTCCTTTCATCCTGCATGGGCCTACAGTGGGTCAGTAGGCCTAGCCTACTCCAGTTCTTTTTGACCTTACCACAGAACTCTGAACTCACAGTAACCTGAAGAATGTAGAAAACCTGGCCAGTTTCAGTTGTTCTGTGGCTTGCTGCTCTTTCCAGAAAGCACCAGTTGGGACTCTGAGTTTTTCCTTCCTTACATCTGTGAAATGTCTTTTTACTGTCTCTAACAAAAATTTTGATACTATACAAGTTGTACTACTTTAGGGTTTGTTGCTAGATTTAGCAAATAGAAATTCAGGATACTTAGTTGAATTTTAATTTTAGGTGAACAATACATGACTTTTAATGTAAGCATGTCTCATGTAACATTTGGGGCATACTTAAGCTAAAAAATTAAAGTTGAACTAGATGTCTTTCTTACATTTTATCTGGCAACTTAAATTCATTTCTTTTTAAAATTTTTTGGGAAATGGTTGTGTGGTTGCTTCATTTCACTCTCCTAGTTATTACATCTATGTTTATGGATGAATACAGATAGACTCAAAACCAATGTTACTACCATAACCATCAACACAGAATTTCTGGTTTTTAAATTTGTTTGTTTGATTTTAAATTTTTAGTTTGGCTATATCTTCTAGCTACTAAATTTCCCTTTTTATTTGTTTACTTTTTGTTTATTTAAATACACAAAAATGTTAGATGTGTTTTCCAGAAAGATATAACTTTCCAATTTACATTTCTATAAGTGTTCATGGATATTTGTTGGTTAGAAATGTTTTTTTTAATTTTAGCTTTTGTGTGTACATAGGAGGTGTATTTATGAGGTACATGTAATGTTTGAATACAGTATGCAATGCAGAACAATCATATCAGGTGAAATGGAGTATGCATCCCCTCAAGGGTAAAAAAGCACTCACCCTTTGTGCTATAAGCAATTCAATTATACCCTTTAAGTTATTTTAAACTGGACAATTAAATTATTTTTGTCTAGAATCACCCTATCAAATACCAGGTCTTAGTCATTCTTTCTAATTTTTTTGTACCCAGCAACCATTCCCACCTCCTGCAACCTTCCCACTATGCTTCCCAGCCTCTGGTAAACATCCTTCTAATCTCTATCTCCATGGGTTAAGTTGTTTTGATTTTTAGATCCTACAAATAAATGAGAATATGTGATGTTTGTCTTTCTGAGTCTGGCTTATTTCATTTAACATAATGACTTTCAGTTCCATCCATGTTGTCATAAATGACTGAATCTCATTGTTTTTATTGTCAAAAAGTATCCCATTGTGTATAAGTACCATATTTTCTTTATCCATTCATCTGCTGATGGTGCTTTGGTTGCTTCTAAATCTTGGCTATTGTGAACAGTGCTGCAAAAAACATGGGGTTGAATGGTTGGCAAGATGGCTGAATAGGAAAAGCTCCAGCCTGCAGTCCCAGCGAGATCAGTGCAGAAGGCAGGTGATTTCTGCATTTCCCACTGAGGTACCCAGCTCATCTCACTGGGACTGGTTAGACAATGGGTGCAGCCCACAGAGGGTGAGTCGAAGCAAGGAGGCGGAGCATCACCTCTCCCAGAAAGCAAAGGGGTCAGGGAACTCCCTCCCTTAGCCAAGGGAAACAATGAGGGACTGTGCATGAGGAATGATGCACTCCTGCCCTGATACTACACTTTTCCCCCAGTTGTCACAACCCACAGACAAGGAGATTCCCTCAGGTGCCTATGACACCAGGGATCTAGGTTTCAAGCAGAAAACTGGGCAGCTGTTTAAGAAGACATCAAGCTAGCTGCAAGTGTTATTTTTCATACCCCAGTGGTACCTGGAACACTAGCAAGACAAAACTGTTCATTCCCCTGAAAGGGGGCAGAAGCCAGGGAGCTAAGTGGTTTAGCTCAGCAGATCTCACCCTCATGGAGCCCAGCAAGCTAAGACCCAGTGACTTGAAATTGTTGAGGCCAGTACAGCAGTCTGAAGTTGATCTGGGATGCTCAAGCTTGGTGAGGGGAGGCCATCCACCATTACTGAGGCTTGAGTAGGTGGTTTTCCTCTCACAGTGTAAACAAAGCCCCCAAGAGTTCAAACTGGCGGGGCCATAGACTGCTTCCCTAGATTCTGCCTCTTGGGCAGGTCATCTATGAAAGAAAGGCAGCATCCCCAGTAAGAGGCTTATAGAAAAAACTCCCATCTTGCTGGGGCAGAGCACCTGGGGGAAGGGGTTGCTGTGGGAGCAGCTTCAGCAGACTTAAGCGTTCCTGCCTGCCAACTCTGAAGAGAGCAGCAGATCTCCCAGTACAGCACTAGAGCTCTGCTAAGGAACAATTTACCTTCTCTAGTGGGTCCCTCCCATGCCTCCTGACTGGAAGACACCTACCAGCAGGGGTTGACAGACACCTCACAGGAGAGCTCTGGTGGGTGCCCCTCTGGGACAAAGCTTCCAGAGGAAGAAACAGGCAGCAGTCTTTGCTGTTCTGCAGCCTCTGCTGGTGATACCCAGGCAAACAGGGTTGGAGTGGACCTCCAGCAAACTCTAGCAAACTCCAGCAGAACTGCAGCAGAGATGCCTAACTGGTAGAGGGAAAACTAACAAACAGTGAAAAAAAAAAAAAAAAAAAAGCAGCATCAATATCAACAAAATGGATGTCCACACAGAATTCTCATCTGAAGGTCACCAACATCAAATACCAAAGGTAGATAAATTCACAAAGATGAAGAAATACCAGCATAATAAGGCTGAAAATTCCAAAAACAAGAACACCTCTTCTCCTCCAAAGGATCACAATTACTCACTAGCAAGGGAACAAAATTCAATGGAGAGTGAGTTTGATGAACTGACAGAAGTAGGCTTCAGAAGGTAAGTAACAACAAATTCCTCCAAGCTAAAGAAGCATGGTCTAACCCAATGCGAAGAAGCTAAGAACCTTGAAAAAAGGTTAGATGAATTGCTAACTAGAATAACTAGTTTAGAGAAGAACATAAATGACCTGATGAAGCTGAAAAACAGCAGGAGAACTTCATGAAGCATATACAAATATCAATAACTGAATCAATCAAGTGGAAGAAAGGATATCAGAAACTGAAGATCAACTTGATAAAATAAAGAGTGAAGACCAGATTAGAGAAAAAATAATGAAAAGGAATGAACAAAGCCTCCAAGAAATATGGGACTATGTGAAAAGACCAAACCTATGTTTGATTGGTGTACATGAAAGTGACTGGAAGAATGGAACCAAGTTGGAAAACACTCTTCAGGATAGTTTTTGGGAGAATGTCCCCAGCATAATGAGACAGACCAACATTCAAATTTGGGAAATACAGAGAATGCCACAAAGATACTCCTAGAGAAGAGCAAACCCAAAGCACATAATTGTCAGATTCACCAAGGTTGAAATGAAGGAAAAAATGTTAAGGACAGTCAGAGAGAAAGGTCAGGGTACCCACAAAGGGAAGCCAATCAGACTAACAGTGGATCTCTCTGTAGAAACCTCTATAAGCCAGAAGGAGGCCAATATTCAACATTCTTAAAGAAAAGACTTTTCAATCAAGAATTTCATATCTAGCCAAACTAAGCTTCATAAGTGAAGGAGAAATAAAATCCTTTACAGACAAGCAAATGCAGAGATGTTGTCAACACCAGTCATGCCTTACAAGAGCTCCTGAAGGAAGCCTAAAAATGGAAAGGAAAAAGCGGTATCAGCCACTGCAGAAACATACCAAATTGTAAAGACCACTGACACTATGAAGAAACTGCATCAACTAATGGGCAAAATAACCAGCTAGCGTCATAATGATAGGATCAGATTCACACATAATACTATTAACCTTAAATATAAATGGACTAAATGCCCCAATTAAACTGTCAAATTAGAGAAAGAGTCAAGACTCATCAGTGTGCTGTATTCAGGAGACCCATCTCACGTACAAAGACACACATAGGATCAAAATAAAGAGATGAAGGAAGATTTCTCAAGGAAATGGTAAGAAAAAGAAAAAAAAAAGCAGTGGTTGCATTCTTAGTTTCTGAAAAAACAGACTTTAAACCAACAAAGATCAGAAAAGACAAAGAAGAGCAATACATAATGCTAAAGATATCAATGCAACAAGAAGAGCTAACTATCTTAAATATATATACACCTAATACAGAAGCACCAGATTCATAACACAAGTTCTTAGAGACATACAAAGAGACTTAGACTCCCACACAATAATAATGGGAGACCTTAACAACCCACTGTCAATATTAGATTAGTGAGACAGAAAATTAACAAGGATATCAGGAATTGAATTCAGGTCTGGACCAACCAGACCTAATTGACATCCACTGAACTCACCACCCCTAATCAACAGAATATACATTCTTCTCAGTACATCACACTTATTCTAAAATTGATAACATAATTGGAAGTATAATACTGCTCAGCAAATGCAAGAGCATGGAAATCATAACAGTCTCTCAGACCACAGTGTCATCAAATTAGAACTCAGGATTAAGAAACTCACTCAAAACCACACAACTACATGGAAACTGAACAACCTGTTCCCAAATGACTACTCAGTAAACAATAAAGTTAAGGTAGAAATAAATAGTTATTTGAAACTGATGAGAAAAAAAGACATAAAGTACCAGAATCTCTGGGACACAGTTAAGGCAGTATTTAGAGGGAAATGTATAGCACTAAATACCCAAAGGAGAAGGAAAGATCTAAAACTGACCCCCTCATAACACAATTAAAAGAACTAGAGAAACAATAGCAAACAAATTCAAAGCTAGCAGAAGACAAGAAATAACTAAAATCAGAGCAGAACTGAAGGAAATAGAAACACAAAAAACCCTTCAAAAAATCAACTTATCCACGAGCTAGTTTTTCAAAAAGATTAACAATATAGATAGACTACTAGTCAGACTAATAAACAAGAAAAGAGAGAAGAATCAAATAGATACAATAACAAATGATAAAGGGGAAATCACCACTGATCCCACAGAAATACAACTATCATCAGAGAATAGTATAAACACTTCTATGCAAATAAAGTAGAAAATCTAGAAGAAATGGATAAATTCCTGGACACATACAGCCTCCCAAGGCTAAATCAGGAAGAAGTCAAAATCCTAAATAGACCAATAACAGGTTCTGAAATTGAGGCAGTAATTAATAGCCTACCAAACAAAAAAAGCCCAGGACCAGATGGATTCACAGCCGAATTCTACCAGAGGTACAAAGAGGAGCTATTACCATTCCTTCTGGAACTATTCCTAACAATAGAAAAAGAGGGACTCCTCCCTAACTCATTTTATAAGGCCAGCATCATCCAGATACCAAAACCTAGCAGAGACACAACAAAAAGAAAATTTCAAGCCAATATCCCTGATGAACATTGATGCAAATATCCTCAATAAAATATTGGCAAAATGAATCCAGCAGCACATCAAAAAGCTTATCCACCACCATCAAGTCAGCTTCATCCCTGGGATGCAAGGCTTGTTCAACCTATGCAAATCACCAGGTTTTCTTCTAGCATTCTTATGGTGTTGGGCCTCATGTTTAAATCTTTAATCCATCTGTAGTTAATTTCTGTATAAGGTGTAAGGAAGGAATCCGGTTTCAGCTTTCTGCATATGGCTAGCCAGTTTTCCCAACACCATTTATTAAATAAGAAATCCTTTCCCTATTGCTTGTTTTTGTCAGGTTTGTCAAAGGTCAGATGGTTGTAGTTGTGTGGTGTTCTTTGTGAGGCGTCTGTTCTGTTCCATTGGTCTATATCTGTTTTGGTACCAGTACCATGCTGTCTTGATTACAGTAGCCTTGTAATACAGTTTGAAGTCAGGTAGTGTGATGACCCCAGCTTTGCTTTTTTTTTTTCTCTTAGGATTGTCTTGGCTATGCAGGCTCTTTTTCGGTTCCATATGAAGTTTAAAGTGGTTTTTTCCAATTCTGTGAAGAAAGTCATTGGTAGCTTGATGGGGATAGCATTGAAATTATAAATTACTTTGGGCAGTATGGCCATGTTCACAATATTGATTCTTTCTAACCATGAGCATGGAATGTTTTTCCATCTGTTTATGTCCTCTCTTATTTCCTTGAGCAGTGGTTTGTAGTTCTCCTTGAAGAGGTCCTTTACATCCTTTGTTAGTTCTATCCTAGGTATTTTATTCTCTTTGTAGCAATTGTAAATGAGAGTTCACTCATGATTTGGCCCTCTATTATTGATGTATAGGAATGCTTGTGATGTTTGCACATTGATTTTGTATCCTGAGAATTTGCTGAAGTTGCTTATCAGCTTAAGGAGATTTGGGGCTGAGACGATGGGTTCTTCTAAATATACAATCATATCATCTGCAAACAGGGACAATTTGACGCCCTCTCTTCCTATTTAAATACACTTTATTTCTTTTTCTTGCCTGATGGCCCTAGCCAGAACGTCCAATACTACATTGAATAGGAGTGGTGAGAGCATCCTTGTCTTATGCAGTTTTCAAAGGTAAAGTTTCCAGTTTTTGCCCATTCAGTATAATATTGGCTATGGGTCTGTTATAAATAGCTCTTATTATTTTGAGATATGATCCATTGACACTTAGAAAACCTAGGCAATACCATTCAGGACATAGGGATGGGCAAGGACTTCATGATGGAAACACCGAAAGCAATGGCAACAAAAGCCAAAATAGACAAACGGGATCTAATTAAACTTAAGAGCTTCTGCACAGCAAAAGAAACTATCAATAGAGTGAACCGGCAACCAACAGAAGGAGAAAATTTTTTTTTGCCAGAATCTATAAAGAACTTAAAACAAATTTACAAGAAAAAAGCCAACAACCCCATTAAAAAGTGGGTGAAGGATATGAACAGACATTTTTCAAAAGAAGACATTTATGTAGCCAACAAACATATGAAAAAAAGCTCATCATCACTGGTCATTAGAGAAATGCAAATCAAAACCACATTAAGATACCATCTCACATCAGTTAGAATGGCGATCAATAAAAAATCGGGAAAGGATGTGGAGAAATAGGAACACTTTTACACTTTTGGTGGGAGTGTAAATTAATTCAACCATTGTCGAAGACAGTGTGCCGATTTCTCAAGAACCTAGAAATAGAAATATCATTTGACCCACGAATCTCATTACTGGGTGCATACCCAAAGGATTATAAATCATTCTATCATTCTATTATAAAGACACATGCACACATATGTTCATTGTGATACTGTTGACAATAGCAAAGAGTTGGAACAAACCCAAATGCCCATCAATGATAGATTGGATAAAGAAAATGTGGCACACATACACCATGGAATACTACACTGCCATAAAAAAGGATGAGTTCATGTCCTTTGCAGCTACATGGATGAAACTGTAAACAATCATTCTCAGCAAAATGACACAAGAACAGAAAACCAAACACCAAATGTTCTCAATCACCAGTGGTTGCTCAACAATGAGAACACAGGGACACAGGCAGGGGAACATCACACACGAGGGACTGTTGGTGGGTGAGGGAGGCTAGGGAAGGGATAGCAGGGGGTGGGGGGATTGGGGATGGATAGCATTAGGAGAAATACCTAATGTAGATGATGGGGCAATGGATGTAGCAAACCACCATGATATATGTATACCTATGTAACAATCCTGCACAATCTGCATATGTACCTGAAAACTGAAAGTATAATAATAATAAAAGAAAGACAAATTATACCTGAAAAGTGGAACAAACTGCATGATCTACATTACTCCTGAATATGGGAAGACTGAAGTTCCAAGATGCTTGAAATAACAAACTTCTGTATTCATCAAATGCCTTGTATATTTTGTCAAACTATTAAAAACTAAATCATAAATAAAAAATGTGGCACATATACATAATGGAGTACTGTGCAGCTATACAAAAGGATGAGTCAATGTCCTTTGCAGGGACATGAATGAAGCTGGAAACAATGCTTCTCAGCTAACTAATACAGGAACAGAAAACAAAACACCATATGTTCTCATTCATAAGTGGGAGTTAACAATGAGAACACATGGACACAGGGAGAGGAACATCACACCAGGGACTATTTTGGGGTGGGAGCCTGGGGAAAGATAGCATTAGGAGAAATACCTAATGTAGATGATGGGTTGATGGGTGCAGCAAATCACTATGGCACATGTATACTATGTAACAAACCTGCACATTCTGCATATGTATCCCAGAACTTAAAGGATTTTAAAAAATGGGGAGTATAGATACTTTTTTGATATATTAATGTTCTTTCTTTGGGCTATATACCCACCAGTGGAATTGCTGGATCTTAAGGCAGCTCTGTTTTTAGTTTTTTGCAGAACTTCCAAACTGTTCTCCATGATAGTTGTACTAATTTAAGTTTCCACCAACAGTGAAACAGGATTTCCTTTTCTCCACATCTTCTCTCACATTTGTTATTGCCTGTCTTTTGGATATAAGCCATTTAAACTAGGGTGAGATGATGTATCATTGTAATTTTGTTTGCATTTCTCTGATGATCTGTGATGAGGAGCAACTTTTCATGTCTGTTTGACATCTGTATGCCTTCTTTTGATAAATGTCTATTCAAACCTTTTGCTTATTTTAAAATTAGATTATTAGATTTTTTCCTACAGTTTGTTTTAGCTCTTTATATATTCTATTTATTAATACTTTATCAGATGAGTAGTTTACAAATATTTTATCTGATAAAGTGTAGTGTCTCTTCACTTTGTTGTTTGTTTCCTTTGATGTGCAGAAACATTTTCAACTTTATGTGATCTCATTTGTCCATTTTTGCTTTGGTTGTCTGTACTTGTGGGGTTTTACTGAAGAAATCTTTGCCCAGACCAATATCCGGTAGAGTTTTCTAATATTTTCTTGCAGTAGTTTCATAATTTAAGGTCTTAGATTTCAGTCTTTAATCCATTTTGATACTATTTTTGTAAAGGTAAGAGATTGTGATCAAGTTTCATTCTTCTGCATATGGATATCCTATTTTCCCAGTACCATTTATTGAAAAGACTATCTTTTCCCCAATATACACTCTTGGTGCCTTTGTTCTTGAATTTACTATAGGTGTGTAGATTTGTTTCTGGGTTCTCTATTTCATTCCATTGGTCCATGTGTCTGTTTTTATGATAATACCATTCCATTTTTGTTACTGTAGCTCTGTAGTATAATTTGAAGTCTGGTAATGTGATTCATCCAGTTGTGTTCTTTTGGCTTAGGATAGCTTTGGTTATTCTGGGTCTTTTGGGATTCCATATACATTTTAGCATAGTTTTTTTTTTTCTATTTCTGTGAAGAATATCCTTGGTATTTTGATAAAGTTAGATTGAATCCGTATATTGCTGTGGGTAGTATAGACATTTTAATAGTATTAATTCTTCAAATCCATGGAGTCTAATTCCATTTATTTGGTGTCTTCTTCAATTTATTTCATCCATGTTGTATAGTTTTCATTATAGAACTCTTTCAGTTTTTTGGTTAAATTAATTTTTAGATATTTAATTTTATTTGTGGCTATTGTAAATGTAATTATTTTTTATTTCTTTTTCAGGTTGATTCCTGTTGGGATATAGAAACCACTAAATTTTCTGCGTTGATTTTGCATCCTGCTACTTTACTGAATTTGTATACCAGTTCTAAAAGTTTTCTGTTGGAGTCTTCAGTGTTTTCCAAATATAAGATTATATCATCAAGGATAATATACAAGCAAACAGAAATTATTTGACTTCTTCTTTTCCAATTTGGATGCCTTTTATTTCTTTCTCTTGTCTGATTGATCTAGGTAGGACTTCCAGTACTATGTTGGATAACAGTGGTGAAAGTGAGCATCCTTGTTATGTTCCAGATCTTAAAGTAAAGGCTTTCATTTTTTCCATTCAGTATGATACTAGCTATGGGTCTGTCATTTATGGCTTTTATTATGTTGAGGTATGATCCTTTTATGCACAGTTTTTTGAGGGTTTTTAACAAGAAGGAATGTTGAATTTTATAAAATGCTTTTTCAGCATCAATTGACATGATCTTATGGTTTTTATCCTTCTTTCTGTTGATATGATGTATCACATTGATTGATTTGCATATGTTGAATCATCCTTGCATCCCAGGGATAAATCTCACTTGGTCATGATAAATGACCTTTTCAATGTATCACTGAATTTGGTTTGCTGGTACTTTGTTGAGGACATATGAATCAACATTCATCTGAAATACTGGCCTGTAGTTTTCTTTTTTTGATGTGTCTGTGTCTGGTTTTAATATTAGGATAATACTGATTTTATAGAGTAAGTTGGGATGTATTCTCTTCTCTTCTATTTATCAAAATAGTTTGAGTAGGATTGGCATTAGTTCTTCTTTAAATGGTCAAATTCAGCAATGAAGCCTTTGGGTCCCAGGGTTTCCTTTACTGGGAGAATTTTTATTATGGCTTTGTTCTTGTTACTGGTTATTGGTCTGTTCAGGTTTGGATTTCTTCATGGTTCAATCTTGGTAGATTATATGTATATAGAAATTTGTTCATTTTTTCCTAGATTTTCCAGTTTGGGCATGTAGTCTATAGCTGCCACTAATTGTCCAGGAACATTTGTAACTAGAGATGTTTCAGTTATAAATTCAACTAGCTCTGTTTCACATATATGTGGTCAAGATATTGTTTTGGTTGGTGGTAAAATCTGTTGATAGATTATTAATTTACAGTAAAATACAGTTTATTCTGAAGTTATATTCTAATTTAATAAATCAAATAATAGTTTAAAGGGAACCTTACTTATGGCCTTAAAAGGAGAGGAAAACCTTAAGGTAACATTTATGGGAGAAAAACTAACTCAGAATTTTAGTAGGAAAAAACAAGAATTCCAGCTATATCAGGCAGCACTGATTATTTGTTCATACATGTTACAAGAACAAGGGATGAAGACTGAAACACATAACATTTTGATCCTGTGAGGACAAAGAGCTTAAGAGTCCTAACTAAAGAAATATCATATCTGTTGCTTAACAGATATGTCAACAGTTAAGAAAATGGAAATAACTTGAAAAGGTTACAATATATTTCTGGGATATTAATTCACATACACACACATACACACAAACACACACCCCACACATGAGGAAATGCAGCCTTTCCTTATTAAAAAAGTGCAAATTTTCGAGGTAAAAGGGGCTAATATATAGACCAAAATAAATAAATGAATTAAAACCTCTACCCTCCATGTTTAGGTAAGAAGAACCTATCTCAGATACACCTAATCTAAAGCAGAACCATGATTATAGACAGAAAAGCACACCAAAGCAACAACAATAAAAAAAGATACGGCATCAACTTCATATAAAATGGCTACTGTGATGGAGACGTACCTATTATTTAAGGTAGAAACAGTATGATTCTAAGACCACTGAAGGGAGAAAACAAGGGGAAAATACGAGACTATAATATTGTAAAAATTTAATGAAGAAAGGATGAATCTAAAATAATTAAGGTACATCTTAGCCCAGTTTGTCCCACCACCACAGGAGGTCATGCAACAGATGAAGAGAGAGGCCAAGAAGGCGTGTTAAGGCACTTGTAGACAGCCTCTGACCTTTACAGCTTGGAATTTCAATAGCTACCATTAGAAGTGCCTTTTAAAATGCTTCTTTTAAATAGGATCATATACAAAGCCATTCTAAATAACACATACTATTCTATAATGTGTTTTTAAAATGTAGTTTAAATGTACATTTTGAAGTGTTGAACTACAACTGGAGAATGCTGGAAAAAATATTTTCTGTAACAGATAATAGGGCTTCCAGGTCAGTTTTTGTGGTAACTTAGGCAGGCTCTTGGTATTTTTAAGGTTTTTGAAAACTTCTTGAAATATCTTCAAACTAAGGTAAAAATAAATTATGTCAAACATCCCTTTTAGTAAGGGGAGGATTTGCACACAGAAAATAATAATTGGGAGATTCCCTGAAGTCCTGTCCAAATTGCAATGCATTGCCTAAGATGCTATCAGAAGAGAAGAGACATTATATCCCACACAGAAATCAGGCTCACTGAAAATAGAAAATTGTATTATAAGTGACAAGAGGAAGATCATTAAACATTTAAATTGTCACTTTAAGAATAAGGTGAAATTCAATCTAAAAGTAATGAAAGCACACCAGAGGAGCAAAGACTATATAGATAAGGAATAGAAACTTAGATTTCAAATGGGAGGGTAAAAAGATTATTTGTTGATGTTGCTTTGTTTTGGTTTTTGAAAAGCATATTCTACTTTAAACATTGGTTTTAAACGTGATAAAAAATTATCTAATAATACTTATTATTACTTAAAATAACAAAGAAATATATTAGAAAACACTGAAAATTATGCCCACAGAATAAATATATAAACCTTTGTTAGATTCAGCGAGGATGAGGAAAGGATGGAGCTACACTGGTTGGTAGACTACCAACTAGCCATATGCAGTTACAAAGCACTTTACATGTGGCTAGTCCAAGTTGAGATGTGCTGTAAAGGTAAAATATCCACAGCATTTCACAGCCTTAGTATGAAAAAAAAAGTAAGCTATTTTAATAACGTTTTATATTGATCATATGTTGAAATGATAATGTTTGGGATATACTGAGTTAAATAAAATGTATTATTAATTTCACCTGTGTGTAATAAGGAATTTAATCTTGCCCAAATAGAAGTTTGGCCTTTATGTTCAGCTCTTGGGAGGTTATCTTAATCAGCTCTTGGGAGGTTATCTTATTCAGCTCTTGAGAGGTTATCTAAGCCCTTGTAATGTCCTGCCTGTTAAGAGTGTTTTTGTTTACCTGTAAGTCCTGGGCTATTGGAGACTGTATTAGTCCAGTTTTACACTGCTATAAAAATACTACCTGAGACTGAGTAATTTATAAACAAAAGAAGTGTAATTGATTCACAGTTCTGCATGGCTGGGGAGGCCTTTGGAAACTTAAAATCATGGCAGAAGGCAAATGGGAAGCAAGGTACATCATACATGGCAGCAGGAAAAAGAGACAGTCAGAGGAAACTGCCACTTTTAAAACAACAGATCTGTGAGAACTCCCTCACTCTTATGAGAACAGCCTGAGGGAACCTTCCCCATGATCCAATCACCTCCCACCATGCCCTTCCCTTCACATATGGGGATTACAATTCAAGGTCAGATTTGAGTGGGAACACAGAGCCAAACCATATCACAGACAGTTTAATAACACGACTCATAATGGGGCTTCAGAGTCATACAGGATCAGCTCAAACCTGAGAGGGGCTGGAGACTGAGATCAGTCACTTGGGCAGCCAACCATGTGTATATGACTAAGTTCCAATAAAACTCTGCACAATAAGTGTCAGAGGAGCTTCCCTGTTTGCCAGTACTCTGTACATATTGCCATACAATGATGCTGTGAATGTTGATACTGTTCCTGACTCCACTGGGAGAGTGCAGCTGGAAGCTCCAGGGATGAGATGTTCCTATGCTGTGCCCCACGTGTCTGATCCCTTGGCTGATTTCACCATTTGCTAGCTGTGTGAAGTTTGTCAAGTCATCTAATTCACTGTGCCTCAGTTTAATTCTAAGCAATAGTGGAGATGATAAGAATACTTATAGGATTGTTGTGAGGATTAAATGGCTTATTATATCCAAAGTGCTTACAACAGTGCCTGGCACACACTATGCAGGAATTAAATACAATCATTGTTGCCATTTAGTATATGAAGATGTATGAATGATATCACTGTCCATCCAGTTATCACTAATTCCTCCCCCTTATCTTTTTAACCAGCAGGATGATAACATCACTCTTTTTTTCTAAAATACTGTGATAAATCCCCACTGTTTCTACAATAAATACAATACTACTTAATCTGGATTACAGTCCATATTTGGCCTCATTTCTCTTCACTCCCCACTGTATTCCAGTTGTATCAATTTACTCAAATTCCTCTAAAAGTACCAAGTACTTTTTCTGAATAAACCCTCAGCCAGGAATATTATATTTTTGGCTCAAATCATCCACTTGTCTTTCATCTTGGCCTTCCCTGCCATCAAAATCTGTCCAGAACTCTCTTTCTTGGCTTGTTCCCTTGGCATTTGCTGATACTGCTGCCATAGAATCGTCACCTTGGATTATTTGCCTGCTCTGCATAGCTCCTGTTTGTCCTTCCAGGTCCACTCTTCATCCTTCTACAGTCTTCTTTGTGTCCTCAGAATGCTGACCCATATGAAATAAAAAATGAGCCCTCCTGTTCTCTGTCCAGCTTTTGGTTGCATTTAACAAAGTGATGATCACTGACCAAAAAAGAAAATAAATAAATAAAAGGAAGAGAATAAGATTGGAGTGTTTATTTTTCCCTTGCTTCCCTCCTGTTGGGTTGCTTTAGGTTGATGCCTCTTTACTAAAACCCAAAGCTTCTTCAAACAGCTTTCTCCATACAGCTTTATCTCTGAGGTTCCAGTGATTGCTTCTTCCCCTTACCCTTCAGACTTAGACACAGCAAAGGCTCTCTGCTCTTACTAGTCAAAGTGCTTCCTTTGTGTATTTCTTTTCTTAAGCTCTATACCACTAAGTCTTGGCAAATACACAACAGAAGTCTGTGCCATCCATTTCCTACCTAGATCCTAATAAAATGCTTTGAGAAAGAAGATCGAATGAGAGAAATTCTCGATTGGAGGGAGGAAATAGGAAGCATTAACTCAGAATATATAATTTGAATATTCCTTTCTTATTTTATTCATAAAAGAAACAATTTACATTTTGTTCTTGCTCATATTATTTTCCTTAAGGTGTTAAAAAGCACATTTGATATGTTATCTCATTAATTCTAGCCAGGCTGCATCAGGCATCAGAACAAATTATTATCTAAAGACAGACTAGGCCAAGCATGGTAGTTCACACCTGTACTCCCAGCACTTTGAAAGGATGAGGCGGGCAGATCATAAGGTCAAGAGATCGAGACCATCCTGGCCAACATGGTGAAACCCTGTTTCTACTAAAAATACAAATATTAGCTGGGGGTGGTGGCATGTGCCTATAGTCCCAGCTACTTGGGAGGCTGAGGCAGGAGAATCGCTTGAACCCAATAGGTGGAGGTTGCTGTGAGTCGAGATGGCATCACTGCACTCCAGCCTGATAACAGAGTGAGACTCTGTCTCGAAAAAAAAGGAATAAATAAAATAAAATAAAGTAACAAAATAAAGACGTGATATAGAAGAAAGGGATTTGAGGCAGGAAGCACAAACAAATATCTTAGTTTAAGGGGATCAAGATTTGTACTATGACACAGGATTTTAAATATCAGTATAAGAAAAGTGACAAACCATCCAAAAAAAACAGGACCAGGGAATAGACTCAAGGTTCAAGATAAAAGAAAATGCTGCTAAAATCTGAGGTTCCGCATCATTTTTAAGATGAGGTGGGTGCCTGTCACTTAGAAGGCATCACATAAATATTTATTGAAAGAACTGGAAATGAAATAATGAATAAATGCCAGAGTAGGAGGCCTTTACTGATCTTCTATTAAGGATCCTTTTTCAGCTGTCAGATCTTGAAATGTGTTATGTGAGGATTTAAGGTAAAGGAAGGAAAGAACTCACATTATTGATTGCTTAGTATGTGCTGGGCACAAACTGGGGGCTTTTAATTTTTAATAAAATTTGAGTATATAAATATTAAAGCATCATTTTTATATGGTGTTATTGAGGCTCCCACAGAATAAGTAAGCAGTCCAAAGTGAAACATCCAGAAATCAGACTGACTTTTCCTAAAGCCATGCAAACCTTAGGCTGATGGAATATCCATGGCTAATGGGGAAAACTAGTTATTCTAATCTCTAGACTAGTATACACATTTCTAGAATTGACTGATTTCATACAGGCAGAAAATGGAATGAAATTAGAAAAATGACTACTTGATCTCATTCTATGTCTTCACTCTCAAATGCTGATTCCTTTAGCAGACAAGGTGCAACAAAAATATTTTACCTGAAAGAGTTTGGGCCTAAAAATCTAAACAAACTCTAGGTTCTTTGACTTGAAACCCTCTGGAAGACAGGGTCGGCCATTTCTTGAGCTCTTTAGGTGATATCATTTCTTTTATTCACAATCTGTTCAAAGAAGACTAGTTTTGACTCCCTGCCAAGGCTAAAGCCTTTATAAGTTCTCTTGATCCCATCTTTCTTTAGGCTTTTCTCCACTAAACAGCCTTTCTTTAACATTCTCACTATTTCTGCAGGCTGTTTTCGTCTTAGCCTGTAGGCAGCCTTAGTTTTCCTGACTCCAAATTCTTTATTTTAACCTTTAAAGTATATTCTGAATTATTCTTCTCACAACCAAACTTTGTGAATGACAGTTGCCTATAGTCTTTTTACCAACTTAACTCTATTCTTTACTAGTAAACTTTTACTCTCACATCAAAGTAATGCAAATCTGGATACAAATGCAAATCCAAACTTTAATAGTTATTAGCTGTGTGATTTTGAGTAACTGACTTAATAGCCATAATTCTCTGTTGGATGTTTTGCAAAGCAACAATAATGTTACCAATATCCCTTATAGAACTGGTTTTACTAAGTTGTAAATTAATGTTTGATCTTTACCTCTTAGGATAAGTATATTTTCTGGTACCCTTAATCTGCTAGTAAAAGTACCTCAAATATGGTATTTGAGATCTTGATTATTGTCTTATATTCAATCGGCCTTACACATAGAAACATTTAACAAATCCATTTTCTTTCCCAAATGGATTGATAATTTGTTTTTTCTTGTTGGTAATGTGAATCATTTGACCAGTCACATTTTCTTTCCTTTAGGAAGCTCATATGTCATATGAGTCCAATTTGGGTCAAATTTAATAACCTAGTACACTATGAAATGTGTAATTGTGTTACACATTTCTTACTGGTCTCAATTTTGTACATTTCCTCGGTCCTGATTTTAAACTATTTATATTGTTCTATAAGCCATTTTTCTGAAATAAGGGCATGGTTTGATAGATGAATAGATGGATGAATAAGTAGATAGATAAGTGGATAGATAGATCAGTGAGACAGTATTATTACTGGCCCTGGTTTTGCTCATGCTATAATTTCACTTTGAAATTGTCATCCAAGTCTATCAATGTTACATCTATCTTTTAGAGCCTGTTATACTCACCACCCAGTTCTTTTAGTGTTTTCTAATCCTTCAACCAGAAGTGTTTTCTGTCTTTACACGGACCTTCATATCACTTTGTGTATTTTTCTGTTGCAACATTAACCTTATTCCTCTCTGTAATTCAATCTCTAGTTATTCGTAAACTTGTCTAGTTCTCCTTTCCCATGTTGTATATTTTTAATGACAGGGTATACGTCCTATCCACTTTTATAACCCACAGTGCACTTAGTAGAGTATGCACTGTTATGTTTCAGATAATGACATTTCAGTCTATGATGGACTGCATATATGACTGTGGTCCCATAAGATTATAATGGAGCTGAAAATGATGTAGCCATTGTAACATTGTAGTGCAATGCATTACTCATGTGTTTGTGGTGATTCTGGTGTAAACAAAGTTACTATGCTGCCAGTCATATAAAAGCATACAGTAATACAATAATGTCCTAGACCTTCACATTCACTCACCAGCCAGTCACTGATTTATCCAGAACGATTTCCACTTATGAAAGCACCATTTATGGTAAGTACCCTATATAGGTGTACCATTTTTGTCTTTGATACCATAATTTTCCTGTACCTTTTCTGGGTTTTAATAGATTTAGATACACAAATACCATTGTGTTACAATTGCCTGCAGTATTCAATACACTAATATGCTGTACAGGATGCCTAGGAGCAATACGCTCTACCATATATCTCAGATGTGTAGCAGGTTATACCACCTAGGTTTGTGTAAGTACACTCTATGATGTTCCCACATGACAAAATCACCTAACTACATTTCTCAAAATGTATCCCCATTGGTAATCAATACATGGCTGTAATTGATATTCCATAAATTCTTGAATTTTATTGAAATGGAATTGGTATGAGCTGAGATTGTGAAGCTGCCTCAAAATTAATCAAAACTGTATATGAGCAAAACATAAATACCATTTTTTGATATTTGTCTTGAAGTAACTGTTTCTTTTTATTTGATGAATTTCCTCAAAATTAGGCAGAAAATTTCAAATTTTCTGGTTTCATGAATGGTCATGTACCAAGCTATATCATATTTATTGTCTTTCCAATATTTGAATAAGTAAATGAGTAATATGGAGTAATGAGGGTAACATGGGTAATACTCTTTTTAAATGAGCATAGTGAGTACTGCTAGACAAAAAGCCAATATTTCTGCAGGGAGAAGAATGAACTTTGGAAAACAGAGATAAAAATTTATGCAGTGGAACTATATGCATCATATAATGATCAGAGTAGAGAAAATTGTTGAAAAACTGGGTAACAAGTAAATTTTTAAATGTTCACAGATGTGTTTGTGTTTACTAGGTCAGCATTTAAAAGATGAAAAGAAATGATTCACTGAGGGAGAATTAAGGCTTGCAGATGTTGCAAGGGGTGTTAAAAAATAAGGTAATAGGTAGTTCTCTATTAACTAGAGCAAAGGCAAATTGGCTAAAGCAATTTATTAGAGCAGAATAAAAGATCTTAATAAAAAAATGGAGATTCTTATTCAAAATGAAGAAAACACCTGACTGTCCTTTCATGTTTTTAAATAGTGGCTTAAGATTTCCGATAGTCATACTCTTGAGCTAGCTGCTTGTGCATGTGTGTGTACCTTTGTGTGTCCCATACATCACAATTAGGTATGCTAAACCTATAGAATGCTATGGCTCTACTCAAAGAACTTTCCCCATGTAAATATTACAGGGGCTATAACAGTGTTTGATTCGCACAGCTTCTGCGGCAGATCGTACTTTTCCAACAATGGCCACAATGATATTTTTGGTGCCACATTACTAGAATTTCTCCCTCTCCCTTCAAGTAGCAGCATTTTATTTCTCCCTTTTAAAACTAGGAAGGTCCTGTGGCTGCCTTGATTAATAGATTATGATAAAAATGACATTTTGTTATTTCTTGGGTTGGGATATAAAATATTATACCCCCTCTGCCTGCGGGCTCTCTCTTCATGAGTTGTACAGTTTTGGAGTCCTGAGTAACCATGGTAGAAAGACCATGAATACAGAGCACACATACACACAAACACGCACGCATGCACGCACATGCACACACACAGACACACATACACAGAGAGAGAGAGAGAGAGCACCATTGCCCAAAGAGCCTTAACTGTTCTGGCCCCAATTGTTTTGAATCTTCATAGCTAAGACACCACATGATTCCATCCCCAGCCTCTGTCTGATTTCAAACTTGTGAGAGACCTTGAGCAATAATCAGCCAGTTGAACCCAGAACCACAAAAATAATGATAAAATTACTGTTGTTTAAGCCACCAAGTTTTTGGGTGCTTTGTTATGCAACAATATATAGCCAGAACAGTATTTCCCAGAAGATATTAGGAAGTGTCTATTTGATAAACTAGTAAATTGATCAGAAAAGATACTTGCTCTGGGTTACTAAGTAAATCTATATCACTGTTAAGGCTGTGATTAAAATTCAGTTTCTGACTCTTGCTAAAACCTCTGTTTCACTAGATTTATGATGGGGAAAAACAAAGCACACCCTAACACTCATTGGAATGAAACTTTATAACATGCAATTTACTCAAAAGCTAGAATTTTAAAAACCTGTTTATTGAACTTGAATAACAGTGTGTCATAACAGGTGTTCATTAGCTGAATTTATATCTTATATTAGAGTGCTCTCCTAGATTAAAGCATTGTGCTTTAATTGTATTTTTAAAGTTTGATTCAACTGACATACTTTTAAAAATAGAACCTAGAGATATACAAATATCAATATTTTCCTACTTAGTAGTACATAGAAAATTAAATTGTACAACTAATGCCTGTGAGTTGCCTCATGCTAATTAGCTACAGTGTAAATAAACAATCTGCCCATCATCATTTTAGACTTTCTGTTTGTAGAGCGCTGACCTGAAAATAAAACAGCTGGAGAATAGTACTTGTTTTCAAAGAGTTTGTTACCTATGTAGAGATAGTGAGAATTCAGAACACATACAAGCAAAATATTAAAAAAAATAGTTATTTGGACAAGTTATATTTATGTGCTGAGAAAACCAAGAGTAAAATGAGAGATAGAACTTTTAAAAAAAATTATAAATATTGGGCACACTAAAATATATGTTTAAAACGCAAGTTATAAATTATGCATTTCTAAATATTTAAGTATTTAGTGATCTGGTACTACATTGTTGATGAAAACTATTAGCAATCACATAAAATTTGTCATATGAAATCATATAAAAATACAGATGAATCACATAAAATTGTTATTTTTTGAGACTTTTTATGAAAGTGGCTATTTTATATGGTTCAGGCTGACATACCAATTAGGTGAAGGAAATGTTCTAGGCTCAGACAATTGACCCCTACCAAGGACGTCAATTATTTGACATATAGTCAGCAATCCTTTTGCAAAATTCCTATGATAAGAGAAGTCACTTGACTTGTCAATAAATATAAACTCTATTTGGTTTTATCAAACTATCAGCATTCCCATCCACCTTCTACATTTATAATTTTTAATAGTAGATTACTTAAGGACATTTATTTTAAATTTTTGATTGCTTCCCTTTAGATTTAATATATTTTCTAAACATTTCACTAATTGCAAATCTTAAATTGAAGGACTAAGTTCTTATATTGAATTCACCCTGTGCTCTCATTAGAGACAAGCATGATAGAAAAATAGTAATATTATGGTAACACTATTTTATTTCCATAGTAACTTCAGTTAAGGAGCATAAAATGCCCTATAGTCATTATCTAAATAATCCTCGTGACAAACCCAGTAGCTAGGTGCTATGATTTGAATGTTTGTGCCCTCCAAAACTCATGTTGAAATTTAATTGCCGTTGTAACAGTATTAAGCGGTGGGATCTTTAGTAGGTGATTAGGCCATGAGGGATTCACAGATCCTCAGTTATGGGAGGGTTTAATAATGCCTTAAAAAAGAGCTTTCTGGCATGATCCTGTCTCTCTCTCCCTCTCTCCACCCTCCCCTCCTCCAGCTCCTCTCTCTTCCCTCTGCCTTCTGGCTTGTAATGAAGTAGTAAAAATATCCTTGCCTAATACTGGAAACTTGATCTTGGATTCCCAGCCTCCAGAACTGAGAGAAAATACATTTCTGTTCATTATAAATTATCTAGCCCCATATATTCTGGTATAGAAGAGCAAACATAGACTAACACTGTAGGACAAAAAGCTAAACAGTATAGGAATTGATTTAATTTTAGCTATGATTAGAGTTTTTCTGATGGAGTCAAACTCATCAGTTAATAGTTGCTGGCCAAATAATAAATGAAAGTTTACAATTTGCAAGTCATTTCTAAGGGAGACTGACTTGCTGTTCTGACATTCATATTTTAAATGTATTGTGTATGTTAAAGTCTTCTTCCAGTCAGTGAAATTTTTTTTAAATAGCAGTAGAAATTTTATAAAATTTATATTACGCATATGCTATCACCAGTTTTTAGGCTCCTGGTGTATGTTATTTCAAGAGACGTGGAGTCCATCCAGAACCAGAACATCATTCCCATTGTCCAGCCTAATGAAAATTATTTTCCAGAATGTTCTAAGATTATGGAGAATTAGCTTGCCCTTTCCCCCAAGGCTTTAGGGAGCTAAGCTATATTTTAAGGAGGTAACCAGTTGTGCACAGTGAGAGGCTAGACCATCTATTGCTAAGCACCTTCCCAAAATAAACACTCCCGAACATACAACATATTAAATAGCTACTTCTGAAAACATGACATATACCATATTAGTTAATATGAAAATAGTTTACAAATAATTTTGACAAGTACTTTTTGATCCCTATTTATGTGCCAGGTATTATATTAAATGCTTAGCTATATTGGATCATAATCTATACACATTTTCATGAATTTATTTGGGTATTTAATTTTATAGAGTTTAACCAGGTGTTACCCTAAACTTTAGTAATATTTCTATACAATTTAAAATATAGAATCAGAACCCATATTGAATTATATTAAGATATTGAAGTTGCTGGAACATGTTACTTAACATGTTCATCAAGCATAGATACTCTGAGATTCCTAAATACCTAATTTGCACAAGTTTTCCATTTGATAGAATGAGTGCTGCTCTCAAAATCAACGTGAGGTTTGGGGGCAATGCATACTCTATTTTCCAACTTTCCCCAGCTTCAGCAGCAGTTGCTGAATTTTAGATCTTATCTTCAGTCTTATTCCTACAAAGGCTAACGGCAGCTTTGTTTGCTCTGATTGGAAGCTCTTTATTTCTAAACTTGCTAGAGGCCATATACCTATAAAATAAACCCTGGCCTGGCCTGGTTTTCATAAGAGTGATGCATACTGCAAACATTAGGGGTGTGATGGGTTTGTAAGGAACATCTAAGTTCTTTAGTGATTATATTAATTTTCTTCTTCTTCTCTCTCTCTCTCTCTCTCTTTGGGCTAGAGAGATATTTTATGGTCCCCATTCCATGTGTTAAATGAGTCTACTCAAAAACTGAATTCCATCCTCATCTCATTACAATTCTGTAATTAAAATCTTTAAAAAGTTACATTTTCTTACCTAATCCTCAAAACACAGAGATGCTTTAAAGTCACAAATGCTCTAGAGCTATGCTATTCAGTTTAGAAGCTACTAGACACATGTGACTATTGAGCATATGAAATATGGCTAGTCCAAGTTATAACTGTTAAGATGTGTCATAAGACCTAAATACGTATCATATTTTCAAGACTTTGTGTGGAAAAAAGTGTAAATTATGTCATTAATACATTTTGAAATGATATTTTGGACACATTAGGCTAAACCATATTATTAAATTAATTTCACATTTATTTTTTAATGTGGCTATAAGCAATTAAAAATGAGATATATGGTTCCTATATTTGCAATAGACAGCACTGCTCTAAAAACTGCAAAGCCTCTGGTACTGGAAAGAATGTCAGGCTTTTTGTTTAGAATTACATGAGATACTTGAGTGTTTTTTGTTTGTGTTTGTTTTTTCATAAAACTTTCATATGTTGTGAACTAGATAAACAGAGACCAGATGGTTGCCTGAAAATTAGAAGCACAGTTGGCCTTGTACAGAAGCAAGCTAAAAGGGGTAATTAGACCACGGTCAAAAGACTGAACAAAGTTAAAAGAAAAAAAAAAGAACAAGACCAAGGTAAATTAAATCAATGAAATTACATCAGTGTCTAGGATGATAACATGCAATGAGGGAGACAACAGTAGATACAGACAGGGAAGGACATGACAGTATGGGGATGTTGTTCATAATGACAGGACCGGGTAACCCCATGCCTTAGGGGTGAGACAATAGGAGAGAAGTCAGGTAGAGCCGCTAAAATCAGTTACCTGATTCTGGATCTTGGATCTATCTGGTCAAGATCCTCAGCCTCCTGAGTGGCTGGGATTGCAGGCGCTCACCACCACACCCAGCTAATTTTTGTATTTTTGGTGGAGATGGGGTTTCACCATGTTGGCCAGGTGGGTCTCGAACTCCTGACCTCAGGTGATCCGCCCGCCTCGGCCTCCCAAAGAGCTGGAATTAGAGGCGTGAGACACCACACCCAGCCAGAAAAGAATTTTAACTGTCATAAGTAAAATATCG
Organism: Plecturocebus donacophilus; assembly: GCA_004027715.1. Classification (NCBI taxonomy): domain Eukaryota; kingdom Metazoa; phylum Chordata; class Mammalia; order Primates; family Pitheciidae; genus Plecturocebus; species Plecturocebus donacophilus. Next base: position 114,936 of record PVKP010000560.1, read on the forward strand.
GTCAGAAAGATGTCAGACATCCTAATGGATGGGAGGCTAGAGAACCAAACTTAGAGAACAGATGTATGAAAGGAAAATAAATCTCAAAATCATCCCCCAAATCATCACCAACCCAAAGGGAAGAGTCAAGCTGGGAAGTGCTTAGGGCAAATCTGCCTCCTATTCTATTCCTAAAAAAGATAGCTACTCAGATTTTTAAAAGCTACATAGCTCCCTCACAAGGAATTTCCTTGTGGACAAAGGACAGACAGAACTCAAAGATATCTCCCCTCTGCTCAGTAGCATAAATGCATACCTGATTGCCTTTTTTGGAAAGGCGAATTAGAAACACAAAAGAATGCAACCATTTGTCTTTTATCTATCTATGACCTGGAAGTCCTCTCCCAGCTTCAAGTTGTCTTGCCTTTCCCGACAGAACCAGTGTACATTTTACACATGTTGATTGATGTCTCATGTCTCCATAAAATGTATAAAACCAAGCTGTGCCCCTACTACATTGGGCACATGTCATCAGGACCTCCTGAGGCTGTGTCACGGGAGTACATTCTTAACTTTGGCAAAATAAACTTCCTAAATTGACTGGAAAAAGAAAAAAGATGTAACTCTCTTCCCATCCCTGAGAACCATACTGTGAAATGGACATTATAAATATAGTGAACTCCATTAAACTTGGGTGGTCTTGTTACAAAGCATCACTGATGTGATGAGCTAAGTTCTTTGTTATTTCCACTGTGCCCATGAAGAAACTGAGGTTCAGAGTAACTTGTTGAAATTGCAAAGCTAGTAAAAGACAAAGTTAGATTTTAACACAATTCTATTTTATTCTAAATCTCATTATCTTTTGTGTCCTTCCTCTTCTTTAGAAGAAGATATGTTTTCTGCCTTTTAGTAACTCTCTTTCTAGTGAAGAAATATTTAATTTGTTATTGTAAATTTTAAATTATGTATGTATTAAAATCTGGACTGGATATGTTCTTTTCGGTTTGTTTGCTGTGCTTTTAGAGACACGCAGGTTTGACTCTGTTATTTTAAAATGTGCTGGGTATGGGAACTGTTCTAGGGTAATTTCTATTCAGAGAAGTTTGCTGCCTTGTCTTTGTAGCAACAGAAGATCTTAAAAGACCCATATGTGTGATCAAATTGGTCTAAGGAACATTAATGGTGTCTGTGGTTTAGAGCAAAATGGTTCTGATTACGGTATTTGGGGTTGATTGCTTAGTTCACCAAATGAATTGCTTCAATTGTGGCTCTTCCTTGCTTTCTCTTCTTTGTCATTTCTGAGTTTATTTTGATCAGATTTTGTTCTCACTTTACCTGATCTTAATTGTAAAGAACAGGGTCTAACTCAATTCTGCAATTTCATTATTTAGCCTAGTACCCAGCACATAGGTGATGCATTGTTATCCATTTATGATATCAATACAGTTCTATTCAGTGAGCTTTCAACAAATATAAATTGGCTACCTTTTTATGGGCCACCTCTACAGTTTACCTCTGTGAGATATAATAATGCATATGGTCACATGCCATTTTTTACAATCTGGTGGAACACAGTTACACATCAATGTGATAAACCTTGCCTGTGTGTAAACACAGGGTCTTATGGAAACATCTTAGGAGGACACTTCACTGGGTTGGGTGAATGAATGTAAAGATTGCCAGAGAAAGTGGGGGATCTGAGCTGACAGCTGGAAGAAATTGGTAAGCAGGAAGAATGGGTTAGGGATCTGGTGGAAGACGAAGGGCATTCCTAGCAGAAGGAAGAGGAAATATAGGCACATTGTAGATCTGCAATTTGTTCAGTCCGAATTTGGTTGGAGGGTATAATTGGGAGACAGGAGAGTAACAGGAATATGAAGAGGGAAGAGATTAAGAAAAAATATTTAATCAATGTTGAAGGAATCATTTTAAAAAGCAATATATCAAACAATACAATTCATTGTGAATTTTTGAGATGATTCATTTACAGTATAAATTTTGATCATTTTGTCTTATAAATATAATTTGTTTAATTCAAAAGATGGATTTCAACCTGATAATATTAGAGACTTCATATTCATATGCATATTTATCACATATCCACTTCATTACAATTCTACAATCTGTCCCATACTTATCATTAGGGACATTTACCTCATGATAAATGGGCTTCATTAGTAGTGGTTTGAGGCATTATTATTTATTAATCTATGAAGGTTATAAAGCATCTATTAATTCATTTATCCAGGAACAATTACATTAAATCCCCAATACTTTCTAATTCTTCTAATGAGGCAGAAAATATCATATTTTTTCTATTATTTTAATGCTTGATTTTTACATTTAAATGAAGGCTAAAATCAATTAAATTTGTTAATTTGATCGATCAGTTTATACATTTGGCAAGACACAAGAGTTTTGAGTAAAAGGATTGCATGATGATTCATATGGAAACCCCTGTTTTAAGTCTCAGCCCTTTGGCAAATATATTGTTTTCTTTCATTGGTCAATTAGGCTCTCTCTGCTTCATGTAATCAAACTTCAAAAGTGGCATAACATCGTCTATGGATGTGGCTTATAAGGATCAATGACTTAAACATAGTTCATAATGCTCCAAAAAATAATATATTAATTTATAACCGCATCTGAAATTTGATACATTTTTGGGTGGTTTGAAAAAAAGGAGTTGTTAATAGACATTTAACTTTAAAAAAAAAAAATTAAACCGGTATATTATCTGCTGATGAATAAAGTTCATCTGTAATATTGTTATAATAATTGAAGCAAACTACTTTGTGTCACAATACACTCTTTTCTCTTTTGTACTTCATAAATCAATGATTCTTTATGTTTCTGAACACAAAAGTATGCCCCAGGGTAGAAGAAAGATTTCTCATTTGCATTCCTATTTTCAGTCTTTATCACAAGCAATGCTCATTTTGCAGACTGTACCTGTACTGTGTACAAATGGAAATTAAGGTGAGCTTAAATTAATATAATTTTTATAAGTGTCCTTTCTCTTGGGGTTAGAAGACTAATAAAAATATCAGCCACTTCTCCTGCTTGATGGAGTTGAAAGGGAAATGGAGAGGTTAATGAAGAGACTGATGGGCATTAGAATGAATAAATGGAGTAAGTTTCCTCTCGGGCTCCATCTCTCCCTCTATAAACATTTATTGGGTAGCTACTATAACATCAAATATTGTAAAAACGTCAGAGGAAACAGTCGTTACATACACTCTATTATTTTGAACTGAAACCACATTTCAGAGTTTTAAAAATTATTCAAGAATATTCAGTGCATGCAGTCGTGAAATTTGATGGTAAGAGAGGTTCAGGCATTTAGTCCTTCACTTAAACTGAATCATAAAGCCACTACAAGAGATTCACCTTCCCACCCTCACGTAATCTTTTTGCAATCACTGCTCGCAGGCCAACATTTGTGGTGATTTCAGATTAGGAGCCTGACATCTTTGCTTTAATCAAAACCTATTCTCCCCTCTCTGCTCCTCCACTTCTTACCTTAATGAGAATGTAAAAAACTAGTTTTACTGGGGAGGGAGGCAAGGAAGGAAGGAAGAGAAGAAGGAAGGGAGGGAGGAAAAGGTTGGGCACTGGCCCAAAGAGGGAGCGAAATGAACTAAGGAGAGCGCTGTCCTCAAAGAGGGAGCGAAATGAACTAAGGAGAGCGCTGTCCTTTTTTCTCGCGCTTGTCTTAGGCGCTCCCTGCCCGTCTCTCCACGCCGACCGGAGCTGCACCTCTAGCTTGCTCGGCCCTCGGCCCCGCCCCCTAGCGTCGGAGCCCGGGAGCCTGTCTCTTTAAAGGACAGCTGAGGCTCGGGTCCCAGTCCGGGGCTTGACGTCAGTGCCTCCTCCCGGGCTGCGAGGAGTAGTTAGCGCCACCGTCGGCGCTCGGGCCTCGCTGCGCGCTCCCTAGCCGCCGGGGCGGCGAGTTTTCTTTGCTTCGGCCCCTCCTCCCGCCCTCCCCGCGGAGAGTCAAGCGGCAGCCCTAGAGCCTCTCGCAAGTCTCTCTCACACTTCCCCGCCCTCTCCCCAGAGGAGCAGCCGCTCTTTCTTGCCTCTCCACTGCCGCCGCCGCACCGCGGAGCTCCTCTCCCGCGCGTCTCTCCTCCGATGGAGCTCGGGAGCCGCCGACGCCGCCGCTGCCCCGAGCCCTGAGTGGGGCCGCCCCGGCCGGAGGAACGCGCCGCCCCGCCCGAGGGCGCAGGGCGCCAAGGAGGACTCGGAGGGCTTGGGGCACGGGCTCGGAGAACGAGAAAGTGCTGCTCCTCGGGTCACTGGGCCGGAGGCCGGGGGACTATGGCTCTGAAGGACACGGGCAGCGGCGGCGGCACCATCCTGCCCATTAGCGAGATGGTCTCCTCGTCCAGCTCGCCCGGCGCGTCGGCCGCTGCCGCCCCGGGGCCCTGCGCACCCTCGCCCTTCCCCGAAGTAGTGGAGCTGAACGTAGGCGGCCAGGTCTATGTGACCAAGCACTCGACGCTGCTCAGCGTCCCGGACAGCACTTTGGCCAGCATGTTCTCACCCTGTAGTCCCCGGGGCGGCGCCCGGCGCCGGGGCGAGCTGCCCAGGGACAGCCGGGCGCGCTTCTTCATCGACCGGGACGGCTTCCTCTTCAGGTACGTGCTGGATTATCTGCGGGACAAGCAGCTCGCGCTGCCGGAGCACTTCCCCGAGAAGGAGCGGCTCCTGCGCGAGGCCGAGTATTTCCAGCTCACCGACTTGGTCAAGCTGCTGTCGCCCAAGGTCACCAAGCAGAACTCGCTCAACGACGAGGGCTGCCAGAGCGACCTGGAAGACAACATCTCGCAGGGTAGCAGCGACGCGTTGCTGCTGCGCGGGGCGGCGGCCGCCCTGCCCTCGGGCCCGGGAGCGCACGGCGGCGGCGGCGGCGGCGGCGGCGCGCCGGACAAGCGCTCGGGCTTCCTCACGCTGGGCTACCGGGGCTCCTACACCACCGTGCGCGACAACCAGGCCGACGCCAAGTTCCGGCGTGTGGCGCGCATCATGGTGTGTGGGCGCATCGCGCTGGCCAAGGAGGTCTTCGGGGACACGCTCAACGAGAGCCGCGACCCCGACCGGCAGCCGGAGAAGTACACTTCCCGCTTCTACCTCAAGTTCACCTACTTGGAGCAGGCCTTCGATCGCCTGTCAGAGGCCGGCTTCCACATGGTGGCGTGTAACTCCTCGGGCACCGCCGCCTTCGTCAACCAGTACCGCGACGACAAGATCTGGAGCAGCTACACCGAGTACATTTTCTTCCGTAAGTTCGCAGCCCCGGCGTTTCTCAGCCCGCTCCTCCACCGCCGGTTCGAGGCCCGCTGGATCCCCCGAAGGGGCGTCCGGGGCAGGAGCTGCTTTACACCTTAGAGTGAGCGGCTCTCGCAGCACAACTCCTTTAGGCAGTAGGCGCGATTTACCTTTCTCCCATTTGGGTATTTCCGCCTTTACTCCCCCTTTCTAGAACTCAGTAGCACCGAGCTCCCAGGCGTCTACTTCCTGAACTTTTTTGATCTTGCCTTCTCACCCCAGCCCGCTCCCGGATGCCGGGGGGCTCCTCTGTTGCAGAGGACAGGGTAGGAGAGACTGGGGCACAGGGCAGGGCACACAGACGCTCCTCCACCCCTTCGCTTTTGCAGGACTCCTGGGGGTCATTTCACGTGGTCCTCAGTGGTGTCCCTGCAGAGGGCAGGATGGCATCACAAGGCATTGCCTCGCACTGCCTGGATCACCTGCTATTGGTGCGGCTGCAGCGCTCCAGTAGGGTGGTTTTCCAGGGGATGGGGAGAAGTGACGAAGGTGCCGCCAGAGCCCCTCCAGGGGGCGGGAGGTCAGGAAAGCAGCTGTGGGGAAAGGGGACTCCTGGACAGATGGAAACCCAGATCTCCCAGCATCAGTTACTTCCAATGTGATTGTCCAGTGTTTGGGACAGGGAAGGGTGGAAGGAATTAAAAAGTTTGCATGTCTGAGTGCTGCTCTTAGGGTTGGAGATTAGGACAGGGTGAGTGTGGAGGGAGGGAAGGAGCTGGGGCGGGAGGGGAAGAGAGAGAGAGAATGGTTGGGTTTCCTTCTTGAGTGCGAAATTCGGGGTTGAGTCCGCTTTCTCAGGCTGAATAAATAGAGTGATTTTCTGAAACGAGAGCTTGAGGGAATAGATTTGAGAAAGCATCCGGGATGCGTTTTGCAGTGCGCTTCCGGAGCGGGCTACTTGGAGTTCAAGAACTCTACCAAATACCACTATCTGAACCTGCACTGGGAATTGGGGGTGTGGTGGGGCTGTGGTGGGCACAATTCTCAGTGACATTTGTAAAGTGAAAAGGCAATGACTAGAGAGCGATTTGGACAAATGAAAAGCCAGCTGGGATGGCAGCAGGAACATTGTTTGGCAAACGTTTTTCCTTTGGCCAGACACAAGTAAAAATCTTGCCTGTAGCGTTAGAGAGAGTAGCCTTGAAATCCTGTGATGGAAACAGACCAGCTTAAATTGTATTTATTTATTTTGGTAATTCAGTCACTACAGTAATTGGAAACTGAACAATTTCCTGAACTTTATTTGGACTGGAGAAGTGGAAGGGACCTCTTCTTGCACAGGTGCAAGCTTAACTGGAAGGTTGGCTTAGTATTTATATATTCTGGTGACTTGCAGGTTGGGTGACAAACCACAACACACAGGTTCTTAGAGTTAGACTGCTTTTTAAAGTAGTGCTGGATTCTTGAGAAAACAGTTTCAACAGAGAAGGAAATGAAGTGTCTGTCCACTGTATTGGTAGTTAAAAACCTGTCTTAATTATATCAAAGTATTACTTGTTACACAATAAAAAGATTAATGGTCAGAAAAGCCACCCAAGGGAAGATATTTTATTGCTTCCATAAATTGATACCTCTCTAATATATATATTGTGTAATTAAGTATTTTAGCACCATTCTTTATATTTTACAGAACAACTTTTTAGATTTTAAACCATTTAATTCATTTCAATATAGATTTCCAAGCCTGTCAGAAGATGAGGTAAAATGAACTTTTGGCTTTCTTGCAGTATTTTTTGTTAGAGAAGATATAAGTATGAATGTTCTGCACAGTTAAGTTTGTGAAATTTTGAAAATCTTTCTTAGTTTTGGTCTTTCTTATTCCTCTAGAAAGATGTAGACATGAAAATGATCATTACTTTGATTATGAAGAGATAATGCAAGTTATCTCTATGTTAGAAAAAAATGCCCTTAGTGTATTGAAACTGGAAACTTAGCTAATTTAACTAATGAGATAAATTTGAGAGATATTTGAAGTTCAGGATCTGTTTCACTTCTAGAGCTAGAGAAGTGTTAAAGAAAATATTCACATTATGAATAACTACTTTCAGAGTACTCACATTATTAATGACCTCTGAAATTCATTCATAAAATTCCCAGAAATCTAAGGAGGCAGCCTACTTTGGGAAAGAATATGCAATTCCAGATTAAATATTGTTTTTTTGAAGTGGTAAGCTAGTCATTGATCAACCAAATAGAGTTGTCATTTTAAATTTTGAATGTCAACTTGTTTTGAATATTAGAATACATATATTTATTTTATTTTTTTTTGCAGCTTTCATTACATTTTTTACACATTATTTTGAATGGGATTCTTTTTAATATTTGGTGAATGAAAATATACTGTAAAATATTTGTATTTCCATCCTATTCAGTTTAGTTAATGACAGTGTATTTATCTTATTTGGTAAGTCTCTATTTAAAAAGGTTATTACTGTTATTCATAAGAGCAAAATTACTGGATAACCTAGTTTGTCCACTTATGTTTTAGATGCAGAAAATAACCTTAATATCTTTTATTTCCCCTGTTGACATACTTTTTTCAGCAAATATTTATTTGTTGTATGACATTTATTTAGTATATAACATGTATCAGTCACTTTAACACCTTTTAAAATCTGAGTTACGTTGTGAACTTAGTAGTTTGAAACTGTTGCAGTTTATACACCTGAGCATCAATTTTAATTCCCCCCAACCCCCACCGCCCCTGCCACTCCTGAGTTTCTGCAGTAGAGGGAAGAAAGTGGCAAATGGGTCAGAAATCCCAGACACTGCTATTTTCCAAATGTGTGACCTTGGTTAAATTAGGTACTTGATCTCTGTCTTAGTTTCCTCACCTATGTTATAGGAGTTATCACAGTACCAGTTTTATAGGATTTGAGAATATACATATAGTTCCTGACTTATAATAGAAGCTTAACAAATGTTAGCTGTTACTACTGTAAGTAGCATGTTACTGTCTTTATTATTATTGTCAACATTAAATTTTAATTTTGTTTTATAGTAAATATAGTTAATTGTAAAGTTAATAGAAAATCACTTTGCAATTAAATGATAGCATACTATACTTTCAGAATTATGAAATAACCGATAAAATAATGGATTTCTTTCCTTGAATATTGAACTTGAATTTTTCAGGCCAAGTCACTGAAGGTTGCTATTCATACTCCAATTGGTTTTTCTGGATTGGCTTCAACAGAACCCATTTCCGATTCAGGGCCAAGAAGTGTTTTAGCACTAGGACTTGAAACTTTGGCAATATATTCTGATAAATACTGAGCTAGATTCATATCTCCTTAAGTGCTTGTATCCAAGTCACTGAGTTCTTATGTTCAAGGTTATGTACAGGCTATTAAACTTTAATATCAGCTTCATTTGGCTACATGAACACTTATATCTGTTCTCAGTCTTAACTCATTATTTGTCAAGTGTTTTTAGTACACTGCAACATATACTGGTACTATTAAATTCTATATTATTCTTCTAATACTGAAGATGGATTGTCCTTTCTTGGGGAAAAACCGTGATTTATTGTGCTTTCTGTATTTGGGGGATGTCTAATAAGTGTTGTTGTGGCTACCTTTAGCAGTTTCTGGGAGACAAAGAAAAAAAGACATTTTATGTTGGCAATGTATTATATAGAAAATAGATAACATGCTTGGAATATGACAGGTAGATTATCCTTAGATAAAACTAGCTTTATGTGTTTCCTTTGTTTCTCATAATCAGTGAGTTTGCAGAAAAAGTAGTGCTGATTTATTGCTCTTCTCTTCTAATAGTGCTTCAAGTTTTGAACTCCATATTTTGGTTGAACAATATATGTGTGAAAGTACACCTTTCTTTAGGTTGTACTTGATATTCTTTAAATTTGGTATATCTTTTTATTGTTGTTGTTTGATGTATGAGAATGCCAGATCTAGGAATTAATGCTGTTACGGAACTGGGCTGTGAAACATAATTTGTCTTAATGGATTTTTATATCCATTCTTTCAAATTCATTCTGATTTATTTCACTGTGTTGGGTTGAAGAAAGCTAGTTGAGTTGAAAATATTCAAACAGCTATTCAATCCTGTGTTAGCATGCTTGCTGAATTAAGAGCTTTCTAAGAAACATCTTTAAAAATCATTTTGTTTAGGCGCATACCATTAAATGTATCCTTTATGAGTCTAAAATACTTCTTCGATTACCAAACATCATTTTATGGAAGTTAATTTTATTAACCACAATTTTAAAAGTTGATTATTTTTTCTCACAAGTCACTACTTATTTTTACAACTACAATGTGAAAATTTTCTCTGCAGCCACATGGCTGAATGACTTTTGAATTAGTAGGGAATAAGCAAAAGGAGAAGATAACTTTTTAAAACATCAAGTTTATGATTTAATGCATCTAGTTCCAGTAATAAAGCAGACAAAATTACAAAAATCTTGGAGAGCAAAAAGTTTAGAGGCTGTGCCGTGGCACTGATTGTGTTTAATGGCATCGACCTTTTATATGTGGCATAGTACTGTCTTTGAACTTACCAAGTTTTATATGGCTATGGCTTTGGCTTTTCCTGCCACCCTTTTTCAGCTTTGTGTGGGTCAATCTTTACGCAGATAATGAGGCTGAGAACTGAGTGGCTACAAGCTTGTTTGGTAAGATTCTTTCTCTTGTAACTTAGGATGCTAGTACTTACAATTTATGTGCATGTGTGTGTGAGTGTGTGAGTGTACCTTAGTTAGGAAGAAAAAAATCTCTTTGGAAAAAGAGAAATATGTATAAAGCCAGTATTTAATAATTGTCTATTCTACTGTCATAAATTATCAGTGGGAATCTGTTTAAAAATGTGAAAATGCTTGTCATTTAAAAGTCACTCTTTTTATAGTTAATATTTTATATATAGTAAATGATAATCTATATTTTTTAAGTTGCTAAGAGAGAACATTTCAAATGTTCTCATTGCAAAAAATAAGATTAAGTAACTTTAAAATTATAAAAGTAGTACGTATAGTTTTAGGGAGTTTTGTTAAAAAAAGTACAGTTTTAATCAGCACCACTAGTAACTGTTAATAAAATCTTGATTCATTTCCTTCCAGTCTTTTTTCTATGTACATGTAGATAAAAAGGCATATTTTTAAAAAGTCATGGTCATACTATATAGATGGTTTATATGCTGCCTTTTTGGGTTTATTTAGTTTTATACATTTAATAAATTTGTGCATTTAATGAAATTTCCCCCATGACATTAAAATTCATATTGTCATCTTAAATAACAAAAATACAATGCATATATATTGCCACAGTTTTATAAATATTGGTATTGAATATTTTGTCTGTAAGCTTAGACAAAAATTTGATTATTTCAAGATACAGAAATCCATGTTAAAAAAAGATTTACTGTCATATTTATTATCACCTAATTTTGTGATAAGTGTTTTGCATACATTACTTTGTTTACTTCTCATAACATTTCCTTGAGCTTGATATTAGTTCCCCAATACTTCGATTAGAAAACTATGATTTAGGACATTAAGTAACGTCCCTGGTTCATAGAGCTTGGATGTGGCTGAGCTGGGATTTGACTAGCTCTGTCTTATTTCAAAGTCTTTACTGTTAAATCATTGAAAAATAACGCTTGTTTCACACAGTCAATTTGAAAAAATATTTCAGTATCTATTGAGTACTTAGAACTTCTATCTATAGGCAAAAAAGTGTGGTGTGAAGTGTATATGAGTGAATCCAAAATTTTAAAATTTATGTTAAATAACCATAGAAATATAGTAAATATATATTTTGTGTCTTTACTTGCTGGGAGGGTTAATTTTATAGATTAATACTACTGTATTCATGAATATTTTTATAATTGAAGAAAGTAAAATTTGTCTCAATTTAACACTTTTTTTGAGTGGTAACCAACTTACAGGTTTGATAAACCAGTAACACCTTTAGGCTCGATAAACTGATTTAAATTTAAAGTGCAATTTTTTTTTCTTTAACAGTATGAGGCTGTAGCACCAGAGGTTTTGCAAGGACTTATCTAAGGATCAGAATAATTTTATTTACAAGATTTCAAAGTCATTCCAACAAGTACATTAACTACTTTATAATTTGTAAGTATAATGGGAACTATAGGTGTCATCTGTCTATTCCACATAAGTCTCATTACTAGTTTCTATTAATGATACAAGTTTCTGATTAGAGTATGATTGTCATACAAATTTAGTTGTATTTTGCTTTTTTTAACAATGCAAATATATGAAGTATTCTGTGCTGAGTGTATATTATTTATCTTTATTCCCTGACCCATTGTTTTTCAGTGTACCCCTTGGTATCATAGCCATGTAAAGTGAATTCCTGCTGTGGAATCCTTCACACTTTTCTGTTTTTTCCAGGTGTCTTAGGATAGGTCCTTCATTGTGTTTTCTACAATATGTAATGATCTTTTCACATGTTGATCTTCTGCAGTAGGTTTCTCTCTCTGTGACTGAGAGTATTCTCAGCCCCTCAGGGCAGAGGCTAAGGCCTAATTAAGAACTTAAAAAATGGACATAGGCATAGGCAAGGACTTCATGACTAAAACACCAAAAGCATTGGCAACAAAAGCCAGATTAGACAAGTGGGATTTAATTAAACTCCAGAGCTTCTGTACAGCAAAAGAAACAATCATTAGAGTGAACCGGCATCCAACAGAATGGGAAAAAATTTTTGCAATCTACCCATCTGACAAAGAGCTAATATCCAGAATCTATAAAGAAGTAAAACAGATTCACAGGAGAAAAACAAACCCATTCAAAAGTGGGTGAAGGATATGAACAGACACTTTTCAAAAGAAGACATTTCTGAGGCCAACAAACATATGAAAAAATGTTCATCATCACTGATTATTAGAGAAATGCAAATCAAAACCACATTGAGATACCATCTCACTCCATTTAGAATGGTGATCATTAAAAAATCTGGAGACAACAGATGCTGGAAAGGATGTGGAAAAATAGGAACACTTGTCTGTTGGTGAGAGTGTAAATTAGTTCAACCATTATGGAAGACAGTTTGGCGATTCCTCAAGGATCTAGAAATAGAAATTCCATTTGACCCAGGAATCCCATTACTGTGTATATACCCAAAGGATTATAAATCATTCTGTTATAGAGACACATGCACACATATGTTCACTGCGGCACTGTTTACAATAGCAAAGACCTGGAACCAACCCAAATGCCCATCAATGATAGACTGGACAAGGAAAATATGGTACATATACACCATAGAATATTATTCAGCCATAAAAAACAATGAGTTCGTGTCCTTTGTAGGAACATGGATGAATCTGGAAACCATCATTCTCAGCAAACTGACACAAGAACAGAAAATCAAGCACTGCATGTTCTCACTCATAGGCAGGTATTGAACAATGAGAACACATGAACACAGGGAGGGGAGCATTACACACCAGGGTCTGCTGAGGGTGGGTAGGGGAGGGACAGTGGTGGATGGGAAAGTTTGGGAGAGATAATGTGGGGAGAAATGCCAGATATAGGTGACGGGGGGATGGAGGCAGCAAACCACCTTGCCATGTACGTACCTATGCAACAATCCTGCATGATCTGCACATGTACCCCAGAACCTAAAGTACAATAAAAATAAAAGTATTTGTTTTCTGAATGAAAGTGCGAATTAAGGAAAGAACTAGAGATGTTGGAGTTTCCATTAGGTTGTCACTGAATTTGAGATTTAATTTCTCTTCAACTTGAAGCACATTTATTGAACAACTACCAGGCTAAAGCGTGGGCAAGACATACAAATATGAATAAGACAGAGACCTTGCGTTTAAGGTGATTACAATACACTTTATGTAAAGGTGAATTATTTTATAGAGAGGTAATTTAGTACGTTAGTAAGAGGGCAAAAAGCAGGAGTATTGACATGAGAAGTTACATAAGCACCTATATGGAATGAAAATAAGTAAAATGTTAACTAAATATGGGACAGATTAAAATAATGTTATAAATGAAGTTGTTCGATTTGTAAACACACAGATGCATTGTACACATACACACACACACACACACACACACACCTTTATATTTAAGTTACTGGTGGAAGCTGGGCACTGTGGCTCACGCCTGTAATCCCAGCACTTTTGGAGTCCAAAGTGGGTAGATCACTTGAAGCTAGGACTTTGAGACCAGCCTGGCCAACATGGTGAAACACCATCTCCACTAAAAATACAAAAATTGGCTGGGCATGGTGGTGGGTGCCTGTAATCACAGCTATGTGGGAGGCTAAGGCACAAGAATCCCTTGAATTCAGGAGGCAGAGGTTGTAGTGAGCCAAGATCATACCACTGTACTCCAGCCTGGGCAAAAGAGCAAGACTTTATCTTTAAAAATAAACAAACAAATACATAAAAATAAAATTATTGGTGGAATACAAGTTGTAAGGGATCAAAAATTAAGTGACGTCATTAGTTTAGAGTGTTGGGCAAATGTTCTATACCCCAGGTCTACCTGCAACTACAGATAGTGTTGAGTACTTGCTTAAAAAAAATCTTACATGCAAAGTGACTGTGCCTCCTGACATGTTCAGGCCTTATTATAAAAATTAAATATAGGAAGTATCTGATAATGTAGATACGGCATCTGTAAAAGTGAGGATCCAGTTAATTCTATCTTATAATATTGATTCATTTTAAAAAAGTTATCTTAAAATGTACTTAACAAGTATTACTATTTAATAATCAATATTACAATATTAGTTTTACTTATGTTTATTAACTTTTTGTCAAAGTAGTTAATAAAAATAAACCAGCTTTGCTGGTAATAACAACAGACAGCTTCATGATTCCTAATTGGATGCTTATTAGTTCTGTGCTTATTCAACATGAAACTTAGTTAAATGTACATTCAATAGTTAACTTAGAGTATTATTTCTACCATACTGTAACCAGTTTCCCATTAAACCCTGCTTTTATAGGGGAAAAAGCAAATAAAATGGAAGAAACTAATATAATAAAGAAATACGTAGTATTGACTTAATATCATCAGAATAGCGAGTGATTTAAATTTAAACATTCAGATTTGTTATTTTGGTTTATTTCACCAGTTACAATATCAAAATCCTTGAGAATAAGATTCATGTTATATTGCTCTTTCTCATCATTTGGCGTAATTAGGTGTGCTTTCCAACATTTGGTGTATGTAAAATACGGAAAATATTACTGTGTTTCTGGAGTGACAATGCCAGAATCTGTTGGCCTCTACTTCTAAGAGGTGAATTCTTGAACACAATGAATGGTTTAATACTTCTAAATAAGATCCGTTGAAAAATTCTGGCTCTAGCTTTGAGATTGGGAAAATAATTTCATGCTCCCTCCTGAAGGGAAAGTGAGAGAAGCAATTGTATTCACTTTAACGCTTTGTTATGAGGATCAAGTAAAGCAATCCATATAAAATACTTAGAATGGTATCAGGCAGAAATTAAAAGCTCAATATGTGTTAGCTTTTGCCATTTATTAATTTAAGGGCCTCAGAATAATACATAGGCAATCCCATTTCTTTACAATAAATCTCAGTACCGGATTTCTTTTTAAGGAAGATGAAAGCAACACCTATCTAAAAACTGCCCTGAACTGGTCATATTATCATTAATGAGTTCTTACTTTTTAAAATTATTGACCTGCTAAGTATAAAATAAATTTTAACGTATTATTAAAATAAGTTTATTCTAGTTGGCTTTTCACTGATTAGGTGGAAAAATGTACTCTTCCAAGTCTAATACTGGTCACTGGTTAATTATGGCACAATTAAAAATAATACTTGTAGTCAATGGAAATTGTCTCAGACTGTAGGGCAAAGCACTTCTTAATCATAATCTTTATTTATCTTTCTGATGAGGGCTTTAAGTTTGCATTTTCAACAGTTTTATGCAAAATAACAAAGTATCACAGAGCCAGGTGGGCTCAAACACTGCCCAGAGTCTAGGCATTTGGCCAAAATTTCAGGCTAGATTTTGGATTCAAATACATATCTTCACAAATTTAGGAAAACTATGTTAGCTGTCAACTCAATCAGCTCCTATTGAAACTACTCTGACAAATTTTCAATATAAGTTTTCCAGTTGCTAAAAGTCCAGGTATGTGAAGAAAGCAGAGAGATCTGAGGCAGATACTGGCAGACATTCAAAATAATTCTCCAATATTCTGGTCTCTTTTCTTCTGGTTGGTGAGTCTGCACCTAGCATGTCTTCTTGCAGGTGGATGATAAGGATTCATGGATATGATTCTAAAGTGACTTTGGTTTTGATAAGAACAGTTGCTACAGTGGCAGCTTTATAGTGAGTGGTGGGAGGAAGAGGCATAGGGTTGCAAATTATTGGTATCATTTATATGGTGGTTTTGGGGAAGAATCCTTCTAACAGTGATTCTAATTTGAGTAAAAAAGAAAGAGATTTAGCACTCGAAGTCATTGGGCTATATTCTTAACCTTCATCAGTATGTAGATTTCTTTAATTTTGTGCTGCTTTACTTTTCTATACTTCAGTTCTTCAGGAAGAAAATGGTAGAAATTGATCGTCGTTTTCACCTTACCTCCACATAATGCCATATGTATTGTGTGTCAAGTAATCTGTGCTATATAAAAATAGTGTATTTGTCCTTATTTTAGTGTGTAATGCTGTCATTCCTTTTTTTTTTTTTTTTTTTTTTTTGAGATGAGTCTTGCTCTGTTGCCCAGGCTGAAGTGCAGTGGCATGATCTCAGCTCACTGCAACCCCTGCCTCCTGAGTTCAAGCCATTCTTCTGCCTTAGCCTCCTGAGTAGCTGGGACTACAGGCGAGCACCACCACACTTGGCTAATTTTTGTATTTTTAGTAGAGATGGGTTTCACCATCTTGGCCAGGCTGGTCTCGAACTCCTGACCTCGTGATCTGCCCTCCTTGACCTTCCAAAGTCCTGGGATTACAGGTGTAAGCCACTGCGCCTCACCCTGTCATTTCACTTAAAAATGTCTTGAGTGTATTGCTATTAATAAAACATTGACTGAGGTGAAACACCTTTTTAGGCTCTTATTTCATTTAACGATTTTCAAAAAAAATTCAGAAACATAAAAACTATCAAACTGAGGGAAATCCAGATTAGATTAATTTTAAGATACTGAATCATGTCTCTTCTTTAGTTCATTTATATTTATTCATGCATTCATTAACCGATATTATAAACTAAGCAGCCTCTTAGATATTGAAGATGTGGTGGTAAATAGTAATGAACATATTTCCTATTTTTCATGACTGGGACCATGATTTGTAGATTTGTAGGATATTTCCACTACATGATTTTAGACTGCACATGGCAGGTGAATGCCACACTGCATAGATAGCTAATATACAAATTGTGAAGCTCTGTGTGATGGCCAAGCTCATGACTGAAGACTGACTGTATCTCCTACTAACTTCTGACAACAAGAGTGTAGGCATGATGTTGTGTATGTGTGCAGACACACACACAAGCATGTCTTGGGAGAGCATCGATATGACTCTAGCTACTACTGGCCATTAAAAACATTTGCCCTCTGAACTGTGGTTGAATAGTGACCAATTTATGTTAGAAATGAGATACAGGTGACATTGATCCTTTCCTAAAAAATGGCCTGTTTAGAGAAAAATGCAGTCTTTTGAAAGTGATCATCTTTCTGGTCTCTATTATATCTGACTCATTTTCTGAGAAATTTTACCATATGCGGGAATACAAAATCTATTCAAAAGTCCAAATGTTTTGCCATATTTCTTTTAAACATTGCCTATTTCCTGTGAAGAAATCCCGAAGTCAAATTAAAATGAAGACTTCTGGATACTTTTGCCAACTCTTCTATATTTGTGATTAAATTAGAATTTGAAATAGTTTTGATGTATTTCTTTTTATTTCAGTCAAGTAGACCTGTGATGGGTTGATTTAGCATGCTTCATAGACAGTGCGAAAAAGACAATTGCTGTATAACAGAAGATACGAACTTTGGTAACAATGGTTAATACTGCTAGCAAATGGCACCAAGAATAAACATTCTAGGAATCTCAGCATGAAAGTTGTTATAGTTTAGTGTAATCATTTACTTTTCTTCTACTGGACTGATGTATTTCTAAAGCATGAAAGAACCATTATGATACTTCACTTTTTACTTTCTGTATTAGCATGTTTAGATTGTGAAATAAACTTTCAAGATGTCTGTTTTATAGCTGCCACTATCAAGCCAATTTATCATAATTATGATTTATTTAGCATTCATACTGTGAAACTCAGTAATATCTAGTATTTGACTAATCTAAAAAAAAGGATAAAAAGGATTTTCTCCATAGTTTTAGTATAATCACTGGAGTCTAGGGACTAATGATTACATTTTTTGTTAAATTACATGCAATATTTTATGCATTGAATTATGTTCTCCCCCTAGAAATATTTTGAAATTCTACCCCTGCCTCCCCACCACCTGATCTTTTCTGGAAACAGTGCTTTACAGAGGTAATCAAGTTAAAATGTAGTCATTAGGGTATGCCCTAATTTAATATGATTAGTATCCTTATCAAAAGGAGAAATTTGTACTCAGGGTAGAGATAAGACATGCACACACACTGGAAGAACACCATGTGAACATGAGGGCAGAGACAGAAGTGATGTTTCTACAGGAATGATATTTTCTACGTAGGTGGTATTTCAGGAATGCTAAAAATTGCTAGCAATCCATCAGAATCTAGGAGAGAAGCATGGAACAGATTTCCCCTCATGGCTCTCAGGAGGAACCAACCTTGCCGACACCTTGATCTCGGACTCTCAGCCTTCAGAACTTTGAGATAATACATTTCTGTTGTTGCAACCACCCAGTTTGTGGTACTTGGTTATAACAGCCCTAGAAAACTACTGTGGGAGTTTTCAAAGCCTTTATCTTGTAAAAAATATGGGAAAAGCTTGAGCAGGCAATGTTTTTCAAACTCCCTCTATTTTTCGGAGGTCTTAAGTTATAGATGACAAACTTCACTCTTGCTAGTTTAAGCTGAGATGGATTTATTAAGTATAGTGTATTGCTCATAGATTGACTGGGAGGGCTGAGCTTCTAGGAATGATTCACAACCATATCCTAGAATAGGGCTACTGAGGGACTTGCTGTCTTACAAAGAGCTCAGAATCAGGAACCCAGGTGCAGCTGCAGGATCTAACTCCACGATCTGTGCCATCATCCATGCCAGTCAAAGTAAGATCATCAACTCACTTCTGGTTTCACCTTATGCCTCAGTTCACCAGAGTGTTTAGTTGTGGAACCTGAATTGCTTATGGAACCCAGGTTATAAGAGGGTGTAGAAAATATAGCTTTAAAAACAAAACAATAGCAACAAATTTTCGTAGCACACTATCATCATTGGTCTGTGAAAAGACATTATTATTAATTATTTTTGACATTTAAACCACTTAATCTCTACAACTTTATCTCCCATAGGTAACCAGTCTAATATATTGAATGCAAATCCTTATGTTTATATGTGTCCTTGGACAATGAGTATTCTGTTTTGTCTTGCTTATGTTTTTAATTCATACATATGATATCTGTCTCATTAGTGCTTTCCTTTTAAGAGAACTTCATTTTCATGAATTGGTTGGTTCTGAGGGTGGAATGTTATTTCTTAGCATGTACTTTACTAACTAATCTCTTCCCTGCTGATCTGTACTCCGGTTGCCTTCAGTCTGATCATGGCCACATCCAGTGTGGACCTATGTGAAAATTCTGTAGGAGGGGAATTGCTGGGACACTGGATATGCTTATATTTCATTTGACTAAGTATTGTCAATTTGCTGTACAAATGAGAACACCAGTCTACATTCCTAGCAGCAGTACATGAGGATTCTGTCATTTTCACTTCCCTGCTAACATTTTGCAAAATCCAGTTTTTATTGTTGCAAGAGTAAAGTGAAATGTGATATTTTATTGTTCTAATTACTAATGATTGGATTTTAGTTTTTAAAAACTCTCCAGTTTTTTAAAATTAAAAAGGTAGAAAGATTTTGAGTGAGCTGGCCAAGAGGATCCACTATGCTCTATCACTTTGGATGTTGATATGGTTTGGCTATATACCCACCCAAATTTCATCTTGAATTGTAGCTCCCATAATTCCCACATGTTGTGGGAGGGACCCTGTGGGAGGTAACTGAACCATAGGGGCAGGTCTTTCCTGTGGTATTCTCATGATAGTGAATAAATCTCATGAGATCTGATGGTTTTATAAAGGAGGATTCCCTTGCACACACTCTCTTGGTTGCCGCCATATAGGATGTGACTTTACCCCTCATTTGCCTTCTGCCAGGACTGTGAGGCTTCCACAGCCATGTGGAACTGTGAATTCATTAAACTTCTCTCCTTCATGAATTACCCAGTCTTTATTACCAGTGTGAGAACAGACGTATACAGCAGCTTTCTTTCCCTATTAAAATTCAAACCACAGCAATAGCATCATCAGCACATGCTCCTGCTTAATATGATGAAATTGCCTTTGATGCAAATGAATATTTACTAAACCTCTCCTAAAAGGGAGACCCCCTAAACCTCATCAGCCGGCCTTCCTCACGCCTCATCAGCTAGCCTGCCATCTTTGAACCTTGTATAGGAAGTACATTGTGTGAGTACTGAATGTGATTCCTTGTAAAATGCCCACCTGTGGGTAATATGTTAATATATGTTACTTGCCACCAATGCATTCAATAAATAATATTGAGTAGGACCAAGATAGCTTTACTGAAAGCTTTTGTTCCTAGAGTGGGAAAATGGGAAACTCACAGCAGCCATAGGGCAATAGCAAATCCTACTGTGCAGACATAACAGACTCCTTTTTCTTGCAATATAATACATTTTTTGTTAAATCTATCTGGCAGCACTTAGTTCTGCCACTGAGTAAAACTTTCTTGCCTATTATTTGTCCTTCCTTGTTCCTTTCTTTGCCTTCTGGCAGATTCTTTCCTGTTAATTATTCTCCTTGGCCACCTCTCGAGGCACATTGGGCAGTATGTACTCTCCTTGCTTCTGCACAAATACACAGCTCATTTTCCAACTTGCAGGTATGGGACTTGTGAGTTGTTTTAAGGGATAAATAACCCAAGCTATTTATGGCCAATCTTGAAGTTTCTTTGGGAAAAAAAAAATCCTTCAAAATCATTGTGCACTTCTGGACAGTTTCATGAGTGAATTAAGGGAAACCAAAATCTTGAGTAATGTAATATTTAAGATTCAAGGCTCTTTATTTTATGACCTCTGAGAATCATTCATTTTCTCCTCTTAAATTAATGATTTTGGAGGAAGATGCCAGCTTTGTCAGCAGAGTAGTGGCCTTCATGTGAAAGAATACTAGTTGTACCTTTTGCTAAGGCTGCAGTTTTGTAGTCCCTGCTTAGATGTTATTGTCATTTTTTGAAGTTTATATTATGCAAATTTAAACATCATGGAACATCATGGAAAAAGACAGAATTGTTTATAAAGGGTCCCACATATACACCTCCTAGGTTCAACAATAACCAAAATATCACTTCATGTCTGTTTTTTTTTCTGAAGAGCATTAAAGCAAACCCTAAATATTGTGTTATTTCACCCCTATATACTTTAGTATCTGAAAAAATGCATATTTAAAAACATATAGCCACTATTCCATTATCAACCCTGGTAAGATAAACAATATTTCTTGGCAATATCTGACACATCATTCATAATCATATTTCTAAGATTGTCTCAAAATATTTTATAGCCTTTAAAAAAAAGCTCAGGACTATAGATCTTATTTTTATGTCTTTTTTTCCTGTTTATATAGGCTAGTCTCTCCTCTTTGTCTCTTACTCTGTCCGGCTCTTTCTGTTTCTCTTTACATGTAATGCCATCAATTTGTTTACAGAAGGAAGTCTTGGTGATCCGATTAATGTACCCATTTTGAATATATAGCTGCTTGCTTTCCTATGGTATTATTTAAATTATTCTTCTGTACCTATATTTTCTGTAAGTGGTCATTAACTCGACCTTGACTATATTCAACTTCTTTTGTTTTTTGGCAAGTCGATTTATAGGTGATTCTGTGCAAGGCTGCCCCACTAGTGGTGTCAGTCAAATCCCTCCCTTGTAACTTCGCATCAAACATTTATTTGATAGTTGTATGATTGAATGCAATTGCCTGATTCAAGTATTACCTTAAGGATACAAAATTGTGGTCTTCTAGTTTGTGTTTTCCATATTATTAGGTGGACTGTTATAATGAAGAACTTTCTCTGAAGAACTACTTAAAATACTGTTCACAGAGGAAAGGCTGGGCAAATGCCTAAGTATTTTTATTCATAGTCAGTTTTCACAGTAGGAGGACAACTAATTACCTATAGAAGCCCATATCAATGGGATCAGGAAATTTGATTTGTATCCACCTAGCCTCTTCATGCTAGTATAAAGCAGGCCCATCTGCCACATCCTGCACACCCATTGCTTCATTTGAATTTGGAAAGAATGTCTGAAAGACTTGTAATTTTTATTGAAATACCTACAACAGTATTCATATTTATACACATTTCATTTCCACAAAAACGTCACTGCTCAACTCCCTTTATGGCATTTCTTTACATGCTAATGTGTATGTCATAGAAATGAGACTGGTAATTTTAATCTCATCATTTTCAGTGCTTCTTACCAAGTTATCAATGAGGAAAAGTATAGGAAGTAGAATTTCAGTTTGGATAATAAAAATATCTGAAGAATATATTGTTGAAATATATAATTTTAAAAGTCATATTAAAAGTCTAGAAGAAGTGAATATCTGTTAAATTGTTACACCATTGTAGTTATAGTTGTGATAAAGAGCATAAGGATTCTGGCAAAGATTAGAGAAAATCAGAGATCTTGGCTTACCCTTTCTTTTTGTAGCTTAATAGTTATTAATTTCATGAAAATCACTTAAATACCCTGATTATTTCCTCATCTCTCATTTGAAGAATGATGTGAGCATAAAAGAGAAGACACTTGCTAGGTGTTTTTAGCATCTCAGTTGAATTGTACTATATAAATTGAGTCAGCAGTGAAAAAAAAAACCATAAATTGCTTTGAAGTAAAATACAAAGAAGAAATTAGATTAGCAGCTATTCTATTCTCCACAATTTAGGTAAGATACAAGTTGAGGGTTCTATGCCAGTTACTTGCCAGGTGAATAACTTTTGCTTGTCATCGGATTATGAACTTAAATCAGTGAAGTGCAAGATATAGGACAGACAGACGACAATTACAGACAGTGATAATGCCTATAAATTATAATAAATAATCCCACAAAATTCCATGAATGACAGCAATTACTAGGTGACTGTAAGTTCCCCAGAGAAATTCCCTGTGAATCCTGAAGTGGGTGATTTGGCCAGTCAAGTTAAAGGAGATAATTTCACATTAGAACTGGTCTGTCTTCCCTATGGAGTAAAGTCTTGCACTGTGTGTGACAGTACTATTTCTGGCGTGAAGTTGTGAAAGATGGTATGTTAGGTAGGCTTTTAAAACTGATTTCTTCAGTTAGAGACAGTGCTTTCTTTTTTTATTCAACTTGCTCTCCATGCTTATTAAATTCTCACACTGTGCCTGGCAGCAAGTTGTCACTTAGCAAATGTTTATTGATTTAAGTAGGGAAGCTGTGTGATGGGTGAGTAGAGACATCTTATTACTGGGTTTAAGTAGAAGTATTGTCGAGTAAACCAGGGCTACATTTATACCCTAATTCCATTAATTAATAACTGTGTAACTTTGGCTAAATCATTTATTCACTCTGTACTTTTGTTTCCCTTTTGTAAAATTATCAGAATAATAGTACATTTTCAGAGAGTTGCTCCAAAGATTAAGCAATATGATGCATAGAAAGCACTTGGCATGGTACCTTTTTCAAAGTCAAGGCTCACTGAAGTTAACTATTTTACTTATTATTTATAGACAGTTATGGTGAAACAGAGAAGGAGGTAATTGCCTTGAACTGAATGGAGAGTTCAGGGAGGGCATTAGAGAAAAGGTGACATTGCAAATTATTGACAGAAATGTGGGATTCATGTGACAGAGCTTGGGAGCTTTGCTAGTTCATGCAAAAATGGCATTTTCAGGGAATAGTTTGATTTGGTTGGATATCAGGGGATGTGTTGGAAGGAAAAATCTGGAAATGCAGGAAAAGGAAATACAATGTAACACATTAGATATCAGGCAAAGGATTTTATACCAGAATGTGCATTTTCAACAAGCAACTATGGCAGCAGACTGCATATAGAATTGAGGAAACCAAATTTGTTTGGATAGTTGGTGGGTATTGAAAACATTGAAGCTAGAGATGAGTCAGATGAGCATTAATGAAGATAGGGAATAAGGGACAAATTCTAGTCCTAAAAAGGTGGTATAACCAAGTGAACTTTGAGAGGAAGGAAGTTAAGACACCTGGCAGCTGGCCTATGATTCATTCATTTCTTTTACCAGGGATATGTCTTGTGGGAAAAGAAGAGGAAATAGGTGACCTGGCCTAATCTTCATGTCAACTGGTTGGCCAAGTAAAAGGAAAATGATATTTCTAGGAAGAAGGGACTTTATCTACTGAAGGCCTTTACCAGGTTCCCTTAATTAGGGGATGTCTTGTAGTAAATAAGTATAGAATCTATGGGGTATGACTCACTGGAGAATATCATACAAACTATTCATTTTTCTTTGTGGTGTAAAATGTAGAAATTTCATGACTTATATACTCCCATCTGTGAAGAGCTCCATAAAACCTCCCTTCGATTTCTCATCAGTCATTCTGAGTCAGAGAATGGATGTCCCATATGGAACAGAAGAAACTGGGAAACCAAGTGGGCTGTCCCAGACCTCTCTGTTTCCTCTAGTCCTGTACTCTTGAAACTATTAGTGAAAGTTTATACTCTTATCTCCAATTCATGGGAGTCTGATTAAATCATCTGCTCCTGTATCTTAGGTCAGGCTTTGTGATCTATTGGAAGTGGAGAAGACAGAAAAAGATATAGGGAAGGACTCCAGAGTTGATGATGGCCTTATCTTACAGAGGATATACTGGATGAGTGCGGCCCTGCTTCTGTCCCTAAGGAGAAGATAATAAAATCAATTTTAGATCCATTAAAATTTAAGGTATCTGTGTAAGTTTCAGGTGGAAATGTCTGTATTCAAGCTCTGGAGGTTAGATGAATAATCAGTGAGTTTGGAGAGGAAGAGAACTGTGTTGAGTTCTTGAATGGAGGTAAAGAGGAGCCTAGAAATGGTATTGTGATGGGCCAGTCAGATATTAGAAGTAACAGAAGAGTTGGTTATGGAAGTTATGGGAGAAACAAATTTCAAGTGCAAAGAAGTGAATATTTAACAATATAAATGTTCCAGAGAGTTGATTGTAGATTAAGACTGAAAATGTCAATTAGATTTGCCAATTAGGAGTTTACCAGTGATTTTAGAGATAATGAAAGAAAATTATAAACTTGTAGTGGTAATAAATTGTAGAAGTGGAGGTATTCTGCTGTGGATGCATAAGTATAGAGGGAAGATAATGGGATTGATCTCATTTGTGGATTCTTAGTGTGGATGTTATGAAGAACAGATCAGAGTTAGTTAAGGATACTGATAGAAGAGTAATTGATGCAACCAGTTGCTTCTTCCAGGATGAGTAAAGAAATAAATAAAGCTGTGGTAGTCTGAGGTACTTGTAGTACTATCATCTGGGATGCTGGCAAAAATTGAGTATTTGTTCCCTACTGAATTCAGATCTCTGGGAGATAGTGCTTGGGGATATTCTTCAAGAAGCTTCCCATATTGTTTTAGAACTTGTCTAGTATAAATAAGTGGATTCTGAGAAAAATTATGGCCTTGCTAAACTATTAAGTGAAAAGAGGACAGAGATCTCTATGGGTAGAATGTTGTTAACCATATTTAAAAATAAGCAAATAAATATCCATTCATTAAACAACATGGTAGGAAATGTACTTAATTATATCTACATTGTAGGATAATGTATATTTAAATAACTTTTTGTTTTTTACAAATCTTTAATTGCAGCCTATATTTATTTTATAATTAAAAATAAATTTAATTATTAAAAAGGAGGAGCCAATAATTAATATCTATTTCTATATAGTAGATTGTAGATATAGAAATAAAATACTGTCTTCAATAAAATATTTTAATAAGGATAAAAGAGAGAAAGGACATAAAGACATTCTAACTTGAGTTAGATGTAGAGGAAAAGGAATTTGAGAGGAACATGGGGTAAAAGCAGAGCTTTGTGGAAGACAAATATCATGTACTATATTTCATAATTTTGTTGAGGGAAGCCCATGCTCTTATATCCCAGAGATTACAGATGTTCAAGCTCTCAAATTTTAGCCACTTTTTTGACCAACAGCTAAGCTGTCAATGTGTCGTGGAACAAATAATAAAAAATTACAGATCACTTAGTAGAATCATTATAGTGATGTGGAGGAAACATCAGTCTGAAAAATGCTAGAGTCACAAATCCCAGTTAAGAAAATCCAAAAGACCATCTTAGAGTAATGGCTCATAAATACCATAGATTTCTGGTCACCTAAGAGTATATCTGCTAAAAGCTATCCTGATAAGAATTGGATACAGGAGACTAAAATACTCTTTGGAAGACATTGAGTAAGGTGTGTTTTTTTTTTTTAATTAAAATTTTCATGAAGCTCAGCAGTGCTGGATTCTAGTGACTATCAAATTCACAGATGTTGATTGATTAATCATTATAGGCTAGACTCTTGAAAGAAGGATACAAAATGTTTGTATCATAATCATTCTTACCTTAGGGGATTTACAATATAGGTGGGAAAACAATATAAATAAGATCTTTATCCTGAAGATAATAGCAAATATTAAAGATAAATGAGACAAGGGAAGACATGAAAGGAGCGCATATACACGATGGAATACTATGCAGCCATAAAAAACAATGAGTTCGTGCCATTTGTAGGGACATGGATGAATCTGGAAACCATCATTCTCAGCAAACTGACAAGAACAGAAAATCAAACACCACATGTTCTCACTCATAGGTAGGTGTTGAACAATGAGAACACATGTACACAGGGTGGGGAGCATCACACACTGGGATCTGTTGTTTTATATATATATATATTCTGTTTTATGCACATATATATATATATATATATATGTATATATAAAACAACAAGAAAGGCCTTTGGGAAAGAGGAGATGGATATGAGAGAAGTTGAAGAAATAATTATTGTGCTTTTGTGAGAATGGGGATGTATGAGAACTTCCTGTACTTTCTATTCGGTTTTGCTGTGAACCTAAAACTGCTCCAAAATAGTTTGTTAATTTAAAAGAAACAAAAACAAATTTTAAAAATTAAGAGGGATTAACTTTGTCAGTGGTTTCTTAATATGTATTCTTACAAATTGTAAAGTTTTTATTGATATTATAAATTAAATTTTAAAAATTTGGTTATTGAAGTGGTTTGTTTTTATATAATGATTTTGTATTCATTTTTTACTTCTAATAAGTTTGAAAGTTCTCTTAAATATTCTGAATAAATAATCATAAGAGTCTGCAACTGATGACAAGAAGGTGAAATAATCATCAGGGCTTACAGATTGATGGTTACCGAGTACAGGAGAGGTGAGGAGGTGGAGTAAAAGGTGAGCCAAATGCTTCCGTGGTTAGTGCCTAAGAGAGCTTACTAGAATATGGAAGTTGAGAGGAAGGACTGATTTAGGAGCAGGAGGGAAATAGTGAGTCTAGTTTACTATATTAAGTTGGATATTAAAGTCATAGTCATATCCATGAGAATTTTTACATCTATTCAAACATACCCTCATGGAAGGAGGGTTACCCATAAACATTCTAGGTAGAAGGATCACCAAGGGTAGATAAAAAGGTTGGTGATGGGGCACAATTTGGCTCCATGTATTTTTCTGGTCATTAATTCAGGACAACAAGGATAGATCATATGCTATGTATACATATTTGCTCCACCTCTAAAACTATTAGTTTAGAATTTCATGGGCCATAACATACTCCCTTTCCAACTTGTGTAATTACTCTATTATAACCATTTTCTTTCAATCCGTCTGTCTTTTGTTCACTGCTCTTGTTATCTAGTTTATATTACAGTTTTTTAACTGCAGTGACACTCCTGGAAGTATCATGAACACTCTTGCTCCTCTGTCTTTTTTCTTTTTTCCAATTCTTCTTCTGACCCCAACTCTCTAATTGGGACCAACTGACAGCTTTTCCCTGCTGTAACCCACCAACCTAAAACCATTTAAGGAAGTCACACAACAAAGCAGTTTATTTCTAAATCCATGATGACCAGCTTTAAATAGACCTTTAGTACTGGCTGATAGTTCTCCTGTGATTCTCTGGTAAGACTTCTAATTTTCACAGTACATTCTTACTATAACTTTATTTTTTGTGTTTTTTTTCCTTAAACCCCCATTTACATCACCCATTCCTCACCATCATTCGCAATAAATATCTCTGTGAAGAAAAACAAACCCACTGCAATTTATTAATCTTCCTGCTTCTTCATCTTCCTGCTGCCAGGGATATAAACCTATCCACACTGGACCCATGCTATCTGCCTTCCCTTCTGTTCTAATAGTAGAGAAACTATCCCTTCTATCCTAGGACAGCTATTCCATTCCGTGCTCTGGGTTCTATTACCTACAGTCTTGCTAGGAATATTATATTAATGATTATTCCTTTTATTTTTGGACATTCAGCTTCTCTCCCTCTCAATTATATGTTTCCCATTACTTTTTAAACTTAACAGAGTTCTTTTAATTAAAAACAATAATGAAATGTCCACAAAATTACTCCTTATGTTTAACCAACTACCATCCTACCCAGCTGAACTTTTTGAATGGTGTGTATTTTTATGCCATTGTTTCCATTTTTTTTGCTTTCTGTTGATTCTCACATCTCGGCACATGCCGATTTGGCTTGTTGTCCTGAGCATGCCTCCAAAACAGCTCCTTCAAAGGTCTCCACTGTTTTCTATCCATACCATTAAATCGAGTAGGATATTTCTTTCCTCGCTTATGTCCATGTCTTATCAGCATTTGAAACTGATGACCACCCTGACTTGAAACACACCCTCTCTTTGCTTCTGTGCAGAGTTGTTGCACGTGGCTGTTCAGCTTGTGCCTAAATTAGGAACTAAAATCTAATGTGTGATTATTTGTCCAAGATTTGTACAAAAGCATGGTCCAGCGTCAGACAGAAGAAAGAATAATTTTTCTTTTAATCCATCCAGAAGGGATATTTTTAGGGTCCTTGATTTTATGACACAACACTGCTTATCTCTTTGGCTCTTCTGTTAGCTTCCTTTGTAGTTTCACAATTCTTTACCTACCATTTAGATACTGGAGTTACATTAGTTTTTCTCTGTCTCCTTTCTCACCATCCCCATGCCACCTGAGATCTAATCACCATGTTGCAATGATCACTTATGGGCAGATAGCTCCCAACTTTATATCCATAGCATGGACTTCTCCTTTGAGTGCCATACCTACTGGTACACCCAGACCCTACTAGAAATTTCCATGTTAATTTGTAAGTGGCGTGTTTGGTTTAATATGTCTAAGTTAAGTCCAAAATTTGTAATCTCCCTCCTTCTCTGTGTCCCTCCTTCTCTGTCATCTGACAACATCTGTTTATATTTCAGTGTGGTCTTTAAATGACCATTCTGTGCCTTCTGTACACAAGCCAAATATGTATTAATCTGCTTTGACCCATTCCTCTACTTGTTTTCCTTTTGGAGTTGAAAGGAATTATATGTATTTTCTAGTTTAAACATATTTAATCCTAGGTGCAGGGACCTCTTGGAGGTCTGTGGATACTCTGACATTTGTTTTATAATTTCATGTATATAATCTTGTATACGGTTTTAGGAGATAAGGAGGTTCCTAGTGTTCATGAGATTCTCGAATGGAACTATAATCCCCAAATATTGATAACACTAATCAGTATTTTGATTAATTTCCTCACTCCTGTATGAGAAAAATGAAGCCCAGAGTGGGTAAGTGACTTGATCAGAGTGTTAATTCTGACTGGAGGCAAAATTAGGCTCCTGACTTCTAGGCCACTTCTCTTTTCTCCATGAAGGCATTACTGGTCAAAACGAAATTGTTTTCTATAGAGATAATCACTTCTTATCATAAATGAAACTACACTGAGAGTAAAATAAGTCTTGAGGTACATATTTATTTTGCTGTGTATAACCTTTTGAAAATTCTGCTTATAATTACTTTAAAACAAATACACTTAAATGTAACATTTAAAAAATGTTTTCATCAAATTTTCTATTTATATTTAAAAAATTCATGATAGAATGATTTTCTTTTACACTTGTTTGGACAAATTAATTTTCATTATATTTCATGTACCCTGATCACTGAATTGTGATTTCATTATTACTCAGCCCAGTCCCTTAGGCTTATTTTACTTTTCAAAGTAATAATTAGGCCTCCACTACTATCATCAGATGTTAAAAATGAGAAGGGAAACATGTACAATTATTTTATTAACTTCATAGTTTTATTTTTCATATTAAGGTTGTCTAATCATTTGGAATACTCTTGTATGTTGTATTCAAAGGTAGAAATCCAGTATTATTATATTTTTGAGTAATATGACATTACTCATCACTTTGACTTCTGATATAAACTTAATTGTATATTAAGTTCTCTTTCATGTTTTAGATAATTTCTGAGTCTCTACTTTGTTTCATTTGTCTAGTTTTGTTAATATTATATACTATTTTTATTAGTGTGGTTTTGTGCATTCTTTAAGTTGAGTCTTACTTTGTAGGTTTCTTTTTCTAGTATGAAGAGTATTTTATTACTGGTTATATTTTGTAGATGGTTATTTGGTTATTTCTAGTGCAGAGAGATATTGATGAGTTTGATAAATTGATCTCTTATCGCACTTTTTTGTTAGTTTTAATAGTTTGCCTGTTAATTCCATTTTTTTTCTATTTTAGACTGTTATATTTACATTATAATTTTATTCCTTCATTTCCAGCATTTCCATTTTTATTTTTTTCTTTTTTAAATAGAACATGCCAGGATTTATAGTATTACCCAAAGCATATCTAATATTGCAGTTCTTAGACTTCTTATAATTTGTGATTCCCTAGAAATTCAATGTACAATTTTATATGATTGCTTATCTTAATTTTACAGTAAAAGGAATGTGTGTAAAAGTTTTCCCTTCAATGTAATATTTAAGCATAATGTTTACTTTAGACATTTGGTTCATAACCATCACCAAGTTTAGGATATTCTCTTCTATTCCAAGTTTTCTAGGAATGGACTTCTTTTGTAATCATAAATAAGTTTTAAAATTCATATTCAATTTATTTTCATCTCTCTCTTGAAATAATTATATGCTTCTCTTGGTTACTATACTAATATAGTGAATTGGTGCATTTTTGTGCTAAAATTGTCTTATAGATCTGGATAAATCTTACTTGATCATATTTTAATATAGTTAGTTATTCATTTGGCTAATATCTCATTTTGGAATTTGTACATATATTCTTAATAGGCTTATATATATATATTTTTACTATCTTTACCTAATTTTGGAATTAATATTATGCTGGATGGAAACTAGATTTGTTTCTTTCTCTGTTTTTATTTAAAAGGAAAGAATCATTTGTTTCATGATAGTTTGATAGAATACAACTAAAAATCAATAGAGCTAGGATATTTGGGGAAGAAGGAGACTTGCCTTTTCAATTTCTTTAATATTTATAAATATATTCAAGTTTTAAATTTCCTTTTATACCAATTTGAAATTTTATATTTTTTCAGAAATATATCTTTTGTCTAGATTTTCAATTTCAGTACCAAATTAGTTCTCATATTATCATTTTAATCTCTTTGTATCTATAGTTACTTCTCTGTTAATTTCTCTTTTTTTATTATTTTCGTTGTATCTATCTTTCTTTTTTTCT
>PVKP010000560.1:146333-188193 GCA_004027715.1 Plecturocebus donacophilus
TTTTTTTTTTTTTTTTTTTTTTTTTTTTTTTTTTTTTTTTTCTCTAGCATCCTTATTATTTTCTTCCTCTGTTTCACTGGGTTTGCTCTGTTGCCTTTTCAGAGCTCAGTGATTGGCTCAATTTCTTTTTCTAACCCTTTTTCTTTTTTGATGGACATACTTAAAACAACTTTCCTTTTACATGGTACTTTATAAATGTCCCATACATTTTGACATGTATTTTTCACCTTAAATTCTCTTATAATTTTTCTTTTCCTTTTTAGTATATATTGTCTAGTAGTCTTTTGTTTGGTTTCTAGACACATTTCTTTCAATTCCTCTTTTGTTACTTATCGCTTATTTTTATTGCCTTTGGTTAGATATCTTTGATATACATATGTTGTGACTGCTGGTTTCTGTCTGGGAAATGGTATGGTACAGACAATGGCTCTTCCAAGATAATGTCCAGGAGATGCACTAGCTAGGTCCCTCCCCAAATTATCCTCTGATGCTGTGCCTGGCCACACTTGGCCACAGGGTGTCATCATCCCACAGGAATGTTTCCCAGAGTTCTTACAATGATGAATAGATTGCATGGATAGATTTAATGCCTCAGATCTGTGGCTTCCTCTATATTTTGTCCTAAGAGTGAATACTGGAGAAGCAGTATTCACCCATCTTGTGCTAGTCTGCCATCTTGTCAGTAATAACCAGAAGCTACTGGTATTTTTTATTTATTGATTATTTAAACATTCATCAACTACTGCCTAAGCATTGACAATGTTTAGAATAGTTCTAGGTGCTGAAAATTAAGTGGCAAAAAGACCCACTGAAAACCTACCTCTTGGCTCTTACACTTTTATTGGTAAAAAATATTTCGTTTCCAAGCCAAATGAAATATCTCCTTATCTTTATTAAATGAAAAAATTAACTGATTTGTTAGATTTAATTTATTATAAGCATTGTTATGTATTTAGTTATAAGAGAAGTGGAAGACTGGCTGATTGCAGCATTATCTGTATTACTTTTTGTTCTTTCAGATGCAGATAGGACAACACTAGTAAATCACATTTAGTTGTGGAATTAATCTATGGTAAATGGGTTCTTCCTTTGCCAAATCAGAATGTTTAGGTTACCAGAATATATTAGTTTGCTGGGATTTCCCTAACAAAGTACCACAGGCTAGATGGCTTAAACAACAGAAATTTCGCACTATTTTGGAGGCTTGAAGTCCAAAATCAAAGTGTAGACAGTGTTGGATTCTTCTAAGGCCTTTTTGGCTTGCAGATATCCATCTTTTTCTTGTGTCTTCACATGCTTTTTCCTCTGTGTGTCTGTATCCCAATCTTTTCTTATGAAGATACTGGTCATATTGGATTAGGGCCCATCCTAATCACCTCATTTAACCTTATTTACCTCCATAAAAACCCTATTTCCAAATGCAGTGACATTTTGAGGTACTAAGGATTAGGATTTCAAGATGAATTTGGGAGGGGTGGGGAACACAATTCAGTCCATATCAATGGAAACTGGGTAACAACAAAGTGTTTATTAATGCAAATTTTCCCAGTAGATACTTTCTGTGATTAAATTAGCAGAACTATATATCATGTCCAATGTGTTTAGCGTTGATATGTTTAGAATTTATATTATTTTCTTTTTTTTGGACTTGATTTGTTAGGGAAACATCCATGTAACTCTCTGTTTAGTTTTTCTGGGCTAAAGTCTGAAACAATTGCCAAACTTACCTTTTTTTGTGGACAAGCCTGACTTATTGAGAGAAAAACCTCATACATTATACAGAACAGGA
This sequence comes from Plecturocebus donacophilus, assembly GCA_004027715.1. Lineage (NCBI taxonomy): Eukaryota > Metazoa > Chordata > Mammalia > Primates > Pitheciidae > Plecturocebus > Plecturocebus donacophilus. Next base: position 148,123 of record PVKP010000560.1, read on the forward strand.
GGTTGTATAATGCTTTCAGTAGATATTTACCAAACAGTATGTAAGTTTCTTTAATTGTTGGTAAAACCTCATTCTTCTATACTATTTTCTGTCATTAAGTGTAGAGGTGAAATGGGTTGATAGAGAAAAGAGAATGGCTGTTTACATTGTCTATATATGGTGGTCTATTTAACTGTATGAAAAACCGGGGACCTATACTGGATTGAGAGTGAGAACATTTGGTTAGGACATGCTTGATACTATGTATAGAGACAAGTACAGCTAAATGGCCAGACTGGTGAATGAACAGAGGAAGTGTTGGGGATGGTGATGAGAGACCCAGGATTGTCTTCTTAAGTCCATAGGTAGGTCTTTAGAAAAGCTTGACCATCGCGTACTGGTAAACAGTGTCTCCCTGTTTATTTTACACAATAATATTTGTGATAATGACATTCATTGTTTATGACATTCATTGTATAAAATTAAACTAGATCCCATTTAGCTGGACTAAAGATGAATAGTGTTAGATAAAACTTATAGAAACTACCTACCCAATACTGGTTTATTAGATAGAAATTTAAGATGAATTTATATCATTTACATGTTGTTTTTACCATTAGCACCTGAAAATATGTAAGCTCTCTCTGAATGAGCTTTAATATCGAATCAAGTCACATGATAATTCAGAGGTCTTGTTAAATACCTGTTCTAAAATTTAAACCTCTTAGGATACAACTTTAGAATGTAGCTTCAGAGTGGGAAGTGTATGAATCTGCTGATTAAAACATTCTTTTTATGTTTTATGAAGCTCACCTTTTGTTCATAACTCAGTGGAATTCAAAAAGCTTTCATTTTTTTCCTTTCTCTTCATTCAAGTAAACAATAATCTCATGGTACATTTATTACTTACTTTATTTCCTGTTAACTTTCCACCCTCCATTTGTCTTTAGAATTCTGGGTTCGCTTTTAAAGGGAAATGAATTTACTACCTCTTGTGGGCCATTGTCAAGAACTTCTTCCAGCTTAACTGAACAGAGGAATTGGGTCACTTTTTATTAAGCAGGCAGACTTGTAGATATTTTCTGGAATCACAGCTGTGTCAGTTAATGAACTACCAAGAAGCTCTTATTTCTCTGATATATTGACAGTTCACAAAATAATTAACAGCATAGCTGTTTTGCTAATGGATTATTTTGCATTTATAGTGTTGTCATTATTTAAACATTTCCATAGAGGAAAACAGTGTAATGTGTTCTGTGTAATGGGTATTTACTGACTGAACAAAATAAATGTGTCAGCTTTATTAATTTAGGTCAGGCTTTCTCAACCAAGGAACTATTGACATTTTGGGCTCAGTAATTCTTTGTTGTGGAAGGACTGACTTGTGTGGGATGTTGAGCATTAACCCTATCCTCCAGCCAACACATGCTAGTAGCACACTCTCCTCCTTCCCTCCCCAGTTGTGATAATGAAAAATGTTCCCAGATTTTCAAATGTTCCCTGGAGGGCAAAACTGCCCAGGTTGAGAACTGCTGACCTAAGTAATGCAGTTTGTTACATTAAGAATAGACATATAGAAAGATATTGCTAAGAAATGAAAGAAAGAATGATGGCGGGTATTTCAGGAAAAGTTAATTAATGGTCATGCACAGATCAGATGATTATTATTCAGCACAGGATAATTTAAATAAGGAAATAAAAAGAGATACACATAAAATTAGAAACTATAAGCATTGTTATGAATAGGCCATTGTGATTTTTTTTCTATAAGAATTCTGGGCTTTCTCCCAGTGATACCTCCATCAAAACTTGAAACACCAGAAACAGATGTTGCATGGTTGTTTTCCAATGATTTTGTCTGTTATAAAAGGTGATAGGGGGTAGGTAGTGACATACTACCCATATGGTGCATATGGTGTAATTTAACCTTTGTGAATCTGTATGAACAGGGGATCTCCAAAGCCTATTATTCAGCAATTTCTTCCATTCATTGGAAGGAAATATATACCCTATATGTCACACTCAGTAAATATGATAAAACCAGAGAATATGAGAGAACACAGCAATATTGTGTCTCTTGTCTTGGCATCACTCAGGATTCTTGTTAAAAGGTTCATATGCCTGGGCTCTACAAGAGATATACAGAAACAGAATCCCTGTGGGTGTACATGGAAATTTTCATTTTAAATAATATCTTTCTGTCTTTTCTTGTAAACACCTGACACCCTAGACACATCAGTTTTGTTGGATAAACCCATTAGTATCAGTGAGATTATGTTGGTAGTTAATGATACTTGTGTAGCTTCATGGAAAACAAACACTTAATAATGGCATACTTATTTAGTCCTTCTGTTATTCTTTAATAACATTTATTCAAAAGTATGTTTAAATAAGCATGGCTAAACGTGCAAACAGCATATTGTTTACCTATCTTTATTTATCACAAAATTAACTTTTTATTTTATATGCAATTCTCTGAGAATTACCTGAGTGTGAATAATATTTTTTTCCGTGTAGCTCCTCTTGCCCAGAAAAATTAAATATTTTAATTAACATTTGTAATCAGCTTTTCCTATTCTTGGGCCTAATGGTTTATATTCATTTAAACAAATTGAATTTTAAAGAGAAATTAAACACCACATTTATAAAGCCAATTAAGTGATTTTTTTCTTCTTTCTGCAACTTCACATACTTCATTAATGATAGTAACTTTTATTCCTATTAGTTATTTATTCATTCACCAATTTAACAAATCAAATATGTAGTGAAAGCTAATAAGTGCCATCTCTAGAGGGGTCTAAAATTTTTCCAAGTTGGAGGTGATGGACATCTCTGGATAAGACTCTACTTTGATTTTCAAAACCACAATGAGACAGGAATTTTAGGACATCAAGAGACATAGATTAGACAAAATTGTTTTGCTATTCATTTCTTTTCTGATCAAATACAATACTAAACAGTACTTGGAAGTTAACTGAACTCTTTCTGGTCCTCTGCCTAAAGGTCACATATTTTAGTTGCACAGTGAATTTGGACCCCACGTTAGCATTATGGTCTTAATTACTGGGATTGACAAATGAGGATGCCTTACCATATAGACAAGTATTGAAAAAGGGCTCCGGTTTTAAGGAGGGAGATCTTTGGTCCCTTCAGGGCACAAGTTATGGGCCTTTGAACAATCCAAACATAATCTGTTTTACCTAATTTGAGACATCACAGAACAAATTTATCTCTGTTTTATAATAGAAATAATTGCACAAATAAAAATATGTTGTTAAAGGCTTTTCCCAGGAAACTTAAGTTTATTTTATGATTTTCTTTCTTTTTCTCATCTGTAGTCTCTCATATTGGAAAGTGGCACACAGGTCTTGGGGCAGCTTGTTCAGGACAATAGGTCCGGTATAAATAGTTGGCTAATGTCACCAGATTCCTGTAGGGAAGGAGGCTTGTTTCTGGTGTATTTTTTGGGCTTCATAAAGGAGATTTTTCTCAAGGATCTGCCATAGACAGGGATACAAATCTAAGTAAGAAATGATTTCTTCCTTTAAATAGTTGTATAATCTAACCAGGAAAACCATGATTATAAAACAGTGTGGCAAGTTCTTTTTAGCCAGTACATTACTAGAGTGGATGGTACTATTATTATTTTAAAATTATCTTTAAAGATTCTGTTTTCACAAATCACAATGGGTAGATGAAGCGGTTTCCTAGCGAGTAGTATCCTGTGAGTTGTAATTTAGACATAATTTTAATAAGCTTTATTTTCCTAATGTATGTGGGAGAAATAAATTGGATTCTGATAATGAGATGAGAAAAACAAAGACAGAAATCATTGAATAATTGTAAAAACCTATCCTTCTGAGCTATTTGCTATGAGGGTGAAAAGCCAGAAGTACTTAAAGCTCCCAACAACATTGCTTTATTACAGTGATTACAATTTAGAGCTCTGGGCTTTGAAGTCAGACATACAGGGATTCAACTTCTAGCTTCTTATTAACTATGTGACCTTGAACAAGTTACTTAACTGCTCTAAGCATCATTTCATTACCTGTGTGATGATGCAGAAATTGTTTTGAAAATTAAAAGAGATTATGACTGTAAAAGTTCATAATATAGTGCCTGACATATAGCAAGCCTTCAAAATATATGTATTATGTTTTTGTTATTACAGTGATGTCCCTGAAATAGATTAAAAACATTTTGAATAACTTAGAAATGTGTTAGTTCATTCTTGTATTGCTATAAAGAAATACGTGAAGCTAGGCAATTTATAAAGAAAAGAGATTTTTATTTTGGTTCATGGTTATGCAGGCTACACAGGAAGCATTGCACTGGCATCCCTTCCTGTTGAGGGCCTCAGGAAGCTTCCAGTCATGGAAGAAAGTAAAGGAGGAGCTGATATTTTGTCACACAGCAAGAGTGGGAACAAGAGAAGGAAAGGGGAAGTCCCAGATTCTATTAAACAAACAAATCTTGAGTGAACTAAGTGAGAACTCATCACTAAGGAGATGGTGCTAAGCGATTCATGAGGGATCCACCCCTATCAATACCTCCCACAATGTGGGATTACATTTCAACATGAGATTTGGAGGAGACACATATCCAAACCACGTAATTCCTCTCATGATTTCCCAAATCTCATACCCTTCTCATATCACAAAATACAATAATCCCTTAAATGTCCCCTAAAGTCTTAACTCATTCCAGCATCAAGTCCAAAGTCCTAAGTCTCATCTGAGACTTATCTCCTTCCCCCTAAGTGCCCGTAAAATCGAAACAAGTTGTTTACTTCCAAGATCCACTGGTAGTACAGGCATTGGGCAAACATTCCTCTTCTAAAAATGAGAAATCAACCAAAATAAAGAGACAATAGGCCCCATACAAGTCTGAAACCTAGCAGGGCAGTCATTAAATCTTTAAACTCTGAAATAATCTCCTTTGACTCCATGTCCTGCATTCTGGGCACATGGGTGCCAGGAGTGGGCTCTCAAGCCACTCCAGCTGTGACTAAAAGAGGCCAAGGTATACCTTGGGCTGTTGATTCAGAGGGCAGAATCCCCAAGCCTTGGCAGCTTCTATGTGGTGTTGAGCCTGCAGTTATACAGAAGTAACTAATTGAGGTTTGGGAACCTCTGCCTAGATTTCAGAAGGTGTATGGAAATGACTGGATGCCCAGGTAAAAGTTTGCTGCAGGGAGGGGCCCTCATGGAGAACCTCTGCTAGGGCAGTGTGGAAGGGAAATGTGGGGTCAGAGCCCCCATACTAGATCACTACTAGGGCACCACCTAGTAGAGCTGTGAGAAGAAAGCCCCCACCATCCTCCAGACCCCAGAATGGTAGATCCACCAACAGCTTGTACCGTGCACCTGGAAAAGCCATAGACACTCAATGCCAGCCCATGAAAGCAGCTAGGAGTGGGGCTGTACCCTGCAAAGTCACAGGGTTGGAGCTATCCAAGACCATGGAAACCTACCTTTTGCCTCAGTGTGACCTGGATGTGAGACATGGAGTCAAAGGAGATCATTTTGGAGCTTTAAGATTTGACTGCTCTGCTGGATTTTGGACTTGCATGGGGCCCACGGCCCCTTTGTTTTGGCCAATGTCTCCCATTTGGAATGACTGTATCTATCCAATGCCTGCACTCATATTGAATCTAGGAAGTAACTCACTAGATTTTGATTTTACAGGCCTATAGGCAGAAGGGACTTGCCTTTTCTCAGATGAGACTTTTGGACTGTGGACTTTTGAATTAATGCTGAAATGTGTTAAGATTTTGGGAAACTGTTGGGAAGGCATGACTGGTTTCAAAATATGAGGAACATGAAATTTGAGAGAGGTCAAGGGTGGAATGGTATTGTTTGGCTGTGTCCCCTCCCAAATCTCATCTGGAAGTTCCACATGTTATGGGAGTGACCCAGTGAGAGGTCATTGAATTATAGGGGCAAGTCTTTCCCATGCTATTCTAGTGATTTTAAGTCTCATGAGAGTTGATGGTTATTATAAGGAGGAGTTTACATGCACAAGCTCTTTTATGCCTGTTGCCATCACATAAGATGTGACTTCCTTCTCCTTGCCTTCCGCAATGATTGTGAGGCCTCTCCAGCTATGTGGAACTCTAAGTCCAATTAAGCATCTTGCTTTTGTGAATTGCCCAGTCTCATATATGTCTTTATTGATAGTATTAAAACAGACTAATACTCATACCCTTGAACCTCTTCATTGAGAAATTGGGAAGATTACTAAACCTCTGTATGCTTCCATCATCCCAAGTGTAAAATGAGAATATAATAGTAGTTACTTTATCAAAGTGATTGAGACTATTACATGAAGTAATACAGGTGAATAATATGATTCAGTTTTTATAATAGACTTCAATCATAGTTATTATTGAATTACTCTTATTGAATAGTTAGTTAATATTTGTCACTAGGCATTAATCCATAGTGATATTGAAATCCATCAAACAAGTGGGCCATACTTCTTATCTTGAAAGCAATTTCTGTATAATTTATAGAGTAAAGAGATCATACAGATTATTCTCAAAGTATTAAAGTATTTTTGCTGTTTTATAGTCTCACCTCAGGAAACATAGAGGAAAAAGGCTATATTATTTTAATTGGTATAGTAAGGGAGGGAATTGTGTAACACATTTTAGAAATACTTTTGCAGAAAATAGTTAAAGTAAGAAGGTTGCTCATTAAAGATTGTAGTCACTTTATTGTATTACTAATAAAGTGATACCCCTGAAGCAATTGAAATATGTAAGGCTGAGAAAACTTGCAATAAAAGCCCCAGAATGCTATACTATGGATTTTGTGTGTGTGTGTGTGTGTGTGTGTGTTTTTTCTCCTATTGTCTATTATATCAGGCATTATGCCTACTTTTTTTTTTCCTGTTTTTCCGGTGCTTTATTTTGTCACTATTCTAACCTCTCATTATTTTTTTTAATATACTGTAAACTTGATGATGAGAGCTATTTAGTTTTTTAAAAAATAATAAATATGCAAAAGCTTTTTTTAAATGCTTTTTTCCTGCAGATTCTTAAGCATATTTTTCTACCTGGTTGAAATGACTAGTTCAGTGACCTTTGTCAATTTGGTAAAATATTTCTGTAGTACCTTCCTTAAAATGATTGTTTTTATGTAAGCCACAGATAGCAAGCACCAAAGCTCCCACTTCACCATTACTTCTAAGCTTCTGAGTGCCTTTCTTTCCTCATCAGTTCGTCATAATTTCTTCAAATGAGGGCCAATCTGACGATCACCATGTTTCTTACACATCAAACATTCGAGTCTGGGGCTGGTCTGTCTGCCTAGTAGAGAAGGCAAATTGCCCTCCTGGCACAGATAGAATGTATGTCTTGAAAAAGCCACAGATAGGCTGGGCGCAGTGGCTCATGCCTGTAATCCCAGCACTTTGGGAGGCTGAGGAGGGTGAATCACGAGGTCGAGATCTAAACCATCCTGACCAACACGGTGAAATCCTGTCTCTACTAAAAAACACAAAAATTAGCCAGGTGTGGTGGTGCACGCCTATGGTCCCAGCTACTCGGGAGGCTGAGGCAGAAGAATCACTTGAACCGGGAGACAGAGGTTGCAGTGAGGCGAGATTGTGTCATTGCACTCCAGCCTGGTGTCAGAGCGAGACTCTGTCTCAAAAAAAAAAAAAAAAAAAGAAAAAACCACAGATATTTCCTAGAGTTTTTCTCTAGATATATGAAAAATGTTGCTGGATATATGAAAAGAGTTCCCTCCCTCCCTTTCTCCCTTTCTTTCATCCTTCCTTCTCATTCTTTCATCCTTTCTTTCCTCTTTTTTTGACTTTTGACAGGATCTCACTCTGTTGCCTAGCTGAGTACAATGGTGAAGTCACAGCTCACCACAGCCTTGATCCTCTTGCCAGAGCCTTCTGAGTAGTTAGGATTACAAGCACCACCTACCACCCCCTGCTAATTTTGGATTTGTTTTGTGGAGACGGGGTCTCCTATGTTGAGCAGGTTGACCTCAAACTCCTGGACGCAAGCAGTCTTCCTGCCTCAGTCTCTGCAAGTGCTAGAGCTACCGGTGTGAGCCACAACATCTGGCCTTATTCTTTTCTTTATTAATCATTTTACTTAAGAGAACCCTAATGCTAAAAGAGTGATTCAAAATTATCTATTCAGGATCTTTTGAATTGAAAAATCTTCACATTAATTTCTTGACTGTTACATATATTAAACTCTGGCTACTCATTGATGTCGTTTAAGGGGATTTTATTTTTGTTTTCGTTAACTAGTATTCAAGTTAGATGTAGCAGATATCAGGAATAGATTATCAATTTTCAAAACTCATAAAATGTTTAAGTAGCTATAAAAGCATGCTACAGAAATTTCTTTTTGTTTAATAAATAGGGATCATTTAATGAGTCAAAGTCATAATCTTAACAACTATTTTATGATTATATTTAGAACTATGGATTTAATATTTCATAGATGGCCAAGTAAAATCACTTGCCCATGCTAATACTTTTTATACACTGTTTCATTTAATCTTTCACTGGTCACAGAATTAGGCTGTATTTTCTACTGTATTGCAGATAATGAAGCCAAGGTTCAAGGATTTAACTTGTCTTTTACAGTGGATAGATGACAGCACTGGGATTTTATTTCAAAGTTGCCTAAAGCCTCAGGGTATATATTCCCCCATTCTACTATATTGTTTCTGATGACAGGAAGGGTAACAAAAAGTATCAGAGGAGATCTTAGTAAGCTCTTGAAGTACGAGAATGCAGTAGGCAGTAAGAATGTGGAAGGGTACTACTCTTGTAGAGTACGGGGTGTGGAATAAAAATTAACAAATGAAATAAGAGATAGAGGGTTGTTTGAAGAACTTGAGGAAACCATTCTAATTATAATGATACAGTTTGCTATGTATCTAAATATAGGTAGTTAGTGTTATCTCCAGTAACACACTGAACAGCTGAAAATTGTTTCTGTGGGTGATGACAGATTACTTAAGGATTTGATCCAGGGTGATGGAATATCATGATTAAAGTGGTGAAGCAGAAAATTTAATGTCAGCCAGGTGCAGTGGCTCACACCTATAATCCCAGCACTTTGGGAGGCCGAGGTGGGTGGATCACCTAAGGTTGGGAGTTCTAGACCAGCCTAACAAACATGGAGAATCCCCATCTCTACTAAAAATACAAAATTCGCCAGGTTTAGTGTTGCATGCCTGTAATTCCAGCTATTCAGGAGGCTGAGGCAGGAGAATTGTTTGAACCCGGGAGGTGGAGGTTGCAGAGAGTCACGATTGCACCACCAGACTCCAGCCTGGGCAACAAGAGTGAAGCTCTGCCTCAAGAAAAAAAAAAAAAAAAGAAAGATTAATGTCATGACTATATCAGAGTAAGGAGAATGAAGTAGACTTTGAGGTATAGAAATAACTTCGGAGTTTAATGTAGTAATTGAGAGGAGAATGAGAACCTTGACATTAATAAAACAGGAGATTTTTGAAGGCAGATCTTTAGAACTTGCTTGGGCGTGAAAGATGAATGAGAGGATGCTGCTGCAATTTGTGTTTTAAATTATTGAAAAAATGATAACATTTAATTAAGTAAGGGCAATGTAAAACAGTACTTTTCTTGCAGAAGAAAAAGTACATTTAGAGAATTGTGAAGTGATGGTTAAGCAAAGAACTGGACGTGTCTGCTAGGATATTAGATGGACTTGAACTCAAGTGTTGGCTGATGATTAGAAAGAAAAATTACTCATCTATATGCATTTAATATTCAAGATTTGTATTCTCATATTTATTTAGTTATGCTTAATTCAAACATTTAAATATTCGATTTGAAGTTTTAAAATTAACAGAAACATTTGTAAATACAACATGTAAATTTGAGGACAAAAATAATGTGTCAAGAAGCACAGATGGGATGTTTTTCATTGGGAATTATAAGTTTGTTTTTTTTCCTTGAAATGTTATTTTAACTTTATCTATGTAACTTTTTTGGTCAAGGCTGTCATTCCCATAGAAATTTGTGCTCCTAGATTCATTTTCTTTTTTTTGGATTTGGCACTTTATAGATTATGTTTCAGTTAAGGAAAGGTGTATTAGTCCATTTTCATGCTGCTGATAAAGACATACACAAGATTGGGAAGAAAAAGAGGTTTAACTGGACTTACAGTATCATGTGGCTGGGGAGGCCTCAGAATCATGAAAGGAGGCAAAAGGCACTTCTTACATGGTGGTGGCAAGAAAAAAAATGAGGAAGATCGTGAAGTGAAAACCCCTGATGAAGCCATCAGATCTCATGAGACTTATTCATTACCATGAGAACAGTACGGAGGAAACCATCCCCAATGATTCAAATTATCTCCCACCTGGCCCCTCCCGTATCACATGGGAATTATGGGAGTACAATTCAAGATGAGATTTTGGTGGGGACACAGAGCCAAACCATTTGAAAAGAGAAGAGTCATGTTTTTCAGTGCATAATATTATACTTTGGGGGATGATGGTCTGAGCTGTATTTCACCGATGAAAGATATTCTTTATATACTCTGAGTGTCACATGAACTACCAAAGACTGGTCCCTCTTACACCATAAACTCAAAACTGATATTCACCATATATTCACCTCCTTGTTTTTGGATGCTACCCCGCTGTGGGAAGAGGAAAAAGATGTCCAGGATATTGTGAAGAAAGAAGTTTCTCAATCTGAAAGGGACATTTTACATTTTTCTGTTAATTTTAACTTTAAAAAAATTGAAAAATGTAAGTGTTGATCTCAAAGGAAATAGAGCTGCCAAAATAAGATATCAGTCTTCTAGCATGGGCGCTCTTTTCTTCTGCTCTGGTTAGTTCTCTGAAACTAAAACTATTTAGAAGGATGGCTCATGGACATGCTTCAGGATAGAAAAAACAATATTATTGTTGTTTTCTGAGAAGCAGGTCATGGCCCTCAAAACACTCATAGCTAGAGGGATGATTGATTGAAAAATTAACATTGGCCACCATTAAGAGACATTGTAGTTGTTATCTTGGATTAAGATAAAAGTGGATAATATAATTTTCTTGGTATTTGTAGCTGTTTGAGTAGAGTCCCAGAGAAGAAAATAATAGAGAATTAGAAGAGTGACACTAAGTTTGGCCATGCCTTCCTCTAGTGTATAATTCTAGACCTGGCTGGGCCAGGCACAGTGGCTCATGCCTGTAATCCCAGCACTTTGGGAGGCCAAGGAGGGCAGATCCGGAGGCTAAGAGATGAAGACCATCCTGGCCAACATGGTGAAACCTTGTCTCTACTAAAAATACAAAAATTAGCTGGGTATAATGGTATACCTGTAGTCTCAGCTACTTGGGAGGCTGGGGCAGGAGAATTGCTTGAAGCAGGAGGCAGAGATTGCAGTGAACTGAGATCATGCTGCTACACTCCAGGCTAGCGACAGAATGAGACTCACATCATCTCAAAAAACAAAAAACCTGGCTGATCAAATATTTGACCTTAAGAGCACATTTTGCAAGTTACCTTTTTTTTTCTTTTTTAATGTAAGATCATGTAAGGGTGTTATAAATCCTTGCAACAGAAGCTGGTATGTTTGGTCATGAATATTAGATCACTGAAGGTAGAAATTCAGATCTAAATTAAGAAACCTCATGAATTTTAAATTAAAAAATTAAATTTCAATTACCTATTTTGAACTATAATTTCTTTAAACTATTCAAAGTAGCTTTGTCCTAGGAAACCCAGAATATTTTACTTCAAATATTGCTAATGAAGTTGAACTGTGGTTATTATATAAAACAAGAGAGATATTTAGCACCTGAAGTCTGACCTAAGTTATTGTCAGTATTTCAAGGAATGTTCAAAGTGAGATTACTTGACAAGCTTCATTACTTTTATGTGACTTTAAACATAAGATTAAATGTAAAATGAAAGAATTCTGAACGAATAAGTTAGGAGATTTTTGAAATGCAAAACATGAATATTTTAGAAATTAAACACTCAATTTTTCTATCTCATTATTTCCCATGTTATTTGTCAAGCAGGCCAGTTCTATAGATCATTCACCTTACTTCCCTTTCTTAATTTTATCTCCATAACCCTCAGGCAAAACTTGGATCCGACCCAAGAGCATGCTGATGTTTCAGGAAAGCTCTACACAGGGTTTATGCAGTGAGTGTCCCATTAGGGAATTATAAATAGATTATAATATAGAAATATAATATGTCATATTTATAATATGTAGATAATTTATAATATAATATATAGAAATATAATATGTCATATTTAGTTGTTCTCTTGGCTCACAGAGATATTGTCGATACCATTAGTCAAAAATTTCCCTGTTGGTATTTTCAAAACTTCCTACATATGACCCTTATGTACATAGATAGAAATGCGACATGAAAATAGTATAATAAGAGTACAACAAGGAATTTATTGTCTGGACTGTAAGGACAGTTGAATATCAGGAACAACAACAACAACAACGAAATAACCTTTTAATTTCTTGACCTTAAAAAGCTGGTTGCAATTTTGACAATTAGCTATGATTACTTCTTTTCAAAATACAAATATCTTGTATTGAAATGGAGTATACATGTTTTTTAATGTCAATAAAATGATTTTAGTTTTAGAGATTAAGCAGTTGAACCCTGATAGTCTATAAAGACATTGAATCTAAGAAATGGGTTGGGTCCCAGAGGCATTGAATGCGGTGTAATATCAGAGGCTCCTCTTTAAAGAATGCATTAGATTACCAATACCAAATTAAGTACAAAGGTGATTATATATTTCACATGAGAAAATAAATTGCAAATTAAAAAAAAGAAAAATGCCAGAAATATTACAAATACTATAAAAACATGTTTTAAAAAATATTAATCACCTAACACATGTCTTTGTTACCCTTTTCATTACAATATTTGGCACATACTCTCAATACTTATATAGGCTGAATTATGTTCTCTCAAAATTTGTATGTTGAACTCCTAATCCCCATATTTCAGAGTGTGACTGTTGGAGATGGGACCTTTAAGAGATAATCAAGTTAAAAGGAGTCCTTTAGAAAGGGCCTAATCCAATCTGACTGGGTCATTGTAAGAGGAAATTAGTACATACAAAAAGATACCAAAAATGCTTACAGAGGAAAGGCCATGTGAAGACAGAGTGAGAAAGTGGCCAATTGTAAAAATGGCCTCAGGAAAAACCAAACCTCCTGACACCTTGGTTTTGGACTTCTAGCTTCCAAAACTGAGAGAAATTAAATTTTTGGTGTTTAAGCTACTTAATCTGTTGTTGTTTTTTATGGTTGCCTTAGCAAACTAGAATAAAGTCCCTATCTCCTATGTATTAAGATTATTTATTAATATTTTATATAGAAAAATAATGTAGCCATTCCTCTAATATGATTGATTGAAATATATTTTTTATTATTGAAATGCATAAAACATGTAACTTTATACATAGATATATACACTTTTTACAGTATTGTTAGAGGTTTATGACCAGCAGAATAATTTTGACAAATTCTATTTTGCTCAACTTCCACTCTCTGCAAAAATACATTTGTAATTGGATAGGCTACATTGTTGATTATATTCTTGACAAGATATTTCTTTAGTTTTGACCATGTATTGATGAATTTTTTGTTTTGGGTTTTACATTGAAATGTTTGATAAAGGAGTTTCCCAAGACTAGCTTCTAGTTCCATTCATTTCCAACCTTGTTTCTCTTCCACTGATCACATGCTCCTAGTGCTGAGTGCCAAAGGGCACTTTTATATAATGATGTAATCTTTCGTTCATTCCTTTGTGTTACAAGGCTAAGTTGGGTCAGTGAACAGTAGGAGTGTTCTTGGAAGTCATTTGTACACTATGATAGCTTACATAATGGAATTGCTTAAAATCATTTCTAGGTATTCCACAAAGTTATTCCTAATTCAGCTTCTCCTTAGCCAGATTCCTGAAGTGCTCAGAAACACTTCAATGCCTCCCACCTCATACCAAGAAACACTTGATATGAGGGGAGGTGGGACTAAATCAATGTAGAAAGTGATAGCAATTATAATCACTTTCAGTTAAATATGTTTGCAAATTTTCTGAAAATCTAAGTGTAAATACATTTCTAGGACCCGCCTAGGGCCTAGGAGGGAGACTTGAAGTTCAAGTTTTATTAGCTTCAGGGTAAGTTGGCTTCTGAGACTTAAGAGGTTTGCCTAAATTCATGTAGCAGTTTATGGGGGCACTATTCCAGACTCCTTTCTCTGTTTTGTTTCTTATTTTAAAGTATTGGATTTATGCACTTTTATGTCTTCTAATATATTAAAATGTCTAATGATAATTCCAATTAAATAGTAATTAAATATTGATATTCTATTAACTCTAATGCCAAGAAGTAGTAGCTGCTTGGAACATTTGCATTAATAGATTATTGTTTATATTACTCTATTTAGCAAAGGTCCAAAGCAGACATTTGAAGTTGAAAGCCTTAAATCCAACAATACTAAAATGAATAATCAAATTAACAGCATGACTAAAATCTAAGAAGTTAAATATGTAAATCCCCAAATTGTCCTTTATTCATTTGTTATTCTTCAGCTATATCTTTTTTCTCTGTAATCATCCAAATACCAGGTCTACTTTACCTTTGTGAATTCAGTTTTTGCTAAATAATAAAGGATTTCAGTCTAAAGTTTAGAATTTTAAAAATAATATAAAAGCTTGAATTAATTAAAGAGATCATTATTGGATTACCTTATGGTTCATCAGATATGTCAGTTTGTGGAACTTTATGGCTATTTGTATAAAATTATTTTGGGAGCACTATATTGCTATTGGAACTGTAAAAAAATAGAATCCATTTATTTGATATCATAATAATGTGGTAGTTTCTGGAGGAATAGTATTTTGAGGCTCAGAGAAAGTATTAAGGCATTAGAATAAGAGAAGTTACCAAAATAGAATAGTAGTTGCTGCTATTTGTTTAAGACTTAGTATGTCCTATGTCCTGTGTTGAAGAGTCTACATGTATTAACTCATTTAGTCTTTGATAAAACTATAAGTAATATTTTTATTTTCATTTATAGATGAGGAGACCAAGTCTCAGAGAGGTAAAGTGACTTATACAAAGGTGACTTAAACCCAGATCTTTCAACTTCAAAGGTCATGTTGTGCAATTAATGCTCTTTAACCTTACCTGTACCCTTACTATGACTTGATTGTTCTTTTTTATCTTGTGAGGGAGACTGCGATATGTTCTCCCAATTTTACTTTCTCAAGTCCCCAAGCCATATGCTTACAGATTTTGGCCTGTACACTCCTTTGTCTTTGACAGTGACAGCTGTAAGAAGATGCACATCAGGGAAATATACTTAAAAACAATGATGCAAACTCCAGTTAATTCAAGAGAGTTCTAAAGAACTCAGGTCTTCTGATATGGTGAGCAGAGGAAAAGTACTCAAAGTAGGAATTCTGAAGTCTCGCTTGAAACCCCTCCGCACCCATATGCCTACAACATTTACTTATCGTACCCAACTGCATCTTAAGAAACTCAAGATTTTAAAAAAATTGTCTGGGCATAGTGATTCATGGCTGTAATCCTGGCACTTTGGGAGGCTGAATTGGGAGGATCATTTGAGGTCAGGAATTTGAGTCCAACTTAGGCAACAGTGAGACCCCATCTCTACCAAAAAGAAAAAAAAATAGCCATCATGGTGGTGTGCACCTGTGATCCTAGAAACGTGGAAGGCTGAGGCAAAGGGATTGCTTGAGCCCAGGAGTTCAAGGCTGCAGTGAACCATGATTCCACCACTATACTCCAGCCTGGACGACAGACTGTCTAAAAAAATTATTTTAAATTATGAAATGTATTCATTGAACTAAAATAGTCATTTAGTTTAGTGAATTCCCATGAAATTGATTGAGCTGGCAGAATTGAAGGTGCTAAAAGATTTTTTTTTTGAGACAGAATCTCATTCTGCTGCCCAGGCTGGAGTGCAGTGGTGTGATCGTGGCTCACTGCAACCTCTGCCTTCCAGGTTCAAATGATTCTTCTGCCTTAGCCTCCCAAGTAGCTGGGATTACAGGTACACACCACCATACCTGGCTAATTGTTGTATTTTTAGTCAACATAGGGTTTCACCACATTGGCCAGGGTGGTCTCGAACTCTAGATCCCAAGTGATCCACCTGCCTTGGCCTTCCAAACTGTTGGGATTATAGGTGTGAGCCACCATGCCTAGCCAAGATCTGCTTTTGATGTCTATTTTTCTTTATTTTTTTCCTTTCCAGTCTGAGCATGATAACTGTGTGTTAAAATAGAGAGTAACTAGGAGACAGGAATATGATACTTTTGACCTGACTTTACTATTTTATTGCAGCATTGAGAAAGTAAATGAAATTTTATACTTAGAAATGTTTCTTAAATATCTCTGATTCTAACACTCAACAGTTGTTGTTGGGTAGATAATACAATCCATTATTTTAGAACTTGAAGAAACATTATCAGAAAGTAACTATGACTCTGAGAAAATTTTAGCCTATTTTCTTTTAGTAATGAAATAATGCAAATTTGTGTGAACAGAACCAAGCAATTGCAATGTCAGTCACATAATTCGAAAATATACTACAAATAGAGTTGTACTACAAGTAGAGTTGATGTTAATAGTAGACTATTAGTTTCTTACTAGTGTTAAGTTCTCTTTTTATCACAGAAAAAAATAATTAAGGAATGGTGGAGGGAAATCCAAAGTTGTGTCCAAAACCATTTGAAAATGTGATAAAATTGGCTTATCTAGAAAATAATATATTTTACTTCAATACCTTTTAGAGTAGGTGTTTGGTAAAATATTTATCCCCATTGGAATTGGAAGGAGGGAAACATACTCCAACTTAAGTTTGGGCCTTCTTCTTTTGTTGTGTGATTAATGCTCTTTAACCTTAGTTGTACCCTTATTATGGCTTGATTATTCTTTTTCATCTTACGAGGGAGACAGTGATACTTAATATGTTCTCCCATTTTTACTTTCTCAAGTCCCCAAACCATTCACTCACTATTGCTTTATTAGGTATCCTGAATCCTGCTGGAGGACCAGCAGGATTTGGGAACTGTCCTAGCTTTTTCTAATCCTTTAAAAAGGGCCATCTATCTCTTCTTTCCTTGAATCTTTACCCAGGATAACTCTTCCACCTCTGAGTTATATCTCATCCTTTTCCACCTCTGGGATCTTACTTCTTGCTTACTTCCAATTATTCCACTGGTTTGTTTGCCTTTACCTGCATTTAAACTCAAATCTCCACATCCCAGCAATTATTTTTTCAGCTTTACTTCCACCTGAATGATCTCTGGTCACTGCTATTTCACTTATTCCCTTCACTTACAAAATCTAGTTGCCTGAATTATTTCACTAATCAGTTACTCTTCACTGCCCCACAGTCAGACTTGTGTCTTTCACTATTTTCTTGATTGAAATGGATAAAAGAAATGACCTCCACATGTGCCTGTAATGTTCAGCAGTGTTGACCAGCCCCCTTAGCCCCTCCTGAAACTCTCCTCTCTTGGCTTCTTCATATATCTGGTGGATAGGAGAAGGAAAGTAACCCACAAACCAAGTTTGGGCACTATGAAGATAACTAAGACAGAACTACACCTTCTTCTATCCACCAGACATATGAAGGCATTCTTGAAGGTTTTATCATCAAATCTCCTTACTAATTTGATTTACTGACTTAAAATTAAATCCAGCCTTTTAAACCATGAACTCCACGGGTCTGGATGATCTGGCTAGGCCTATTGTATGACTTCACACTTGTCTTCTTTGAAATCAATATGCATCAATCATCCTGGAACCACATGTGCTCTTTCCTCCACAAATGGAGTGCTTAGTAAATGCTGTTTCTTCCACATGGGGTATGCTATACCTAGCTCTTCACATACTTGGCTCATTCTGCAGGAGTCAGTTTAAATGATTACCCTCCACACAACAGCCTCGCTCTTTTGCTCCTTAGTGAAATCAGCTGTGAAATGAGTTTGTACTAGATGTCTTTGAGAGTTCGTTGTGGATCTTTAATTCTGTGATAGACCCAAGTGACCTAAAATGATAGAGTTGAAAGGCTGCTATAATGGCCATCAAGTGAAAAACCTTCTAGTATACCCTTCGTCAACTCTGTGTCCTCAACAGATAGAATATAGTTGATCCACAGTGTATGCTTCATGAATAAATTAGTTGTCACTGTGTGACTCAGAGTAAGTCACTTTTCCTTATACATCATCATTGGTGTTTATGCTTCAGTTTTGCTTCTTTGTTTTATTTCTGGTGAGAAGTGTCATATAGAATCTGATCCTTTCAGGGTCAAAGGTAGCAAAGGTTAAAGAGGACACATGAACTCTTTCAGACAACTGAGCATCATTCCTTGCATCTCTGATTTAGTGGACTGCAATAGTTGACTTATTAAAGTTACTTTGAAGGACTAACTTTTAGGCAATAAGGAAAACAGATAAAAAGCTTTGAATTCTAAAGGCCTTGAGTTATATAAATTCCAGCTATTTACTTGACATACAGCTTTTTTAAGATTTTCTCATGACTCTTTTATAAAATAATTTCTGATTTTTATTCTCTGAAAGTATATATATTTCAATTCTCTATCAATGATTTTCCTACAGGAACATGACTGTGCAATGAGTGTATTGCATTCAACAATAAAGTATGTGGCCAAAAGGATAGTACATTTAATTTACTTTTTTAAAAAAGTAAATTTAACTGTAATTCATGGTGCTACAACTGCTTTGTAACCACAAAAAATTAATTCCATTTTTTAGGTATTATAATTGTAATAACTTTTACTTGAAATAACAGTTCAAAATTCTTGTAAGGTTTTCTCACGTTAAGAACTATTTGCTAGTATATTTTAGTTTCAACACATTAGCAACAATAAATCCTAACTTCTTCGTTCTAAATTTATTTTTTGTAAAAAGAAGGTATAATCTCATGATTACAAAATAGATAGGTAATTCAGAAATGTTGGAAGAATAATAATAGAAAAGTTATTCAAATTGTTCAAAGGTAATCACCCAGAAAATACAATTACCAATTGCAGATGACAGTCTAGTAATCTCTTTATATAAGACTTAGTTCCTCAGCTTAAAATTTTGTGCTTTATGTATGAACTTGTATTTACCAAACTGATTATTGTCTTTTGTGTATAAGTATATATGTTTATATGTGTTTGTACCAGTGGGTATATATAAAACCCTCATATACACACACACACACACACACACATTCATGCACACACACATTTTCTACCTATATCTACATGGATATGAATGTGCATATATATATATATATATATATAAACAGAATGTATACATATATGAATATTAGAGAAACGGGCTCAATATTTGCTACTTACGGTCAAGGTACTTATAAATCAACAACTGCCATTTCACTAATTTTAATTGTGATCTACAAAAGGGGCTATTAACTCTGTATTCATGCATTTTCAATTTTTATATAAACTGATTCATTTAGGTTTAGCCATGATATCTTTATGTTATGTTCAATTAATTGCAGTTCATAATCTAGCAATCTAGCTTAACAGAATCTGAGAAACTTGGCTTAAACAAATTAAGGGGTTACTTTTTGTTCGTGTGAAATAGTCCAGATGGAGGCAGCATAGGAATGTTATTGAGGTCCTAGTGTCCCTAGTAGCCAAGCTCCTTTTAGCTGTCTTAGCCGTTCTTAGCGTGTGATACTTATTTTTGCAAATTGACTGCTGGAGTTCCACTGCTGGGCTTGCATTTTAAGCTGTGAGAGGAAGGCAAAGGAAAAAATGCAGTCATCTCAATTGAGTTCATTAGTTTATTCTTTTCTTTTGAGACGCCCTCTTAAACCTCCTAACAGTTATATTTCCATTGCACGGGCTTGAAGTGTGTGATATGGCCATTCCTGCATGGTAAAGAAGGTGGTTCTGCTCGTAAAGAGGTGAAGATACTAAGAATGCAACTAATGAATCCTGGTGCAGATATTTCTCTAATAGGTTAGGGTAACCAATATTTGACCTGATTTTTTTTCTTAGATGTTAATCAACTCATTGTTTTGTGCTTTGTGTGCCTGTGTGTTTGTCCAGAATTTTAATGTTAATGAGAAAATTCCATGAAAAAGTTGAAGTTGTTTTAAAGTTTTCTGACCTGCTTTTAAGAAGAAACAATTGTAAGTATCTGCTTAATGTGATAGAATTAAAAAAAGAATTCCTTGACTAGTTATTGGAGCAAACACTCTATAGTGCACTCTATAGTGCAGTGATCACCAAACCCCAGGCCACAGACCCATACCTGTACATGGCCATTTAAGAAGTAGTCTGCACAGCAGGCGGTGAGGGATGGGCAAGCCAGTGAAGCTTCATTTTGTCTGTATTTACAGCGGCTCCCCTATCACTTGCATTACTGCCTGACTGAGCTCTGCCTCCTGTCAGATCAGTGGGTGCATTAGATTCTCATACGAGTGAATCCTATTGTGAACTCTGCTTGCAAGGGATCTAGGTTGCATGCTCCTTGTAAGAATCTGACTGATGATCTGTCACTGTCTCCCATCACCCCCAGATGTGACCATCTAGTTGCAGGAAAGCAAGCTCAGGGCTCCCACTGATTCTAGATTATGATGAGTTGTATAATTATTTTATTATATGCTACAGTGTAATAATAATAGAAATAAAGTACACAATAAATGTGGTGCACTTGAATCATCCCAAAATCATCCCTAATCCCTTCCTGCTGTCCATAAAAAATTGTCTTCCACAAAACCAGTCCTTGGTGCCAAAATGGTTGGAAACTGCTGCTATAGTAGGATTGATACTTGTGAGCTAGGGGAGGTCCTCAAATGCAGGTGAGACCACACCCCCAGCCAATGTTTAGGCTCTTGACACGACCATGAGAAGAAATTCAAGGACCAGTCAGAAAATAGTAAAAGTATGAACATTTTTTGTAAAGTTAAAAGTATCCACTCAAAAAAGGGGATGGTGGACATAATCAAGAGAGAGTCACACACAGGAGGTTTTGGGGCTACTACCTTTATCAATTTCTTTAACCAAAGAGTGAAATATTTATGAAGATTTCTGGAAAAAGGTGAAGGTTTCTAGGAACTGTGCCATCCATTTTTACACCAAATATGGGTGTTCCCAGAATCTCCATGGTGCTGATGGGCATGTGATTTAAGATGTTAATGAGCATATAATGAGATCCTAGGTGAAACCTAGGTCAAATCCAGCACTAAGTTGGGTCCAGTTTCTCTTAGCCAGGTTGGCCCACACTCTGTTTCAGGGCTTATTGGCTCTAGCTTATGCAGCTATGTCAACAGTTTCCTTTTGCTAGTCATGTGAAACTGCTGCCTGGAATTTTCTATTCTCCTGTGAACACCCTGTGTTATTCCTGTCTCAGGATCACACACTATCCCTTTACCTCTCCCTTCTCTCATTACTCATTTTCTGTAGAGTATCAAAATTTAAACATGCCCTTTTCTTACCTTTCTTCCTGCAATGGTTGGAGAGATCACACAGTTCTGGCTACTAAACATTGGGGGACGTCTGCTGGGAATGTGCCCAGGAAAACTTTTGTGTTCTCATTACAAATGGAAAACTAGAGGGTGATAGCACCTCTTTCCCTTTCTCCTTGCCATAAACACAACTATTATGCCTGAAACCTGAGCAGCTGTCTTGAGAACATGAAGGACCATCATGAAGGAAAAACCTGGATAATCAGAGTTAAAACCTCTTATTGTTGAGTCACTGGAGCAAGACCTACATCAGAATCTGAATGTTTTTGTGATGTGAGAAAATGTTACACTATGTTTTTTCATTATTTTTAGGTAAACTCATGCTCAATTAATGTGTCTATTTCTTCAGTGAATCAAATACAGTTTGGTTTTTGTTTGTGTTTTTGAGATTTTAGTCTGGTTTAGAGTTGTAAGCAAATTCCCTAGATGTAAAGCTTTATCTGCCTTATAGCCACATGAAACAGCAAATTGTGTGGGTAAAATTATCTGATTTGAGTTCAGTGAGGTTTAATGACCTCAGAGATACAGAATTGAAGCCAGGATCTGATCTTATGGAATCAAAATAAAATAGAAATAACATCATTGAGTTTTATGACATAAATATAATAATATGGGAATACATATTACACAGACATTGCCTTTCTTTTGAATTCACTTGTGAAAAGACCTTAAAGATTATTTTCTTTCCTTTCTGAGTTTAAGCTTTCTTTGAGACATACTATGGCTTTATGTTGGGTTCATGGAATTTAAAAGCTCAAAGTACAGATGTACTCAACTCCCACTTCTATGAATTGTGAAGTTGGGCTAGTTACTTGATTTTTAGAACCTATATTTCTTTGTCTTTACAGAAGGGCATAGTAGCAACTCTCCTTAACTGAGATGATGGATGTGAAAACTTCCAGTGCTTGCCATGTTATTTGGCAATCACTATTATATTTTTTGTTCTGATTAATTTGTGTTTGCTACTCACAATTAGGTTTTTGGAATGAATTGTCTATATTTTGAAATAAGTATTATTTTCATTACTTTCTAATGATTTAATGAGAAAGTAAACCAGTAATGGTAATCTAAGCACACAGAATGAATGCTAGGACAATCTTATGTTCTCTTGAACTCTATATTCTTACCAAAAACTGCATAGATTATCAAATTTGAAGTAATTG
Organism: Plecturocebus donacophilus; assembly: GCA_004027715.1. NCBI lineage: Eukaryota > Metazoa > Chordata > Mammalia > Primates > Pitheciidae > Plecturocebus > Plecturocebus donacophilus. The sequence continues at coordinate 170,799 of PVKP010000560.1, forward strand.
AAGAGCTGTAAATATACTTAATACAGGCATACTAAATACTATTTACTTTTATTTTATATTTTAATTTTTTAATCATACAGTGTAGTGGCAAAAATAAGCTCTTTATGTTTTATTTGATTTCTAAGCTACTACAGAATAAGAGATGCTCCGCAAATGTTCATTGAATAAATAGTTGAGGGAATGCCTAATGAGGAGGTGAGGATAACTAATTCATGGCAGCACAGCACTAACCATTTATTATTATCATTTATATTTATATTAATAATTTACAAGATACATAAATACTCTGATAATTACCATTAATAAACTCCATTGTTAATGCCTAATAGTTTTTAAAAATGCTCATTTGAATTTTCTGATTGGATTTTTTTATAATTGAGTTTAATATTTATAATGTAAGTAGGTAGGTTAGACCTCTTCTTATGTGTTTTTTTTTCAGTGTGAACTCTTATAGAATTGTTCTGTTTGGAAATATAATACATTTACCAATGTTATTTGCATAGCTTAAATTTACTAATTTTTTTTTTTTTTTTGCTTCATTACCCATCTTTAGACCCACTAGTGTGAGAATAACTGTTATGTAGTTTTTAAATGTATTACACTAATTTTCTTAGGAATATATTATTTTCAAGATCAAATCTGTGTCCTTTTAACTTTCTTTATAACTTTAGGAAAATAGAATAACCTTGGTTTTTTTCTTTTCTCTACCATGTCTCCTTTACTGAAAGCTGATTCTACTTTTGAAGAGCAAGCAGAGCTACAGTTTACCATTATAATGCTTCTAAAAATACCACACTATTAAAAGACCACAGAACTGCACTCTCTACAATCAATGCTTACATGTGGAAGGAGTACAACTCTGCTATTGTCACAGTATTGAAACTTTCCCACATTTTGTGATATTACCATTTCCAGCAGGAATTGAGATTCAGTGTCAGCACTTCTCATATGACTTAGTGGTGATGAGTATTCTTGCTTTGTAGGCTGGGAAGGAACTACTTCTTTGTCCTTATCTTCTCACAATTTGATATATTTAGGTTTATCTTATGAATATCCTTTGGTGATATTTTTGATGTTTAGTAAAAATAGATGTTTTTCAGCTGTACAGAGCTATAGTTTATAATAAAATTTATATTGCAGTGCTTGAGACAAATTATGATGAGGCTAGACTGTTCTCTGCATGTGGCCAATTTCAACATTTTTATACTTCTCCTTATTCAACCTAGAGGAGATGTTACATCTACCATTTGGGATTATCTCATGTTTTTAACTCCAGAAATATCTCATCATTAGCATGATCAAAAAACACTTATTAAGCATCTTTTTATAGTACTTTTATGAGTGAATCAGACTAATTGGGCCTCTAACCTTTAGATGCTCATGAATATTGGCAGGGAAATCAAGGTGATTTGGATCAATTCAAAGTTTTCTCCAAGCACACCTACACCATTTAGCTAAGTTTTGACTTTAATATTATAGATAATCTAACTCAATGATAGGTGAAACTATGTAATGACAGTTTAACCTTAATTCACAAGCTAAATTTATGTTTTATTAGTATGGAAAAATATGGTAAACAATATGTTATTTAGTATTTATTTAATGCCTTGTTTTTCAGAAGGCCATGTACATCACTGTGTAAAACTTGTGAGACGAGAGAGTGACATGATGTGCTGACTTAGAGGACCCGCTCTGTCTTCCTCAACATTCTCCATGTCCTTTCTTGGGTATCAACTTAAAAGAAGGGAGAGGCTTATTCAGGGTTTATGGAAAAGTAAAAACCTATAGACCTACTTTTATGAATTAATCAAAAGAGCACAAGTCTAAATAATGTAATCTGTGAGGTTTGAAGAAATGCAAAAAGGGCAACTTTGACCAAAAGTTTGTCTTCTACCTGTCTACTACTGTTTCTGAAATTCTCACAATTGGCAAGAATCTATAAGAGTCTTCTTTAGGCTTGTACTGAAGTTTCATATAGGCCTTGAAATTTGCACCAAATCTACTGGCCAAATCTACTTAAAGCTTAGACTCAGATTTAAGAAGATTGATTTACTGAATGGCAACTTGGTGTCATTTCTGGCAAATATGAACTTGTGTGGAATCATGTGGATTAACTTGATGTCTAAGTGGTATAACAGTGATTCTAACAAAGAATGACATTGGTATACATCTGAATATTCATTTACTACAGTTGACCCTTTAAAAATGTGAGGGTTAGGGATGACAATTCCCATGCAGTCAAAAAACTTTCAATTCAACTTTTTGACTCCCCCAAAACTTAAGTATTAATTGCCCACTGTTGAATGGAAGCCTTACTGATAATATGAACAGTTGATTAACACATATTTTGTATGTTTTATATGTGTTATATATAAAATATATATATCTTTTTATATATATAAAATATATATATAAAATATCCTTACAATAAACTAGCCTAGAGAAAAGAAAATATTTCCAAGAAAAATCATAAGAAAGAGAAAATATATTTACCATTCATTAAGTGAGAGTAGATTATCATAAATATCTTCACCCTCATCGTTTTTGCATTGAGTAGGCTGAGGAGGAGGAAGAAAAGGGATTAGTCTTTCTGTCTTGGGTGACCGAGGTGGAAGAGGTAGAGGAAGTAGAATGGGAGACAAAAGAGGCAGGCACACTTGGTATAACTCTTTATAAAATTTCAATAGGTTTCGGGGGAACGGGTGGTATTTGGTTACATGAATAATTTCTTCAGTTGTGATTTCTGAGATTTTGGTGTACCCATCACCCAAGCAGTGTACAGTGTACCCAACTTGTAGTTTTTTATCCCTTACCCACTCCCACACTTTCCCCTGACTCTCCAAAGATCATTATATCATTCTTATGCCTTTACATCTTCATAGTTTAGCTCCCACTTATGAGTGAGAATATACAATATTTGGTTTTCTATTCCTGAGTTATTTCACTTAAAATAATGGTCTCTAGTTCCATCCAGCTTGCTGCAAATGCCATTATTTCATTCCTTTTTATGGTTGAGTAGTATTCTATGGCATATATATGTGTGTATACACACACACACACACACACACACACATAGATACATACACACACATACACTATAAACATGCATATGCAAGTATCTTTTTCATATGACTTCTTTTCCTCTGGTTAGATACATAGTCATGGGATTTCTAAATCAAATAGTGGTTCTACTTTTAGTTCTTTGAGGAATCTCCATGAAGTTTTCCATAGTGGTTGTACTAGTTTACACTGCCATCAGCAGTGTAAAAGTGTTCTTTTTTCACTACCACGTCAACACCTATTATCAGTGCCTGTTTCACCACATCAACTTTTTTTCACCATGCCAACATCTGTTAGTTTTTGATAGTTTTTGATTATAGCTGTTTTTGCAGGAGTGAGGTGGTATCACATTATTCTTCACTGTACTAGAAAAAAAAAATTCTAAAATTTATATGGAACAACAACAACAAAAAAAACTCACATAGTCAAAGCAAGACTAAGCAAAAATAATAAATCTGGAGGCATCACATTCCCTGACTTTACCCTATAAGGCCGTAGTCAGCAAAACATCCTGGTACTAGTATTAAAAATTTTTTTGCAATCTACTCATCTGACAAAGGGCTATAATCCAGAATCTACAAAGAACTAAAACAGATTTACAAGAAAAAAAACAAACAAACCCATTCAAAAGTGGGCGAAGGATGTGAACAGACACTTTTCAAAAGAAGACATTTCTGAGGCCAACAAACATATGAAAAATACCTATCATCACTGGTCATTAGAGAAATACAAATCAAAACCACACTGCGATACCATCTCACACCAGTTAGAATGGCGATCATTAAAAAATCTGGAGAAAACAGATGCAGGAGAGGATGTGGAGAAATAGAAACACACTTTTACACTGTTGGTGAGTGTGTAAATTAGTTCAACCATTGTGGAAGACAGTGTGGCAATTCCTCAAGGACCTAGAAATAGAAATTCCATTTGACCCAGCAATCCCATTACTGGATATGTATCCAAAGGATTATAAATCATTCTATTACAAAAACACATGCACACAAATGTTCATTGTGGCACTGTTTACAATAGCAAAGACCTGGAATCAACTCAAATGCCCATCGATGATAGACTGGACAAGGAAAATGTGGCACAAATACACCATGGAATACTATGCAGCCTTAAAAAACGATGAGTTTGTGTCCTTTGTAAGGACATTAATGAGTCTGCAAACCATCATTCTCAGCAAACTGACACAAGAACAGAAAATCAAACACTTCATGTTCTTACTCATAGGTGGGTGTTGAACAATGAGAACACATGGACACAGGGAGGGGAGCAATACACAGTAATGTCTGTTTTGAGGGAATAGGGGAGGGACAGCGGGGGGTAGGGAGGTTGGGGAGGGATAACATGGGGATAAATGGCAGATATAGGTCACAGGGGGATGGAGGCAGCAAACTACATTGCCATGTAGGTACCTATGCAACAGTCCTGCATGTTCTGCACATGTACCCCAGAATCTAAAGTGCAATAAAATATATATATATGCATAGAGACTAATGAAACGTAATAGATAACCTATAAATAAGGCCAAATACTTACAGCCAACTGATCCTGGACAAAGCAAACAAAAACATAAAGGGTAGGGGAAGGACACCTGTTCAACAAATGGTGTTGGGATAATTGGCAAGCCGCTTGTAGAAGAATGAAACTGGATCCTCATCTCTCACCTTATACAAAAATCAGCTCAAGATGGATCAAGGTCTTAAATCTAAGAGCTGAAACCATAAAAGAAGATTACATCAGAAAAACCTTTCTAGATGTTGGCTTAGGCAAAGACTTCATGACCAAGAACCCAAAAGCAAATGCAACAAAAACAGTGATAAATAGATGAGACTTAATTAAACTGAAAAGTTTCTGCACAGCAAAAGAAACAATTGGCAGAATAAACAGACAACCCACAGATTGGGAGAAAATCTTTGCCGTCTATATGTCTGACAAGGAACTAATATCCAGAATCTACAAGGAACTCAAATGAATCAGCAAGAATAAAAACAAACAATCCCATCAAAAAGTAGGCTAAGGACATGGACAGACAGTTCTCAAAAAAAGCTATACAAATGGCCAACAAACATGGAAAAATGCTCAACATCACTAATGATCAGGGAAATGCAAATAAAAACCAACTGGTATAACTTTTATTGAAAAAAAATCTACATATAAGTGGACCTGCGTAGTTCAAACCTGTGTTGTTCAAGTGCCAATTGTGTTTTTTAAAAAATTAATTGTGGTAAGATACACATAAAATTTAACATCTGAACTATTTTTAAGCATACAATTCAGTAGTGTTAAGTGCATTTATATCATTGTGCAACCAAACTCCGGAACTCTTTACATCTTGCAAAACTTACACTCCATACTCATTCAACAACTATTCCCCATTCTAAACCCATATCCCCAGCTCCTGACAACCACCATTCTGCTTTCTGTCTCTATGTGTTTGACTACTCTTTGTAGATGAATGGAATCATGCTGGAATCATACAGTGTTTACCTTTTTGTGACTAAATTATTTCCCTTAGCATAATGTCCTTACATTTTATCTGTATCATAGTATGTATCAGAATTTTGTTAATTTTTTTAGGTGGTATATATTTATGGGGTACACAAGATATTTTGACAAAGGTGTACAATATGTAATAATCACACCAGGGTAAATGGGGTTTCCATCACCTCAAGCATTTATCCTGTCTTTATATTACAAATAACCCAATTATACTGTTTCAGTTATTTCAAAATGTTCACATAAATTATTGACTATAACACTCTGCTATGCTGCCAAACACTAGGTCTTATTCATTCTATTTAACTATATGTTTGTACCCGTTAACCACCCTCACCTCCCCACAACCTTCTCACTGCCTTTCCCAGCCTCTAGTAACCATCATTCTGTTATCACTGTGAGTTCAGTTGTTTTAAGTTTTAGCTTCCATAAATAAGTAAGAAATGGAGAAGTTTGTCTTTCTGTGCCTGGCTTATTTCACTTAACATAATGTCCTCCATTCTCATTCATGTTATTGCAAATGACAGCATCTCATTATTTTTTATGGCTGAATAGCAGTCCATTGTATATATGTACCACATTTTCTTTTTTTGGTGGGCAGTTTAAGTTCTGTTTATTTATTTATTTTTACTCTTAAGTTCAGGTGTACAAGTGCAGGTCTGTTACATAGGTAAACTTTGTGTCAGGGGATTTGTTATGCAGATTATTTCATAACCCAGGTATTAAACCTACCACATATTAGTTGTTTTTCCTGATCCTCCTCCTCCTCCTACCCTCAACCCTCTGAAAGGCCCCAGTGTGTGTTGTTTTCCTTCATGTGTCCATGTATTTTCATCATTTACCTTCCACTCATAAGGAGGACATCTGGTATTTGGTTTTCTGTTCCTGTGTTAGTTTGCTAAGGATAATAACCTCCAGCTCCATCCATGATTCTGCAAAGGACATGATCTCATTCTTTTTTATAGCTGCATAATATACCATGTACTACATTTTCTTTATCCAGTCTATCATTGATGGACATATAAGTTGATTCCATGTCTTTGCTGTTATAAATAGTACTGCAGTGAATATATGTGTGCATGTATGTTTATAATAGAACAATTTATATTCCTTTGGGCATATATCCAATAGTAATAGGATTGCAGAGATGAACGGTATTTCTGTCTTTAGGTCTTTGAGGAATCATCACTGTCTTCCACAATGGCTATACCAATTTATACTCCAATCAACAGTGTATATGCATTCCTTGTTCTCCACAATCTCACCAGCATTTATTATTTTTTGACTTTTTAATAGTAGCCATTCTGACTGGTGTTAGATGGTATTCCATTGTGGTTTTGATTTGCATTTCTCTAATGATCAGTGGTATTGAACTTTTTAAAATATGATTATAGTCTGCATGTATATGTTCTTTTGAAGTGTCTGTTCATGTCATTTGCCCACTTTTTAATTTTTGTGTGTGTATAAATTTGTTTACATTCTTTATAGATGATGAACATTAGACCTTTGTCAGATGCATAGTTTCAGAAAATTTTCTCCCATTCTCTAGGTTATCTCTTTACTCTGTTGATAAGTTTATTTTGCCATGTAGCTCTTAACTTTAATTCAATCCTATTTGTCAATTTTTCCCTCTGTTACAATTGTTTTTGACATCTTCATCATAAAATCTTTGCCTGTGCCTATGTCCTGAATGATATTGCCTAGGTTGTCTTCCAGGAATTTTATAGTTTGGGGTTTTACATTTAAGTCTTTTATCCATCTTGAGTTAATTTTTGTATATGGTGTAAGAAGGTGTCCAGTTTCAATCTTCTGTGTATGGCTAGCCAATAATCCCAGCACCATTTATTTAATAGGGAATCCTTTTCCCATTGCTTGTTTCTGTCAGGTTTGTCAAAGATCAAATAGTTGTAGGTATGTGGTCTTATTTCTGGGTTGTTTATTCTGTTTCATTATTCTATATATCTGTTCTTGTACTAGTGCCATGTTGTTTTGTTTACTCTAGCACTGTAGTATAGTTTGAAGTTGTGTAATGTGATGCCTTGAGCTTTGTTCTTTTTGCTTAGGATTACCTTGGTTATTCAGCCTCTTTTTTGGTTCAATATGAATTTTAAAACATTTTTTTCTAGTTCTGTAAGAATGTCAATGGTAATTTAATGGGAATAGCATTGAATGTACAAATTGCCTTGGACAATATGACCATTTTAATAAAACTGATTTGTTACATCCATGAGCATTGGATTTTTTTATTTGTTTGTGTCACCTCTGATTTCTTTGAGCAGTGGTTCATAGTCTCATTGTAGAGATATTTCACCTTCCTGGTTAGCTGTACTTCTAGGTATTTTATTATTTTTGTGCTAGTTGTGAATGAGAGGTTGTTTGTGAATTTGCTCTTGTCTTGACTGTTGGTGTATAGGAATGCTAGTGATTTTTGCACACGAATTTTGTATCCTGAGACTTGGCGAAGTTGCTTATCAGTTTAAGAAGCTTTTGGGCTTAGAGGTGGGACTTTCTAGATACAGGATCAGGTCATCTGCAAATAAAGATAATTTGACATCCTCTCTTTCTATTCGAATGCCCTTTATTTCTTTCTCTTGCCTCACATTTACTTTTTTCATTCATATGTTGATGTACACTCAGGTTGCTTCTAAATCTTGGCTATTGTGAATAGTGCTGCAATAAACATAGGAGGCAGATATCTCTTTAATATACTGATTTCCTTTTTGGGGGTATATACCTAACAGTGGGATTGCTGGATTATAGGGTCACTCAATTTTTTAGTTTTTGGAGGAACTTCCAAACTGTTCTCCCTAGTGGTTATACTGATTTATATTCCCACCAACAGTGTATGGTTTCTTCTTAATATCTTCACTAGCATTTGTTTTCTTAATATCTTCACTAGCATTTGTTATTGCCTGTATTTTGGATTTGCCATTTTAACTGGAGTGAGATGATATCTCATTATAGTTTTAATTGGAATTTCTCAGATGATCATTAATATTGACTACCTTTTCAGATACCTGTTTTCCATTTGTATGACTTTTTGGAAATGTCTATTCAGATTTTTTGCCCATTTTTAAGTTAGGTTATTAGATGTTTTCCTATAAAGTTGCTTGAGCTACTTAGTTTTTTATTTTTTATTTTTTAGGCTGAACAATATTCCTTTTTGTGTTCATGCCACATTTTATTCATTTGTCTGAAGATGGACACTCAGTTGCTTCTACCTCTTGGCTATTGTGAATATGGTATCTCTAAACATGAGTGTAGAAATATCTCTTAGAGATTCTGCTTTCAATTTTGGGGATATATACCCCGAAGTAGAATTGTTGTATTGTATGTTGGTTCTGTTTTCAATGCCTTGAGAACTTACCATCCTGTTTTTCACAGCCACTGAGCCATTTTACATTCCCAAAAACAGTGCACAAGAGTTCCAATTTCTCCACATTCTCCACAAATCAACCTTTTCCTTTTTTAAAACTACTTAAATGGTGTAAAGTGATATCTCACTGGCATTTTGATTTGCACTTTTCTAGTGATTACTGATGCTGAGCATCTTATCGGTAATTCATACATTTTCTTTGGAGAAATGTCTATTCACATACTTTGCACATTAATTGTTTGCTTTTTTGTAGTTGTTTAGTTGCAGGAGTTCTTGGCTGAGCATGGTGGCTCATACCTGTAATCCCAGCACTTTGGGAGGCTGAGGTGGGCGGATCACTAGATCAGGAGATAGAGACCATTCTGGCCAACAAGGTGAAACCCTATCTCTCTAAAAAAAAATAATAATAAAAATAATAAAAATAATAATAATAAAGGAGCTCTTTATATAAATTCTGGATATTAACCCCTTTTCAGATACATGATTTGAAGTTATTTCTCTCATTCTGTGGTTTGTCTTTTCATTCTGTTTATTATATCATTTGATGCACAGAAAGAAGTATTTAACTTTGATGTAATAATGCAGCTTATCTATTTTTCTGTTGTTGCTTATGCTTTTGAAATCATTATTAAATCTAGTGCCATAAAGCTTCTCTGATTTTATTCTAAGAGTTTTAAAATTTTAGTTTTTAAATTTAGTTCTTTGATTCATTTTGAGTTAATTTTCATATGAGACATAAGGTAAAGCTCCAAATTTTTTCTTTTGTATGTTGATATACAGTTTTCCAAGCATCATTTGTTGAAAACACTTTTCATTCCCACTTGAATAATCTTGGCTGTTTTGTCAAAAATCATTTTACCATATAAATGAAGATTTATATCTAGGCTTTCTATTCCATTTCCTTGGTCTATATGTCTGTCTTTATTCCAGGATCACACTGTTTTAATTCCTGTAGATTTGTAATAGGTTTTGAAATTGGGAAACATGAGCCCTAAAATTTATTTTGGCTGTTTAGGTCCCACAAGATTTCATCTGACTTTTTGTCTGAACTTTAAAAATTTTTCTGAATAAAGTGTCTTTGGGACTTTGAAAGTCATTGCATTAAAGTGTCTACACAACACTTTTGATAGTGTTGGCATTTTAATGGTATTAAGTCTTCCAATCCATGATCATGTTTTTTTTTTCATTTTTTTTTTTTGGTTCTTTTTCAATTTTGTAGTTTTTAGTGTATAAGTTTTTTACCTCCTTAGTTAAGTTTATTCATATATATATATATATATAGGTATATATTCTCATTTTATTTTTAATATAATAGAATATATTTTATATTCTATTATATTTTTAAAATTTAATTGCTATTATTTTTAATTGACACAATAATACATATTTATGGGGGGTACCCTGTGATATTTTGATACATGTATAGAATGTATAATGATAAAATCAGGGTAATTAGCATATCCATCATCTCATTTATAATTTTTTTGTGTTGAGAACTTTTATAATTCTCTCTTCTAGCTATTTAAAAACATACAAGAAATTGTAGTTAGCTATTGTCGGCTTATGATGCCGTAGAACACTAGAACTAGAATGTATTCCTCCTATCTAGTTGTAGTTATGCATTCATTAACCAACCTCTCTCAGTTCCCATCCCCATACACACCCTTCACTGCTTCTAGGAACCACTATTAGACTCTCTACTTATATGAGAGCAATCTTTTTAGCTTCCATATAAGAATGAGGATATGTGGTATTTATCTTTCTGTGCCTGATTTCACTTAACATAATGTTTTCCAGGCTTATCCATTGTGCTGTGAATAACAGGATTTCATTTTTTTATGCCTTAATAGTATACACCACACTTTTTAAAGCATTCATCTGTCAATGGATGCTTAGGTGGACTCCATATTTTGGCTGTTGTGAATAGTGCTTCAATAAACGTGAGAATATGGAAGTCTTAGGCATACTGGATACACACCCAGCAGTAGGATTGCTGGATCATATGGTAGTTGCATTTGTACTTTTTTGAGAAACCTCCCTATTGTTTTCCATATGGCTGTACTACTTTACATTCCCACCAACAGTGTATAAGAGTTCTATTTTCTCTATATCCTTGCCAGTATTTTTTTTTTGTCTTTTTGGTAATAGCCATTGAACCAGATGAGAAGATATCTCTTTGTAGTTTTGATTTGCATTTCTCTGATGATTAGGATTTGAGCATTTTTTAAATATACTTGTTGGCCATTTATATGTCTTCTTTTGATAAATGTCTGTTTAGACCTTTGCCCATTTTAGAATTATTTGTTACTTGCTTTTGAGTTAAATTCCATGTATATTCTAGATATTAGTTCCTAGTTGAAAGAAGTTTGCAAACATTTTCTTGCATTCTGCAAGTAATATTTTAATTCCGTTGGTTGTTTCCTTTACTATGCAGAGATTTTTAGTTTGATATAATTCTGTCTACTTTTGCTTTTGCTGCCTGTGCTTTTGAGATCTTTTTCAAACAATTTTTGCCCAGACCAATGTCCTAAAGCATTTCGTGTGTGTATGTGTGTGTGTGTGTGTGTGTGTGTGTGGGTGTGCGTGTTTTCCAGTAGTTTCATATTTCAGGTCTTACATTTAAGTCTTTAATCTATTTAGAATTGATTTTTTAATATGGTGACAGATAGGGGTCTAGTTTTATTATTGTGTTTATGGTTGTTCAGTTTTCCAGCACCATTCATTTAAGAGACAGACTGTCCTTTCCCTAGTGTACATTCTTGCCAATGATGTTGAAAATCACTTGGCTGTAAATATGTATTTATTTTTAAGAGTTCTCTGTTCTTTTCCATTGGTCTATGTGTCAGTTTTTATACCAGTACCATGCTGTTTTGGTTACCATAGGTCTGTAGTATATTTTCAAGTCAGGTGTGATGCCTTTGGCTTTGTTCATTTTGCTCCAGATTGCTTTGGAAATTTGGCATCTTTTGTGCTTTTACACAAATTTTAAAATTGTTTTATCTATTTCTGTGAAGAATTACCTTAGTATTTTAATAGGGATTGCATTGAATCTGTAGATTGCTTTGAGTAGTATGATCATTTTAATAATATTAATTCTTCCAGTCTATGAGCATGGGATGTCTTTTTATTTTTTCAGTGTCTTCTTCAATGTTTTTCATCAGTGTTTTATAGGTTTTCTTGCAGAAATCTTTTATCTTATTGGTTTAATTTATTCATAGGTATTATAGGTATTTTATTTTGTTTTTTGTATCCATATAAAAGGTATTTCTTTCTTGCTTTTCTGTCAGCTAGTTTGTTGTTGGTGTATAAAAACTACTAATTTTTGCATGTTGATTTTGTATTCTGCAACACTGTTAAATTTATCAGTTGTAAGAGCTTCATGGTAGAATCTTTAGGTATTTCTACATATAAGATCATGTCATCTGCAAACAGGGACCGTTTGACTTCCTTCTTTCCAGTTTGGATTTCTTTTCTTTCTTATGTTTAATTGCTCTGGCTAGAAGTTTCAGTATTATATTGAGTAATAGTGGTGACAGTGGACATCTTGTATTGTTTGAGTTCTTTTTTTTTTTTGAGATAGAAATTTGCTCTTATTGCCCATACTGAAGTGCAATGATGCAATCTGAGCTAACTGAAACCTCCACCTCCCAGGTTGAAGCAATTCTCCTGCCTCAGCCTTCTGAGTAGCTGGGTAGCTGAGTAGCCACCACGTCTAGCTAATTTTTTGTATTTTTAGTAGAGACAGGGTTTCACCTTGTTGACAAAGCTGGTCTTGAACTCCTGACCTCAGGTAATCCACCCACCTTGGCCTCCCGAAGTACTGGGATTAGAGTTGTGAGCCACTGTGCCACCCTGTCTTGTTTGAGTTCTTAGAGAAAAGCTCTCAGCTTTCCCCAATTCAGTATGATGTTAACTATGGGTTCGTCATATATGGTCTTTATTGAATTGACGTATGCTCCTTCTGTTCCTAATTTGTTGAGAGCTGTTTTCAAGAAGGGTGTTAATTTTTTTCCAATGCGTTTCCTTTATCTATTGAGATGATCACACGGTTTTTGTCCATCATGCTGTTGATTTCATGTCTGTAGTGCAGTTCAGATCTCTCGTTTCTTTATTGATTTTCTGTCTAGGTGATCTGTCCAATGTGGAGAGTGGAGAGAGGGCTGTTGTAGTTTCCAAATATTATTATTTTGGAGTCTATTTCTCCATTTAAAACTAATATTATTTACTTTATATATCTAAGTGCTCCCCTTAGAGGTGCCTATATATTTGAAATTTATTATATTCTCTTGGTGAATTTATCCCTTTATCATTATATAGTGACCTCTTTGTGTTAGTCTGTTCTTGAGTTGCTATATAAAGAAATACTTGAATCAGCATAATTAAAGAAAACAGGTTTAATTGGTTCATGGTTCTCTGCAGGCTGGACAAGTATGGTTCCAACATTTGCTCCTGGTGAAGGTCTCAGGAAGTTTCCAATCATATGGAAGGTGAAGTGGAAGCCATTGCATTGCAGGGCGAGAATGAGAAGAAGAAAGACGTGGGGAGGTACTGCACACCTTTAAACAACCAGATCTCAGTGTGAGAACTTAGCCATTGCCAAGGGAATGACATGAAGCCATTCATGACAGATCTGCCTCTGTAATCTAATCACCTCCCATCAGGCCCCACCTCCAACATTGGCAATCCCATTTTGACATGACTTTTGGAGAGGACAAACAACCAGACAATAGAATTGTAGCTTTTTATACTTTTTGACTTAGTCTGCTTATCAGATATAAGTGTAACTACTCCTGCTTAATTTTGCTTCCTGTTTGCATGGGATATCTTTCTTCATCCTTTGACTTTCAGTCTATGTGTGTCTTATAGCTAAGTTTTTATTATTTTTGATGCTATTTTAAATGGAATTGTTTTTTTTCTTTCAGATTATTTGTTTGTGTATAAAGATACAACTGACTTTTGTGTGTTAATTTTGCAGTTCTGATGAATCATATATTAGTTCTAGGAGGTTTTATAGATTGGAGATAAACATTCATTTTTAAAAATAGTTAAATGTTTTAGATGTAACTTTCAGTGAAAATCTCCCAAAGAATTTATATATTGAAGTATGCATTAGTATAAGAGTTAAATACTGCCATGAGCAATAATTATGAATGTTCCTAATTATAGAAGCAGAAATAGTGAGAATTTCCACATAAATAAATTAAAAAATATATTGAAATCTAATGGGGCGATTAAGAGTGAGTGTATTAATTAGAGAGCTGAGGTAGACATATTCTTTTTGAATCCACCAAGTGTTTATGACATTTTAATTATAATAAAAGGTAGAATAATAGATTACATGACTTCATAATTCTAATTTAAAAAACATGAAGGAAGGTTTCACTTTGAAAGTCTCCACATTTTGTGGGCAAGAGTGAATAATAATGTAAACTTTGCACTTCAACATTTTATAAGAGGAAAACACCCAAAATCATAAGAAGATATATGATGAATCATCTTTAATTTAGACATAAAAGATATAAAATATATAAAGAAAATAACATGATAGAGCTAACTGAGGTATGTCCTAAATATTTTCTTTATTCATTGCAAAGTGAACCTGTATTTATATTTACAGATGTGAAATTTGGTGACCACAGAAGCATTGTGGAAACTCTGTAGTAAGAAATTGTCATTCATATAATGTCAGACTTATAAAATGTGTCAACATTTTAAATAATAAAATTTTATTAATAATTAAAAATATTTGATAAATCTCAGATTTAGTCTTCAAACCTTACAGTTTATTATATGTAATTAAAATATCTACTTTGGCCTTAACCTTGGCCAATACTGATTTTTAACATGCACTGATTCTCCATTTGGAAAAGCTATTTAATGGATTTACTTCTATATTTTGTGGTTGGTTGTGTTTGAATAGGTTGTAGAAGTGACCTGAAAGTAGAATCTGGAGTAGCTTAATTTGATAATGTTGTTGGGAACCGTTAGAAAAATGAGGGTCTTAAAATGAAGGATGGTGTATATGAAGTGTCATATCATAGAACAGTAAAAGAAGAGGTAAATTTTATTTCTCTGCAGTTTGCCTAGGGCTAATCCTGAGACTCACAATTATTGATAAGTTGTATATTTAAGTGTGACACTTTAGGGAAAAAACAGATCTATATCTATGGCTAAGTCAGTATGTATATCTGTATAAGCTAGAGAATGTGTGTCTTTATAAGACAATGCTAAATTCAGTGTTGATATATAAGATAAATATAAAATATTATAATAGATTTATTTACTTAAAAAAAAGAATACCTAACTATATTAGGGAAATTACAAAGTGAACCAATAAAAATTTTAGGCTTTGACTATGATTTTAAAATATAAGTTAGGTCTGTGTAATTGCTAGATTACCATGGTGTATATGGTGGTCATGCAGTAGGATTGATTCAAATACAAATTTTAATAATGTAAAAATTAATGTAATTTTGCATGGCAACAATGCTTGATTCCATCACCTAGCTTAATATGGTGTTTCAATCAAATTAAAAAGCTGCTATCTTTTGCAGTGTGCCATCTGATGGAAGTTATTTTACAGTAAAATGTGGGTAACATGGGATCTTAACTCTTAACTAATTTGTCCATTTTGAAGTGCTGTTTTTTCTCCCTTTTATGCATATGTGCAATGATTTCAGTTTCCATGGCCTGATCACACGATTTACACAAAATCTGCAAATTAAATAAACAGAACTTTTGGGGCCAAGACCAAGTATATACAGTGTTAATCTTCTATATACAAAAACCTAATAATAGGTCTCAGGAGTCTATCTCTTGGTGCACTCTAATTCCAAGGTGTGTTCACTTCAGAAGGTTAGGGACAGTTCTACACAATTTCATTTTATTTAGTCTTTCATTTACATTGCACGCTCACAGTGTAAGTAACTTTTACATTCATATGAAGTATTGATTTACTTGTGAATAAAAACCATTGCCCCCTGGATAGATTGAATAATGACCTCCACAAAAGATGTCCATGATTGAATCCAGGAAACCTGATAGTATGTTACTTTATATGGCAAAAGGAACTCTCCAAACATTTCAAGTTAAGGATCTTGAGATGGAGATAGTATCCTGGATTATCTATGTGAGTCCAGTGCAATCACAGTGGATCCTTGTAAGAATCAAGTTCAGAGTCAGAGAGAGAGACTAGAAGATGCTCTGCAGCTGGTTTTGAAGATAACAGATGGGGTCATGAGCTAAGGAATATAAGTGCCTCTGGAAGTTAGCAACAAAAACGAAACAGATTCTCTTATAGAGCCTTTGGAAGAAACCAGTCTTGTCAGCACTTTGATTTTAACCCATTAAGAGTGAGTTTGGACTTCTGAACTCCAGAAATATACAATAATACATTTTTGTTGTTTCAAGACACCAAGTTTATTGTAATTTATAACTGTAGAAAATTTGTGGTAACAGCAGCCTTAGGAAACTAATACAACCCCCAAATCTTTATGTGACTTGGGACTCATGTAATAGCTACACATTAAGATAACTCAGATGTGAAATAATGCTTCATTGTTTTTTCAATTGTAAGGAGAAATAGGTATAATTTGGAGTTTTATCCTTACTTATTGCTCTAGAGCAGTTAATATATACCACATTTCAATAGTACAATTATTCTATCATAATATTATAAGGGATATATTCAGTTAACAAAGAGAGTTCCCAGTTTAAAGAGTTAACTTTACATACAGGTGATTTCATCATTTCACAGTCTATAGAGGAAAGCAAATATCTGTGTAGCAAAATTGCCTATGTATGGCAAATGGAATTATGAAAAGTGTTCTTTAGGAAGATAGAGGAAGGATCGATTTTTTATCTAATGCTTGGGGTCAAAAAAGCTTCACAAGAGTGGGGAAGGGAAGGAAGAAGACGTCATATAGTACAAGCAAGTTTATAGATCCTTGAGATCGCAAGTCCACACTGCTTCCATCAAGGCCTCTCTGATCATGTGATTTTCTTCAGTGAAGCCATGTTACCTACAGGAAAATAAACAGAAGGCATAAAGAGCAAATCCGTCTAGGACTTTTCTCCTTTCCTTCTTCTGTAGTGCAATAGTGCTTAGACTTGAGCAAGAGGAACTTGTATACTGGGCAATGTGAGCTGGACCCACTCTGGTCCTTCTTTAGTTCTGTTTTTCCCCAGTATCTTTGGGACCAAGGACTGCTGACCACCATGCAGCTACGCCTTCTTTTAGGTTATGCTTGAAGCACTTAGGACCCCATAATTCTACCCCACCAAAAAATGGCCTTGAGCCTACTTCCAGAGCCTGTGCTGGCCTCCCCCGCAAGTCTGTCCTTCCACGAGTAGGCTCTGCCAATGTGCTTTCCCTTAGGCCTAAGGAATGGCCCGAAAACAGAGCTTCTTTTTTTTTTTTTTTTAGAAAAATAGAGAAAAGAAGAAAGAAAGAAA
>PVKP010000561.1:0-187966 GCA_004027715.1 Plecturocebus donacophilus
AGTAAATCACTCCCCAGCAATTGCATAGCATTTCACAGGTTTAAATAAAATATTGGTTGTCTGCTTATTTGTTATTTTCATCCCCTATTCCTTCCTGTCTCCATTGTTAAGCACAATTATTGGCATAAAAGAGGTTTTTAATACCCATTTTTAGACTGTATTCTAGCCTGGGCAATAAAACAAGAATCCCATTCTCTCTACTTCTTTCTCTTCCTCTTTTTTTCTTTCATTCTTTTTTTTTCTTTCTTTCTTTTGCTGTTTCTTTCTCTCTCCTTTTCTAAAATCTCTTCCTCTTTCTTTCTTTTTTTTCTTCCTTTTGCTGTTTCTTTCTTTCTCCTTTTCTCTCTTTTTCTAAAATCTCTTCCTCTTCTTTCTTTAAAAAAAAAAATAATGATCATCATAAATATTAAGTGCACATTTATGCCACACTATACCATGCACTAAATTTTATGCACCTCATGTGAATTAATCCTCTCAAACCTTCATTATCTTCATTTGAGATAAGAGAAAACTAAGAATTATGGAAGACACTTGACTATTGTACCTCACCTTCTACCTGAGAAAGCCTGGTTGAAAATCTGACTCCACCCAACTGTAAGACCATGTTTCTCATTGCTAGATTATCCTGGGTAAAGAAAAATAATAGTTCCCATTTTTATACCTAGGATTTTAAAAACAACTCTTAAGTTCCCCCTAAAGGTCTCATTCCACAGATTGGAAGCATGGACACAATTAATATTCATATTGAAGTCACCCTACTCACTTTGCATAGAAGATTTAAAACATGGCTACCATGTGTCTACAGCCTGAGCAACAATTATTAAAACATGTAAACTGCCAAACAATGAATTTTGTTGTGGTACATTTGTGTGGATTGAGCCAAGGCCACATGAAGCTGTGTTTATCCAAAGTAAGATCATGTTACTCTCCTATTCGAAGTCTTCTAAAAGTTTACTGAGCATGATATCTCACACCTATTGATGTTCTAATCATGTCACAGTGCTCTCCAAAATATGCCAAGCTCATTTATACCACAGGGGTTTTGCACTTGTTGCTATTTCTGCCTCATACTTTCTTCTCACACATACTGGCATCACTAATTCATCCATTCCTATTGATATGTGCTTAAATATCAGTTTTTCAGAGTAGACTTCCCTGATCTCTATCTAAAATAGCCTGTTTGTTGGGCTTTATCTCTTTTGTCAAGAGCAAAGGATATTTGATCTCAATTCCTCATCTTATAATATACACTTATTTTTATAATATTTCACATCTACTTCACTGTTGTATAAGCTTCATGAGGGAAAGTAGTGAGTTATTTTTCTCACTATCATATCGGCAAAGATAATTTCTCAACTCAGTAGCTGGCTATTACATCATAGTTGAGTGCATAAGTGAATAGCTGCTCCTATTTTCTGAGTCCCAGTCATATGACAGGTCAAGCTCTTTCTTTTGCTGAGTTAGGTGCATTACGTTGTACACCTATTCCTCCTCGAGTGTATTTCTATTATTGTCCTTGCTACACTGTTCTATCAGTGTTGCTTTCATTATCTATCTCTTCTGAAAGACTATGAGGTCAGAGTTTTTATCTTATTCATGTGTCTACTCCTAGTATTTTGTGCATTGCATGATATAACTACTCAATAAATGTTTGCTGAATGAACATAAAATAAACTTTCTCTTCATTAAAGCAGAAGTTGTACCACTTAGTTTAGTCTACTGTTGACACAATACAGGAGTTTAACATCAAATTGGCATTTTAATTATAAAATACACTATAATTACCTAGAAGATTGTATGTTGGGAAGATTGGCTGAAAATGACATTGTATCTTGAATCCATGTAATTTAATGAGCAAGATATGTTACTCTAATTAAATTTCTAAAGAGTTTCTACTATTTTAATGCCTAGTTTATAATCCAGAGAAAATATAGACTTCAAATTAGAAAGCCATTTGCAAGGCACATTCGCTGTGAGGCACATTCATTGTGCTTCAATTTGTGTTTTGAGATGGAGTTTCGCTCTTGTTGCCCAGGCTGGAGTGTAATGGCATGATCTTGGCTCACCACAACCGCAGCCCCCCAGATTCAAGAAATTCTCCTACCTCAGCCTCCTGAGTAGCTGGGATCATGTGCATGCGCTACCACGCTTGGCTAATTTTTTGTATTTTTAGTAGAGATGGGGTTTCTCCATGTGGGTCAGGCTGGTCTCAAACTCCTGACCTCAGGTGATCCACCTACTTCAATTTAAACTAATCCCCAGCTCAGCTGAAATTTCTTGGATGATCTTAAAAGATCAGTTAACCATTTTCATTTGAAATGACCCAATCTGTAAAATGGTGGTGACGCCTGTGATGGGTTGATGGCTAAGTCATTGTTGTTCTTTGAGTGAAATTGTATAGCTACACACCTAAGAGGCTTTGCTGTTCTTTTCATCATGACTCTCATGTGCCAAATGGATGAAATGAATCAGAGGTTCATATGTCCCCTCCAGCCTCCAGGCAAACTAAATTAGCTTTCAAGGAAAAATGGTAGAGATATTTAGATGTTGAAATCTTTATCTCCCTTTTCTTTGACCCCGTTTTGTCTCCTTCAATGCAAAGATGAACATCAAGACTGATGCCAGACCCCATCTTGCCTCTTCAGCAGATTTTATGAAGCTTTTCTTAGTGTAGTTTCTTACATATTTTTTTCTTTTATTTTTCTTTCTCAAGGAAATATATGAGGTAATTTGCCTGCACCAGAATCATGTAAAAACAGATTATTTTTGACTCCCAGGAAATCACCAGGCCATTTATTAATGTCCTTTATCTATTTAGATTTTTAGCCTAAAAAATAGGAAATTTTTTTGTGGAAAATAATAATTCCTAGTAATAATCTGAAAATTAATGCAAAATTAATATACATCAAGAAAATATAGAAAATGAACAGTGAATCTGAAGACTTCCTACTTAACACAGTGAATCTGAAGATTTAATACTTTAACATCATGAAGATTTATAATGATATTTAAAAATTGAAATTGTATGTTATAATATAGCCCAGAAGAAGCTTCCAATACCAGTAAGCCAGTTGCTCATGGTAAACATTCAACTGGTTTTCAGAAGGTTAGAACATTTGACCATAATTAGACTTTCAAACCTATTTTAGAAAATCAGATGAGGATCAGAAGCTTCCTCTTAACCAGCTTTAATTACTATGAAAATAGGTGAAGACTTCAAACATCAAAAGACTATTATATTGTGGGTGGTATAGGTTTATTGTCATAATGTATAGTTTGGTAAATAAGGCGTAGCCAATCTCAGAGAAAACTGAAAAAAAATATTTAAAGTATTTCTCTATTTAGCGAAATAGACATTGTCAGTTTTCTGGTGCTGTGAGTTCGTTTCAACTCTACTAAGCATCAACTAGATTGGATTCTCATGTTGGAGACTAGAATGCATCACTGTGTGAATTGAAATGCATTTCTCTGAATTGGAATGAATTAGGCACACTCTGTTGCACTTCTCTCCTGTCATATTTCTGCTGTTCTAAAAATGGTTTCTATAAGAGTTTACTATCAGATCTAGGACAACACTTTATAAACAAAATTTAATGGAAGCTTTCATCTGTTAAATTTCATTACAACTCACATTAGCTCTTTTTTTATGCTATAAACATGCTTATTCTGTAAGTTACAGATGTATCATCCACAACTGTCTAGGCAATGCAACAATTTAAGTACCTTAGAAAAACAGGAAAATAAAGATTTTTGCAATAAATATTTGTTACCTTCAATGCTTTTATAAATGAGTCTGAATATTTTAGAATTCTTTTTCAAATGTGATGTTTAATTCTACTTTGAAGAAAAATTTTTATTTGATCCAGACAATAATAATTCACAGAGCAACATAAGACCAATATTGAACCATAAGTAGAGTTTAAGTAGAGTTTAATTATCTGGATTGTGGGACTGAGGAATGTTTGAAGGAAGTGTTCTAAATACTTCTTATAAAATATATTTCCAAAATCAGGTGTATGTTCTTGTTGTTCCAAGATGGCTGTATTTAGATCTGCATGCGTCTTTAATAATTCACTCACAATTTTGAGAATTTGCCTCCTGACTTGGTGACATACAAAATTTTGTTTGGTAAATACATTGGATAATTCAGAGTTTCAAAATCATGATTCTCATTGTTCTAAATCTGTAAAAATTGAATTTACATGCAGAAACAATAGAGGCCCAGTTTCAGTCCTTTACATATTATGCATTCACATTCATTTTTGCTTTAAACTTCTTGACCTAAACGAGAGACACAGTGTGTGTGAATGTGTGTGTCTATGGGTGTGTGTGTGTGTGTGTGTGTGTGTGTGTCTTACAGAGGAAGGTGTTATATTTGGCAGAACATCTTTGTAACATTTCAATGTTGGCATTAGTTTTCTTGACGATTTTTTCCAGAGCTCCATAATGCTTTTATGCTCATGGATTTTTCATTTTGCTCAAAGAAATCATTGATCATTAGGTTCAACTCCTTTCCCAATTACTACATCACACCAGGTGTCACGTCTTAGCAGGGGGAGGCCCCTGTGCTGTTGCTTAAAATCATTGCTTGACAACAACTTATTTAACATGTAATTCAATAAATACAGAAAGTGCACAGGAAAATTGACAATCTAATTGTTTAGAGATAGCAGTGGCACAGCATTAATGTACTAGTTTTTTATTAGAACACTTGGAATGTTTGTTACATTGATATCTAAAGATAGATAAATAGCACCATCAATCCTATTTTATAGATGAAGAAACTACAGATGTTTTGAATATTTTTGCTCTAAACACAAAAACTCTATTAAAAATAAAGAGCCATTTTACTTAAAGAAATGAGTGGATTTAGCAATATTTATATTAACAAAGCACTCAAAACTAAATTAGGAAATATGCTATTTCTAATCTTACTTCGTAATTTATGTTTACTTTATGAACTAAATCCTTGTCTATAGTTTATACAGTATTTGACGTTAAGTTGATAAAATCATGTAAACACCAACATGCAAGTTATAATTTAGAGACAATATACCTATCTGTTTGGATTCTAAGTAAAGCACTATTGTCGTACCATAATCGAAATGTTTCTAACTTTAAAATTCAACAAATGAATGAAGTTTGCCTTCTGATATTTTCTGAAAATAGCTGACCCTGGTGAAAATAATTAAATTATTAACCTCTATATTGCTGAATTCTACTCTAGCTCTGATACTCAGTTACGGTATTCCTTCAAACAAATTTTTTGAAATTTTTAGGCTCTCATTTTCTCATTGTAAAAATTAAAATAAATCACCTTTCAGAGTTTTTATGGATACCAAATAAGTTAATATAATAAAAAGTGGGCCATGACAATACCTGGAACATACCGTAGTCTTCTACTTTTATATTCGTTTCCCTTTTCCCACCTTCACTTCCTTCCTATGCCATTCTTAGGATTCATTTTTTCTCATCTGACCCCCAACTACTCAGGCTATATCTAAGTTGTATTTTTACACTGCACTGCGGATGGTGGCTTGGTAACATCGATTATTGGAATGGAGAAATATTGTTTGGCCCTGTCCTTTACATATTCTGTTTTTTATGACTACATAGTGGAAACATGTCTTCCAGAAAACCTCTAATTTTCTGAGCAATTACTTTATTCTCATTGAAAGGACTCTATGAAGTTTTGTAACAAGATATCAGAAATTCATCTTTGTTCCCCTGACTCCTGAACTAATACTAGTTGTGTGAAGTATTTTGATACATTCAATCTACAATAATTTGTCCTCAACCATATCAGATATACTTAACACTTGTTTAACCCTCTTCCCATTCCATTCCCGTTACTTCTTTTGTGTGGACGCATTGTCTGCATCTATACAGCACATCTACAATACTTTTTCTGAGTAATTGAATTATATATAAATTCACATGTATGCATACAATTATATTTTAAATCACACATAACATTGCCAGTTTTATTTTTTCATGGAGATGTGTATAAGGTATGAGAACAAACAGACTTGAAAAAAGAGGTCTGTTTGGAGAAGCAGAAGAAACCTCACAAAACAGGTAATGTTTTGCTACATTTTAACATGAGTGATGACTGACTAATAGATTTTAGAAAATGATATACCACTCTCTCAACAAAAATGTAAAATAAAAAGTAGAAGCAGAGGCAAGATTATGAAAGAACACCACGTGCTTGACAGAAAGGTGCCAATGTGTTATGGCTGTCCCAGCAAGCTCACTGGTGGGTATTTACTTCAGTCTGAGTTTTAATATCTTCTGCGTGTTTGTGAGAGAGCAATTTGAAAATCACCATGTCTCTAATATATCAAATACATTAAAATCTTAATCTTAGCAGGTAAACAAATAGGAACATTTAGAGCACAAATGGAATCTATTACCTTTCTTTTACTTGATTTATTGTAACACAGCTTACTTACTGAGATGAAGATTATGTACAAATTACTACAATTATGCCCAAACTATGTTCAAGTAAGAAACTAAAGGGTTTCTTCAGGTTATGATTTCTTTAGTAAAGATTGTTTATTACTCACTATCAGTATCAGTCTCTTGCTTATAACAGAGCTTGTTATCAAAATGTGAAAGTAAAGGCTTATCTTACTCTGCATTTCAATTTTTGTTTACATTCTAACAATAGTATTATAGCAATAATAATAATAATAATGACAATAAATACCAAGATGTGAATATTTTTGTCAGTTGTTTAGTAGGCCTGGCATATATTGCAGAGGAAATCTAAAACTCCTTTGTTAAACCGTGACAAATAAAATAGAGCTTTCATTTTCAAACAGAAAAATCATATTTTAGATAGAGGAGAAGATCCTTTACTGTACTCTGATACAAAGGAAAAGAGAATAATTAAAAATTCTAAATGTCTGAATGCCTTGGTGTCAACAATTAGGGCCATGTTTATAATACTTTGCGGGGCCAAGCATGAACAGATTTCTCTTTGCATCTCTCTCTCTCTCTTTTCTCTCTCACACATATTCATTTTTTAAAATGTCTTATAATAACTTTTGTGATATTCCATAGTGTTGGACAGATGAGTCAATGCTTTATTAGGGAATTGTGGCACCTTCATAATGACAGGAGAGTTTGATAATGCTTACAGAGTTTAATTCATGAAAGGGTCTTTCACTGAATCAGTTTTAATACCATTCCAAAGACCACATCTGAGAAAAGCCAGTGGAGGTTTTGTGGTATCCCATTTGACATTCACTGGGCATCCACTCTAAGGTACAGTGTGCTTTTTGCACAGGCATGGAGGTGGGAAAGAAAATCAGATTTCTAGTCTACCTGAGAGATTCCAGCATAGTGATATAACATTTTCAGTTAGTGGCATAAGCAACTGCACCCTAATGTGAATCTGGATTAAAATAAATTTTGAAGTATCTTTTGTGTTTAAAAGAAAAAATGAAAATAGAGAAAAGCAAAGATTTGTGATTGTATACTTGATATCACACGGTATATACAACTTTATATCTTGCTTATTTCACTAAACATTGTTGAATTTGAAGAATGTTGTGCTTATGTTGGGGTTTCACAAAAGTTTCCAATGCAGCTGGCATGCTTCATGAATCCCTAGGTCCAACAATATTCTTAACAAGAAGAAGGAGGACAAATCTCAAGTTCTTGTTTGCACAGAGCAGGAAAAGACAGCAAAACTTCTCTGGTTGATGTAGTAGGCAAATTCACCTTTAGTATGACGTTGTGGCTGCTTTCACAGGAGCATCAAGCATTCTATCAAATTGGGGCACGAGACACTGATGGTTGCAGAATTTTTTATTAGCGTAGGTTAACCTAGGATGATTAAAAACTCAGCCTATCACTTAATTCCCTAGGGTAGAGATTGACAAGATTTTCTGTAAAAGTTCAGAGAGTAAATAGTTTTGTGTTTGTAGGCCAAGAGGGAACATCAAGACTAATACATAGTTAATTATGAATCAAGAGAGAGAGCAAATTTCCATAAATATTTTATTGATGACATTCAAAAGATAATAATTGAGTATAAGTTTCTGAAATCAAAAGAGTCTACTAATAAAAAGAATAAAACTGGGATTCATTGTAGTTCAGTTAATATTACTTATCATCAGTAGAAACGTGTCCTCATTCTCCCACAAAACCTTTTCTTATTTTTCTGAAACACAGGGATCTTTCCTTCTGGGAACTCAGCAGGAAGTCTCAAGTGCATCACTTAGTTGGCACTCCTATACTACTCTCACAGTGCTGGAGAACTCTGTGAGAACCAGGCTACCTCTGGTTAGACTGCCTGGGCTTGAATTTCAGCTGGATTACCCATTGACTGTGTGGTCTTTAATATATTCTTACGAACTTATCCAGAAGCTTTTGTGTCCTTATCTATAAAATCAGTAATAATACCTGTCCAGGGCTGCTTAAAGATAAAGTATGTGGATACATGCAAATATTTAGAATAGTGCATGAGATGATGTAAAGCCCTAGATATATATGTTTCAATTTTGATTTATTTTCAAAATAAATATTAGCTTGCAGGGTGTACAAAAACAGGCTGTAGGCCACCATTTGCTAATTCCTGCCCTAAAGTGGACAGGGTGTGGTAGTCTACCCATATCCCTCACCTCAGCACTGGGACACCATTCTCCTGCCTGCTGGGAGTATGGCTCCTGCTAAGCACCTATCTGGGAATCAGGAATTGTCTTCCTCTGAAGAAAGCTGTCTGGCTAATATCACACTTCTTCCCTGGGGGCAGTCTGCATCCAAGGACTATCAAAGGATGGTTATAAAAGTCTTGTTCTCAAAGACAACTTTTTAGAACTATCGCACTCCTGAGCTCCTCCTGGGATCCTTTAAGGTCTGTGTTAACAACGGCAATGCAACACAGTTTGCCCTTTGCCAATCTTTCTTCCCTTCCCTTCACAGGTGTGATTCCTGACTGCATCTCAAAGGGTATCAGTCATCCATCTCAAACCATATTTTAGATTATTTGTATCCACCAACCTCAGTCTTGGGGATTATATACAGCTATGTTTAATGCTCCTCCGCCTTAAACTGCTCACATTATCCTTTATTATCCTTTACATGATTTTTAGGAGCTTCAGAACATGGTCTTTGTCAAGCATTTTGAGATGCAAAGTAGAACTGGGATACTGTGTTATTCTCACATGATGCTCATGTTCTAATGTGATTCAGTGATTATCCCAGAAATGTAATTGAGTGAAATATGAAATATGAGAAATATTTAAGGACTATTACTAATATTCTACATAGTAACAGAATTTGCTGTTTCAAATTACAACAATTCCTCTTTATTGGGGTTGTTTTATTCTAATCATGTTCTAATGTGATTCAGTGATTATCCCAGAAATGTAATTGAGTGAAATATGAAATATGAGAAATATTTAAGGACTATTACTAATATTCTACATAGTAACAGAATTTGCTGTTTCAAATTACAACAATTCCTCTTTATTGGGGTTGTTTTATTCTAATCTCCACCCACAACCATCTTAACTCACTCTCGATTTCAGAGTCAGAGAAAAGGCTCAATTGAGGAAAATATTTGCAGGCTGGTTTATACAGATACAAATGTGAGCTACAAAATTGTGCCACCTTCAGTTTAATGCAATATTACTGCTACTTATTTGGTGAATAACATGGAATGGAAAGGGTATTGTGATAGACTATGATTATAAAATGATCCAAACTACTCAGGTTTATGACCTTCTATGAATATAATGAAATGCTAGTATATAGCAGTACTTTCAGACTGCCATGAGTCCCCTTAGCTAATAGAAGACATAAATAGAAAACGATTTCTGTGAAAATGTGCTTCTTGTGGGGTTAAATGAGACTTCTGCCTCTTGCAACACATTTTAGAACAAATAAAAGAATATAATACTTCATATGAATAAACAATGAATAGATGAAATTTTATACTTCCAGAAATAGGAGGCTGATACAATGGATTCAAACAGGGATTTAAAAAATGAATGATTAATAGATCCATATTAGTCTGAATATTAAGCTTGGCATCTTAGTACCATCTTTACTTTTTAACTCTGAGGCATAGAGTCAACTCCTGAAGAGCCCTTTCTTCTTCAGAGATGACCATTGAAGACGACTGCCTGAGCTTGGATGTATAATGGAGAGTTATACTTCTGGAAGAATAAAGGTTAATTTAGTTTTCTATCACTGAGATGCTCATTTCTTCCCACTAAACATAACTGCCCAAATTTTCAGGATTTTCTTGGAAAGCCTGGATATTGAGTCATTACTTGAGTAATGGTTTCATCCGCCTGAGGCTTATTTAACATACACAGTCATGTCCACTCAGTGACATTAGCATCTCCTGGGATCTTGTTAGAAATGCAAATTTTGGAGCGCTGCCCCACATTCACTAAATCAGGAGTTCTAAAGGTGAGGTCCAGTCATCTCAATTATAACAAGTGTTTTATGTAATTCTGATGCCCACTTAAAGTGAGAAGCTCCAATGAAAAAAATAGTGAAATGAAACGAAACAAGACAAGACAAAATACAACCAAATTGTTGCAACAGAAAGGACGTTGCCTAACATGGCAAATGAATGGTCATAGAACTTAAAAATTGTGCACATCAAGAAATATTTTAAAAATTAAGCTCTCCTAGGAAGTTATTATGCTAAAAAGATAGGCTTTTATGACAACTATCTTTCCCCACTTAGGCAAAATGGGGCGGATTAGAGAAATATAATACAGTAAGACAAAGAAACCATCCCTACGCAGCAGCTAGAGTGAGAAAAGAAAACGCATCTAAATTAGAAAAAAAGGAAACACCTTTGGTTTCAGGCAATGCACTTCCTGAGATTTTAGAACCCAGGCAGACTCAATAATTAAATACTGAACAATAAGTTGTTGAAGACAGTCACTGAAAAACCTTTGCCATTAATACCGAAGATTCTGACTTTTTAAAAGAGTATTTCTTTATAAATCTTAGGGCATGTTAAATTTTGAGGCCTTGTTACATAAATGTATATTAACTATTAATAGATATCTTTAATACCTGCATTTGCAAAAACTCTGAAAGTGATATGATCATATGTACAGGTAAGCACATTAAAAATCTCAGTTTTTTTCCTATCACCCACTTCTTTTCACTCTAGAATTTTCAGATTCTCATCTTTATTCTCCCAAACTTTTTCCCAATGTCCAGATCTCAGTTTTCTCCTTGGTTCTCCATTATTTTGGTATATAGATTGACTTTTTCCTGACTCAGAAATAAAGAATTATTCTTTGAAAAAGACAGAAGTTGGAACTAGCAATTATAGTATTGTTTTGGGGAAGACAGACAAAAATATGAAGCATTCCCCTGTTAAATTTTTCTATTTCCTTCCCCATGGATCTGCCTGATTTGGGACTTAGGAAAGAGGATTAGGGAAAAAGGGAGATGAAAAGAGAAGGTGTTCTTAATTCTTCCACTCCAGGACAGTCATTTCCTAACCCGTATGCAGTCAAGAATTTCACCAAGGTAGACGTCATCAAGATGGCTGACTACAGACATCCAGTGCTGGCCTCCTGCACAAAGAAGGAGTATAGCAGCAAGTGTTTATAACCACATGGTGAATGGAGTCTAGGGGATAATGCTAATCTAGCAGTGAAGCCACAGGGAACCTCTGAGGCACAGAAGCCCAGGAAGTCAACATAGAGAGTAAAGCAGAACAGCTGGCCAGATCAGCTCTGAGCCAGGAGGGATGCCCTATTATGGGGAAAGATGAGCAAGCGATGCCTGGCTGTCCACATTTCCACCACAGATGCCTGTAGTCTTAGCTACAGGGAAGTCTTTCAACACTCACTGGCACTGAGTCCAATATGGGAAGCTTCCCAGAGTTCACACAACCGCATTGTTTCAGAGGGAATTTGAGCTCAGTCCCACCAATGAGATACAAACTGTTGCATCCTAACTCCATTTTGAGAGCAGATCCAACACCATACTATATCCTGCCCTGGGGCTCAATAGCCCTTACATCTCCACATCCCTGGGGCCCTACTAATATCCACCCACTTCCATCCAGAGGGCTACAGCATGACATGCAAACTAGACCCAGTGGTGTAGCCATGTTGCTAGCATCTGAGCCAGTGTAGCTATGCTACATCTCGGAACCAGAGTCCAACACATTAGAGTGGTGCCCAGGATGTAGAGAAATAAGGGATGCTCTTTTCAGGGCCTAAAAACTGCGTGCCCAGGGCCACCAGGACCAGAAGCAACCCCACTTGCTCTAGCAACTGGCCACCGTGTACCCATGCACTCAGCCCAGGAACCCTGGGTCAGTCCATCTTCCCATCTGTGGGCACAGTTAGCACATGTGCACCCTGCCTAGGGGCCTGGGAAACTGCCTGTCTGTCCCACCACTAACATCATTGATGTATACATGTCCCACTCTAGGGCTCAGAGAGTGCATTGTCTGGCTTGCCAGTGCCTGTGTACCCTGTCCTGCCCTGGGGCCCCAGGACTGGTACACCTAGACTACCAACAGCACTGCCAGCACCTGCATGCTCCATCTGGGGCCCAAAGGCTGACCCAACCAGTGAATGCCTCTGCCTCAATTAATGACAGTATCTACCAGCTAAGGGACTGAAGACTGGCCTGCTTGATACCCCTATGCCCATCAAAGCCACATCACAGCTTTCACAAACAACTGCAACTTCAGCCACTAAGAAACTTACACTGCTGACACTGATTAAAGATAATTATATGGAAACTAGAGTGCCCACCCAGAACTAAAGCCAAAACTACTCCACCTAAGTGACATTATACATATATCTACAGGAAAATTTTTTCCTACAAAAGCTAATACATAAAATTAGAAGTGACCATTATACCATATGTGCAAATATCAATGTAAGAACATAAGAAACTTGAAATAGCAAGGAAACATAATATATCCAAAGAGCTACAATAATTCTCCAGTAACAGACCCTGAAGAAATGGAATTCATGAAATGGAATGCCTGAAAAGAAGTTTGAAAATGAGAATCTTAAGAAATTTCAGTGAGATACAAGAGAGCATGTATAAACAATACAAATAAATCAGGAAAAATATTCATGACCTGAATGAGAATTTCAAAAAAGAGAAATTCTTTCATCAATTTTATCCTTTTAAAACCCAAACGGAAATCACGAAAATGAATAATTCAATGAATAGCATAACAAACACAATCAAGATCTTCAAAAATATATATGGTCAAGCAGAGAAAAAAGAATTTCTGACTCTGAAGACAGATCTTTTGAAATAACCCAGTCAGACAAAACAAAAAAGAAGAAGAGTTTTAAAAGCCTATGTGACATAGCAAAAAAGCAAAAAAATATACAAATGGGATTATATCAATCTAAAAGGTTTCTGTGCAGCAAAGAAAACCATTAACAGAGTAAAGAAATGGCCTACGAAATGAAGGAAAATATTTGCAAGCTCTTTATCCAACAGGAAATTAATAGTCAGAACATATAAGGAACTCGAAAACAGTTAAGAAAACAAATAATTCTATTAAAAGATGGAAAAATGATCTAAATAGACATTTCTCAAAAAAATACAGATAGCCAATAGATTTATGAAAAATGCTTAACAACACTAAAGATCAGGGAAATGCAAATTAAAACCACAATGCAATATTATCTCACTTTGGGTAAAATGGCTGTTAACAGAAAGGCAAAAAATAACAGATGCCAGCAAAGACACAAAGGGGTACTCTGGTACACTCTTGAAAGTATAAATTAGTAGAGTCATTTTGGAAAACAATATGTAGGTTCTAGAAAAAAAAATAGAACCATCATAAGATTCAGTCATCTTATTGCTGGGTATATGTGTAACAGAAAGAAAATTAGCATATCAAGGAGATTATCTCCACTCTCCTCTATATTGTAGCATTATTCACAATGGCCAAGATAAGGAATCAGTTTGTCTCCATCAGCAAATGCATGAGTAAAGAAAATGTATGCATAATAGACTATTATTTAGCCATAAAAAAGAATGCAATCCTGTCATTGGTAGAAACATGAATAAAACTCAAGGACATTATGTTAAGTGAAATAAGCTAGGAATAAAAAAGTATTGCGTGTTCTCACTCATGTGGGAGTTCAAAAGTGGACCTCATGGAGGTAAAGAGTAGAATGGTGGTTACCTAAGGCTGGGAAGGGTAGGGAGAAGGTAGAATAAAGAGAAGTTAGTTAATGGGTACAAAAATACAGTTAAAAGAAATAAGTTCTAGTTTCAAAAGCAGTAGGGTGAATGTAGTTATTAATAGTTTATTGTAAGTTTTAAAATAGCTAGAAGAAAATATTCGTAATGTTCTCAACACAATCGATAAATATTTGAAATAATGGATATTCCAATTAGCCTGACTTACCCTTATACATTCTATGCATTTTTCAACATATCACATATGTACAATTATTATGTATCAAAAATAAAAGAATTTTATCAATTATTTGGTAAGTACTGGCTGTGAATTTATTCCCAAAAAAAGCATTCTTTGTTTGTCTTTTGTTCTAAGTGTAATTGAGTTTTTAACCTGTGTTGTATACACAATGCTGATGTTATTCCAAATGACAATCAGGCATTACTAATCAAAACTTTAGGGATGGTTTTATTAGGTTGGTGCAAAAGTAACTGCACAAACCGCAATTGCTTTTGCACCAACTTTCTGAGTTAAATAACATATTCTAATATTTTGGAATACAGTATGTAGTTTCTTCAAAAAATTAAAAATAGAACCATCATATGATTCAGCCAACTCATTGCTGGGTATATATGTAACAGAAAAAAAATGAGCATATCAAAGAGATATCTCTACTCTCCTGTATATTGTAGCATTGTTCACAATGGCCAAGATATGGAATTTACCATATCTTGATCTGCTCTTGAGAGATACTTGTACCTGGTGAATCTAAAGTCATAGGTCCAAAGTTGAAATTTAGTGATACTCTTATAAAATGGTACATCTAAATATGCCAGATTATATCATTAAAAAAGTGAAAAATAAGCCAATTGACCATGATTTTTCTCAACATGATATCCAATAATCTTATTTTTTTTTTCCTCACCAAATCAACATTGATTTTGGAAATTGGTAGTTGCAAGCTAAGTCTGGAAGTATTAACTCTTCATTCAGATAGGAAAAAATCAGTGCATTCAGACAAGAAAAAAATCAGTGCAAATGTATAGCTGACATTTATGAATGTGCACTCAGTACTGGGTTCTTTAGAATTAATGTATTGAGAATAGCTATCCAGATTAATTTTCTTAACATTCACATGAATCAATTTTTTTATTCTTTTTATCCTATAGACTCACTTATGTATTCAATAGGTACTGATTAAGTGCCACCAATACACCAGACACTCATCTAAGTGTGAAAAATATAAAATTAACCAAAATCCTTGTCCTCATGTTGCTTAGCTTTCAGCATTACAGCTGAGAAAAATAATATGTAAGTAAATAAATAATATGTCCATAGTCACATAATATGTAAATGCCATAAACAAATAATTCAAGTCTATATGACATCAAGAGTTATGCATTTAACCATAATATTATGTCCAAGACTCTGAAAAGTCAATAAACCTCTGAATTATTTTACTTTCCCCAATCACAGAATATCTAGTGCTACTGAAGTAAAAATTAATGATATACATTCATTTCTTTTCTTCCTACATAAAGTGATCTGTGAATTGCTTTTTACTTTGGGCAACTTAAATAGAACTAAGTGTAATGCAGTAGTATTGACAAGCAGAAATTATAAACACCAGTTCAGAAAGAAATATATAAGGAGTAAGGAGCTTTAAAGGGTATATGCTAATGTGCCCTAAAAATGGAGAGACAGAGAGAGAGAGAAAATAATATACTAAACAGATAAGCAAATTGTATGCTTTATAGCAATATAATAAGATATTACTTCTTTGGAAAAAATTAATATAAATAGTTCATGGTATCTAGTTGTTTTCAGACATCCATGAATATATTAACATTCAGGAAACGCTTAGGACACTACATAAAATCTTGTACTTTTTTCCTTCTTATGAGCCACCTATTATTGCAAATGTCTTTTAAGATGAAGAATCAGCTAAATATGATATTGTGCTTATTCTTATAAGGCAAACATTACATATAACAGGCGTTCTGGTGATAAATTCTTAGTTGAAAGAGCATTCTTTTGGCATTATGCAAGTTGTTTATAATCTTCAATACAATGAACATGCTGGGTTGCACTATTTCATGTAAAGAGAATAATAGATTATAAGCTTAACTATTACCATTTCATATTTTATGGTCTCCCCAGCATACTCAGAGGCTCATTTTTCAGCATGACCTCCAGTGAGCACACATAAGTAAACAGAATCTTAAATTTGCTTAGAAAATAAGAGCAAAAATGTTTTGAATTAAATCTTATTAACCCAAAGAGGTTAAAGATGAAAATGTGACAAGTTCTCCAGTGAACATGAAGAAGCATCATGGAGTTACTATTATCCCTAACCCATCTCATTGAATTCACAATGTGTAACTGCATCTGAACATGTTTAGTTGCTTACAGGTGACAGTAACTCAGCATTGATTAGAGACTGGAAAAAAAAATCATACCCACTCAAATTTAACACAACTTAAAAAGAAATAGTGTTCACTTAAAATATTAGAAAGGGGAAAGGTATGTTTGCTTTGTTTTTACCAGGAGCTTATAAATGTCCTACATAGCAGAAGTGCATGGCTCTGTGTCTGCACAATGTCATGCATTCAAACAAAATGTTCCAAATGAAAATCTGATTAGATGTGCAGTTGTTATGTAGACAAAGTAGAAAAACACTAGATTGGAGCTTGTCACTTCCTTACCAATATTTTGGTACTGAATAAATCAGCTTTGGCAAATCAAAAGATAGTTATTTTTATTAAAAAAGAACTATGAGTGTCAACTTCCACTTACAGACATGGCAAAGCAACTGATACTAAATTAGCTCTCTAGCTTTTTAAAAATAAAAGTATATGAAATAACTTTTCAGATGCCAGACAACACACAGCACATTACTGTGGCATCTGAAAGAAGATAAAGAATGAAGGTTAGCTCTATGGTTACCCTAGCTTTCTGTCGGCATCACCTTCTAGACTATGGTAGGGAACAGGAAGTGGCAGTCAAAATTAAGCCCAGTGGTCTTCCTAAGCTAAGGAGAGAGAATTGGCTAGAATTTGCAGGACAAAGTATCAAAGAGAAGAGATCTGTTCAGGGCAGAAATATCTGAAATTTACATAGTAATTCCTTTGAGTCTCTCACTGAATACAAAGATGCACACGTACAGGGACACTCTATGTAGCTGGGCAAAGTACAAAAATCAAAGTTATTCCTGGGGGTAGGGGACGATTACCAGAGCACTGTAGACTGAACTATCAGAGCTCGCGTAGGGCTGGGAGACCTTAATGAAGAAAGCACTTTGAACACCCAATACATTCAGTAGAGACTCAGAAGGGAAATGCCTTTGAAGTAGAACTAATTTCGCATTAGAGTAAATGTTACTCTAGACACATGCTAACAAAAGTTAGGAAAAATAAGGATTGAAAGTATCAAGTTTATGCTCAAGAAAATTAACAGGCTAAAAGAACAAAGCTCAAAACTTCATTAAGAAATAAGACAAAAGCCAGACAATCAACACGATAGCTTTCAATTAAAAATTCTAAGAAGCAGAAAAACTGAGGCCCATACCAGAATGAAAATCAACTAAAAGAGATACACCCAGAAGTAATAAGAATAATGGAATTAGTGAACAAGGACTTTAAAATAGCTATTACCAACATGTTAAAGGATTTAAAGAAAATCATAAATATAGGAAATCATAATCAAAAACACATAAATACAAATAAGGGCATCAATGGAGAAATAGAAACTACAGAAAGAAATAAAACTGATAATTATAATTTTTCTCACTAAGGAAATTCCAGGTCAGATGATCTTCCTGGTTAATTTCATGAACTATTTAAAAATAACAATAATGCCAATTTTACATAAACTCTATTATAAATTAGAAGGATATAAAATATATCTCAATTAATTTTAAGGTAATATATAAGTTAACAAAACCAATAAGGATGTAATACATCATGACCTGAGGGTTATTCAAGGATGAGATGTTGGTTAACATAAGAAAATCAATCAGTGTAAGATGCCACAGTAGCAGAATAAAGTAGGAAAATATGTTATCACAATAAATGCAGGAAGAAAATTGAACTGTTTTAATGCTACTTTATAATAAATATTTTTACTAATTAGAAATAGAAGACTTCTTCAAACTGAGGTCACCTATAATTTTAAAAAAATGCCAGGCTTAATAGTGTAACATTAAGTGCTTCTCATGTAAGAGAATGAACAAATCAGTAGTTTCTTAAATCATTTCTGTTCATCATTTACTTAATGGCCTTACCTAGTGCAATAATGCAAGAAAAATAAAAGGTATAAATAACCAGAAAAAATGTAAAACTCATTATTCACAGATGATGTGTGCATAAAACACTTCAGTATCAGCAAAACTACCAATAGAACTAATATGTTTAGTAAGATTATAGGATAGAGAGTCAAAGGTAAATATTAACTATAATTCTACATAAAAGCAATAAAAAACTAGAACACAAATTACTATTTACAATATTATGAAAAAAAGATAAAAATGAATCTAATGACATCATACAAGACTGCTACACTGAAAACATAGCTGAGAGAAATTAATGGATAATTTTATTAATCAGGAGATTAACTATGTTCATGGATAGGAATACAAAATATTGTATAGATGTGATTTCCGCCCCCAGTTGATATGTATATTCAGCGTAACCTCAATCAGAATCTCAGAGGACATTTTTTTTTTTTGTAGAAATTGGCAAGTTGATTCTAAAATGTATATAGAAACTTAAAGTATCACCAAAGAATTATGAAAAAGAACAAAGTTAAAAAACTTACACTTCTTTATTTCATTTATTAAGTTATGATAATTAAGTCTGTGGTACTGGCATAAAGATAGATAAATAAATGAATTAAATAGAATCAATAATCCAGAAGTAGGTCCACATATTTATTGTCAGTTGATTTTGAACCAAGATACCAAAGAAATCCAATGAAAAATTGAAAGCTTTTCAACAAATGGAGCTGAGCATAACTAAATAGATATGTTGGGCTAGGAAGATAAGATTAAACACTGACCTTTATCTCATTCCATACACTAAAATTAATTCAATATTGGTCATAGTCCTAGGAGTAAAACGTAAAACATATTTTATATAGCTTTTTCTTTTCTCTTCTCTTCTTTTTTGAGACAGAGTATCTCTCCTGTTGCCCAGGCTGGAGGGCAATGGTGCAATCTCAGTTTACTTCAACCTCCACCACATGGATTCAAGCAATTCTCCTGCCTCAGCCTCCAGAGTGTCTGGGATTACAAGCACCTGCCACCACATCTGGCTAATTTTTTTATTTTCAGTAGAGATGGTGTTTCACCATGTTAGCAAGGCTGGTCTCTAACTCTTGATCTCAAGTGATCCATCCACCTTGGCCTCCCAAAGTGCTGTAATTACAGGTGTGACCGACTGTGCCTGGCCTATATAGATTTTTCTAAAAGAAAATATAAGAGAATATCTTATCTTCATTACCTTGGAATAGACAGAAATTTCTTATACGAGACCCAGAAGACACTAATTCTAAAAGTAAAAGCTTAATCAAATGTACATTGTCAAAATTTAAAACATTCTCTAATCAAAAGAAAACTAAAAAACTGGATAGGAAGCTAGGTGAAGTGACTTATGCCTGTAATCCCAGCACTTTGGGAGGCAGAGGCAGAAGGATCACAATGTCTGTAGATTGAAACCATCTCGGCCAACATGGTGAAACCCCCTCTCTACTAAAATACAAAAAATTAGCTGGGCCTGGTAGCACATGCCTGTAGTCCCAGCTACTAGAGAGGCTTAGACAGGGGAATCTCATGAACCCAGGAGGTGGAGGTTGCGGTGAGCCGAGAGCATGACACTGCACTCCAGCCTGATGACAGAGCAAGACTTCATCTTAAAAACAAAAACAGAAAACTGATAGGCACACCACATTTTGACAGGAAATAATTGCAATATGTATATCCTACAAAAGATTTATATACAAACAACTTTCACCGCTTAATAATTAAAAACATTTTTGAAGTGAACAAAATCTTTGAACAAGCATTTTCAAAGTTCATTTTAGAATTTACCAATAAATACATTAAAAGTGTACCAATAAGCACACAAAATCATTGAATAACATCATTAATCATTAGAGAAATGCAAATTAAACTGAAAACATTACACACTACATACCTTTAGAATAGCTAAAATTGAAACCATTGACCATATTACATGCTGGTGAAAATATGAAGCAAGTGAAAAATCTCATGCATTGCTTGAGGAGGGTAACATAATACAAACTCTTTGGAAACTGGTCTAGAATTTTCTTATAAAGTCACTATACTAGTTTTACATTGCTAGTGTAATAAATTACCGCGAACTTGGTATCTCAGAATAATGCTAGTGGCAAAACCTGTTTCTCTGCCCTTTCCACTTCCTAGAAGTTGGCTGAATTACTTAGATCATGGCTCCTTCCTTCAGCTTCAAAGCCTACGATGTTGCTTTCTCTGACTGTAGTTCATTGTCAAATCTCTCTTTCTCTCTGACTGTGTCTAACAATTGTTCTTCATGTTTAAGGATTTATGTTGTTAGATTGAGCCCACCCAAATAATACAGAATAATCAGTCTCCCTATCACTCCTTGCACATGTGCATCTTACATTCATCTAGACTCAAGGTAACTGTTACATAGTTTTCTGGAGCTTCTTTCCTCAGCATTTCTCTTTTCTTTCATACCTTATCTTTAATCATATCTGCAAATTTGCTTTTTCCATGTAATGTAACATCTTCACAGATTAAAGGGATTAAGGTGTGGACATCTTTAAGGAGGCATTTTTTTTTTTTTTTTTTTTTTTTACTGACCATGGTTATCTTCAAATTTACTTCCAGATATTTACTCAAAAGAAAAAAGAATGTATAAAGTTGTATGTATAAAAAAGACATATAAAAGTATCCCTAGCAGCCTTATTCCGACTAACCAAATATTAGAAACAATCCAAATGTCACAATTTGAATGCATAAACAAGTTGTGGTATATTTCAGTATAATGTGATATCACCAGGCATTAAAAGGAATGAACTACTGATAAATGCAACAGTACTGATGAACCTCAAAAGCATGCT
Organism: Plecturocebus donacophilus; assembly: GCA_004027715.1. Taxonomy (NCBI): domain Eukaryota; kingdom Metazoa; phylum Chordata; class Mammalia; order Primates; family Pitheciidae; genus Plecturocebus; species Plecturocebus donacophilus. Next base: position 21,281 of record PVKP010000561.1, read on the forward strand.
GATTGAAAAAAAGGAAGCAAACTATAATGCATACTGTATTACTTTGTTTATATGATTTTTAAGAACAGGTGATAGAAATCATAGTAGTGTTTGCCTCTAAAGGGATCAGGGCTAGAAACTAAGAGATGATACAAGGGCTCATTATGGGGTGGTGAGAATTTTCTATATCATGATAGAAGTATGGGTTATATATACTGGAATGCCAATAGTTTTAACTTGCCTTAAGTAGACACTTGATAATGTATTTTGGGGGGAGTACCAATTCTTTATGCATGTTGAGCAATTTTCTTTCCACTATTCTTAAGGGAAAAAAGAAGATTGAATACATTAGGATTAAACAACAAAAATTCACTTCAATAAAAAAGCATGCCTTTGTTATTGAGCTTTTATTCTTCTGGCAAGTACCATTTGTGAAATAAATTAGGCATTAGGGATAAAGAAACACCTAAACGAAAATACAGCCACCACCAACAAAACATAAATACCCTGTACTGTTAGATTAACTGATGTATTAATAATAAAATTAAATTTAAAATATAACGACACATATATAAAATCTGAAAGCATAGATTTTAGCATAATATAGGACTAAAATTTTATTTCTTTAAAGGTCTTGCTATTATTAAGACTAGTAATTATAGCTTACATTAATTTACCAACTTGTTTGGCAGACACTAGCAAGACACCTTACATTATGTTAATATTCAATATGACCTTGCACAATAGGTATTATCACCATTTTGTAGAAGAGAAAACTGAATATTAAAGATGACAAGCAACTTGCCCAAGTTTACCCAACTCTTAAGTAGCGGAACAGAGTGTTTTACAAAAATATGCCTGGTGTTAAGCCCCCTTCTACACACACACACACACACACACACACACACACACACACACACACACACACGAGTTTTCTAATTTAGAACATTATCTTTTATGTGATATGAAGTTGAGCTAGATAAGCCTTTTGACTGCCATGTTTAGAAGAGAAAGAAAGAGTACAATGTTCAACTGGAAATTTACTTAACCTGAAGGCATGCTTTGAAACATTACCTGGAGCCAGCAACAACATATATTTTCTTTACTTCCCGGGTGTATTCCTGAATAAGACTGGGCCGGACGCGGTGGCTCATGCCTGCTCACGCCTGTAATCCCAGCACTTTGGGAGGCCGAGGCGGGTGGATCACGAGATCAAGAGATCGAGACCATCCTGGTCAGCATGGTGAAACCCCGTCTCTACTAAAAATACAAAAATTAGCTGGGCATGGTGGCGGGCGCCTGTAGTTCCAGCTAGTCGGGAGGCTGAGGCAGGAGAATCGCTTGAACCCGGGAGGTGGAGGTTGCAGTGAGCCGAGATCATGCCATTGCACTCCAGCCTGGGTAACAAGAGCGAAACTCCGTCTCAAAAAAAAAAAAAAAGACCTGCATGTCATTGTGAAAAGGAGACTAGGTAAACCAAGGGTTAAGAAACTTGTATTGTGTTCTCTGTTCTGTTAATTCCTTCACACAAGACCTTGGAAAACTCATTTCACTTGTCTAGCTTTCAGTATCTCTGGTCTATATAATGTTCAACATTTTAGAATATTATGACCCAGTAACGCTGTTGTTTGAAACAGTTACAGTGTCCGCTGTGGACATTAGTATGTAATACTTAAATACTGTAAAATAAAAATGCACTGGACCAGTTAAACAGGTAAGGAGGACTTTATTCATCACTGTTGCAAAAGGAGAGACTTTTGCAATAAGGAAAAAAGATTGAATCCAACTGTGCTGAAACGAAAGGCAGGTGGATTCTTGTTGCTGGTATGAGCTAATGGAAAAGTATTGGAGAACATTAAGATGTCAGTCCAGGTGATTGGCCATTTGTGTTTGCTACTTGGTGCTTAGCAAAGTTAGGCTTCTATCCTTCTGCAGAGACCGAGACAGTAGTTCTATCTTTTTTGATGACTACATTTTAAATGGATGATGCCTAGGTCTTTGAGAAGGACATTTCTGTACTATAGAAGATTCACATCTCAAAGGGGCAAAGAAAGAGTTTACAAGTTTTCTCAAGTAAATACTCTAAGGAAAGGAAAAACAGGGGCCTGTAGTCAAGATGCCTGTTGAAAATTTAGTCAAGCTGAGGATAGTGTTGAAGCTTTCTTGGTCAAAATAAAGAATATTAAATATAAGTATTTTTCTTAACAGTGCTTTAGTTTTGTGACTCTAACATTTGTAGAGGGAAGTGAATAGTACTCATTACATTTACTTCATGGCAATATTTACTATAAAGTTAGCTTCTTCCTCCTGCTTTAGATTCAAATTTTGCTTAATCCCTTCTTTCTTCTTAATGCTAAGCAGAGTGGTTGCTCCATATACATGTAATAGTTAGACAAAGTAATTAGCTAAACAGTTTAGAATAAAAGAATAAAGAAAGGAATTAATGAATACAATCTGATGGTGCATTGATTGGTGAAATGGCAAAGGCAATATGTCAAAATTCATTGGTATTGGAAGTAGTGATATTAGATGTTAACATAAAACTTTGGAAACCTAGTACAAACTTTTACTTTCAAAAATCAGAGGACCCTATTAGGGACCTAAGATTTAATTTCATTACAAAGTGTTTGTGTGTGTGTGCATGTGTGTGCGCACGCACGCGCATGTGCGCTCAACATATTGTTAAAAGCTTTAGATCTATTTATAAATTATAAAGCCAACATACTGAAAGTGGAATTTCTTACAGTATTTTTTATCTCCCTTTTAGAAACACTCATTACACTTATTATTGTTTAATACTTGGTCAGTGCTTCTTTTCTTCACTGGAATTCTAGAGGTCAGGAATAATTTCTGACTTGCTCATCTTATATCCTTTCTACAAAAAGTAGTGCCTGATACATGATAGAAACTTAATAAATATTTGTTGAATAAAAGTGTATACAATAATAGAAATGTTAAATTATTTTCTAACCCAAATTAAAACAAACCCTCCCTCTTTAAGAAGAAGGTACTTTTTACTGCATTTCTTTGCTTTTCAAATGCATCGCAGAAGGTTCTCAAATCCTCTATTGTCTAAATGGTTCTTTCTAATAGACTCATTGTTTTGCTGAATCTGCCAAGTCAAGTCAGAATTAATTTCACATTTGAATTTTCATGGATATAATGATTCTCTGATGCCAGGTAGGATTAATCTAGCACCTTGGCAAGTTTTATATAGCAGCCATTAGAAATATATTCAAATGATATGTTTTGAGAATAAGGACATTGGATTTCAGGGATATGAGATTTAATAATTCATCCAAAGGTAGAAAATGATTGGGTCAAGAGCTCAGGTTGCTTGCTATTCATTTCTTTTCTTTCTATTGAAAAACTCTGTTGTGATGGCAGTTCTTTTCAAATCTTATGTATTGTGACTAAAAACTTATTTAATTGCTTATTTTTGCTTCAATCAAAGGAAGATTTACATTTTCATGAATCAATATCAGTTCAGTCTTTGTTTTATAAAATGTAACCACTGGATAGCTTATAAAGGCCTTCTATTTTAATTACATTTGTTTGTACATGTGGTTTGGGGATTAGTGAGGCACTCTAAATGACCAATTGAGCTCAAACATTTGTACTAATATTGCATTATTTTTAGCTGAAATATTTAACTAGTTGATTGGTTGGTTATTGTAAACTTTAGTCTTTTTTGATGAAATGAATAATTTATTTCTATTTCTAAAATAAATACTGGTTTTGTACTTTTGTTGGTTACTGGTATACTGAAGAATCTCTAAGTATAAAAAGTCACAGGAAAAACTCAGTTAAAATGAATCTATTCAACATTGAAATGTCATAACGTTGGCAGCAGTGAATCCATACAGGTCTTCAGCCACTTCAATTCTTGACTCCTGAGAAGAAAGAATTTGACTGAGGGCCATAGGGGACAGTGAGAGACTGAGGCAAATTTTAGAGCAGGAGTGAAAGTTAATTAAAAAGTTTTAGAACAGGAATGAAAGGAAGTAAGGTACTTTGAAGAGGGCCAAGTGGCAACTTGGGAGATTCAAGTCCATGGTTTTACTTTTGACTTGTGCTTTCACATGTCAGCATGCATCCAGGGGGTTGCATCTCTCTTACTCTGATTCTTCCCTTAGGATGGGGGTGGCCTGCCAGCACTTGGGAGGGGTCACATGAGCAGTATGTTTACAAAAGTTGTACACATGCTCACTTAAGGCGTTTTTCCTTTACCAGTCGAGTGTTCCTAGAGGAAGACCATGCACCAGTTAAACTCTGCCATTTTGCCTCTTAGTGCACATGCTTGAGCCCACTCACCCAAATACTGAGATCTTATCAGGAAGCTGCTAGTCACCAGCTTTAGGTGTTTTCTTTCTATTGGGAGACTGCCTTTCCCTGGTACTGGCTGCAACCAATTATTATTTTAGAGAGACAGTTTAACAACCACTTTACCATCACCTGATAGTTGCCTGACTTTCCTGGTAGTGAAGAGGCAGCCTTCTCCTGCTCTGCTCATGTCTACCTAACTACCTACTTTAACAATAATAAAGAGTGAAGGCCGGGCATGGTGGCTCACACGTGTAATCCCAGCACTTTGGGAATCTGAGGCAGGCAGATCACAAGGTCAGGCGATCGAGGTCATCCTAACACAGTGAAACTCCATCTCTACTAAAAATACCAAAAAATTTAGCTGGGTGTGGTGGCACATGCCTGTAATCCCAGCTACTTGGGAGGCTGAGGCAGGAGACTTGCTTGAACCAGGAAGGCAGAGATTGCAGTGAGCCGAGATCGTACCACTGCACTCCAGCCTGGATGACAGAGTGAGACTCTGTCTCAAAAAACAACAAACAACAACAACAACAACAACAACAACAAAAAAACCACACCCTTATCAATTTTTTCTTCCAGGAAAATTTTATTTTTTTGATTAGTTGAATTCTTCTAACATTTATTAAATATGTTATCAGGCCCTGTTATACATGCTTTACAGGCATTATCTTATTTCATCTCACAGCATTACTATTTATTAAGAACTGTCATCTTCCCATAGTACAGATCAAAAACAATAGAGAATAAGTTTGCTCTCCAATCTTCAGAGTTAGCGCATGATAAGGCAAGAATTCCAACTAAAGCAGCTTCCAAAATTCATACATTTAGGTGTCAATTTCCAAAATAAGATTGTCTCATAAACATTAAGAATTTGTTTGGGATATGTCCATCTTAACACATTTGTGGAATCACTTAGGATACTTTTCCCTTGTTTTTATACTTGTAGTATTATTTTTCATGGACTCATACATTATATGAGAAGAAATGTTTGAGTGGATACTAATTTTATAATCAGTTTAGTCATGGGTCTTTTATGACAAGTTTTGCTTTTTTGAACCTAGTAAATATGGTGACTCTGACAAATAATACTCACTAACACATTCCTACTGTACCCATTAATAAATATATGTACCTCTGTAGGAATGTACATGAATTGACCAACAGGTAAACACAAAGAAGGTACAAATAAGACTAGCACCTAGTCATTGTGACCTCCAATACTGTTTGTTGAATTGGTTAAAATTCCTGGAAACAGAGGGAACCTTGTCCTCTCCTTCTTACCTTACCCCTCACAAGGCCCATCTGACTAGCTCATGGTAAAAAGATTCCTGAACAGAAAAGAATGATTTTAAATTTCAGCAGAACTTTTCTTCAGAGAAAGTTATTTATAGGAAGTAATCTTTTAAGTCTCTCACTGTTAAAGCAAATGGGGCATAATTTAACCTTTAAAATTGATGTCATTCATTTATTAACTTCTAAAATCTTAACATTGATTTTCCTAATATATTTTGCATTTAATTCTCAAACCTGTAGACTAGCTAAGTTTATCTACAAGTCTACAGAGTCTATATCCTTTAAGTTATTGACAACTGTTTTGTGTATGATATGATTTAGCTGTATCCTCACCCAAATCTCAACATGAATTGTAGCTGCCATAATCCCCATGTGTTGTAGGAGGGACCCTGTGGGAGGTAACTGAATCATGAGGGTAAGTGTTGCCCAGGCTGTTCTTGTGATGGCAAATAAGTCTCATGAGATGTGATGGTTTTATAAAGGGCAGTTGCCATTGCACACATTCTTGCCTGCCACCATGTAAGATGTGCCTTTGCTTCTCCTTCACCTTCCACCATGATTGTGAGGCCTCCCAGGCATATGGAACTGTGAGTCTATCCTCTTCTTTATAAATTACCCAGTCTCAGGTACTTCTTCATAGCAGTATGAAAATGGACTAATATAGTATAAAATAAAAAGACATGTGGTTTACCCAGCAGTATTCACATTTTTTCAATTTAAATTCTGGACACACTTTCACAGTTATGTTGAATGTCAGGAAATATCATTCTGTATAACTTTTAATTTTTCCTCTTATTGTCAATTATCACTTTACCATGTATTGTGATCTATAGAAATGTCAAGATCAAAGTGAACACTAATCCCGGAAAGTGAGGTAGCTTTGTGTTTTCCACCACGGACCAGGTGCATCTATGTTTTGGCCTTTGCTGATTTATAAAACTGCTCTAATCCTGCCCATGATTCACTTTCTTTATTTTCCAAAGGCAAGAAAGCTTCATGTTGCTTTCTTTAAATCTCAACTGCTGACTTTTCAATTCTCTGGAACAAATCTTATTTCAAAAAATATGCTTGGAAAATTCAGTAATGAACATTTTCAAATTGTGAGATTGTTATCATGTCACTACCAAGGTAGCTAATGATAGCCTTTTAATTTTTTTTTACTACACAGACTAAATAAAAATAGCAAAGTCTTTTTTTTTTCTGTGCAAATAATACTTCTTGGTGGATTATCAATATTTTTGGCCATATGGCTCTTTGCTAGAAGTAAACAGCTACTGGTAAAACTCTTCATTGATTTTACAGTTTTGAAATTGTAAATTGACAGTGTTGTAATCCAGCAGAGCAATAGATCTTGTACCTCTCACCAGGGAGGGTCATGTGTAAGTCCAAAGGAGGGTGATCTCTCTTGCATCTATATGATTTAGCACTTTATTACATTGTATTATCCTTTCATTGTTTATTCTTTCTAATTTCTTATTTTTTAGAAATGTCATAAATTCTTTTGGGCCAGGAATTGTGGCACTTTATTGTTCTAACCTTCCCATTTTATCCTTTTTTGCTTATAATCCTAGCACATAATGCTTGTACTTGAAATTCAGTATCATTTACTGTTTAATAATTCATACCAAAATCGATATAATTTTTAAAAATAACTTCCCTACATATGAACAAAATGGGTGAACTTCATAAATCTGCTGAAGTTATCTTCAACAAAAATTGTGAAAATACTTTTATTAGTTCAAATTCTTTACCCATCTTCTGTTTTTATATACTTAAAATATTTCTTTCTCCTGTTACAATAATGCTTAATTTTATTTTGGTACTTCCTAATAGATATTAAATGATAACAAATTAAATAAATAACAAGAAAATGATGTTTTTTATATAAGATTGGCAACTAGAACAAACAGATTTTAGTAAGATAAATTTGAGTCCTTTCTAAGAACATAAACTTGTAGAAGTATGAATAAGGAAATTATAGCCAGTTGTGATGGCTCATGCCTGTAATCCCAGCACTTTGGGAGGCTGAGGCAGGTGAATCAGGAGATCAGGAGATTGAGACCAGCCTGGCCAAAATGGTGAAACTCTGTCGCTACTAAAAATACAAAAAATTAGCTGGGTGTGGTGGCATGCGCCTATAGGCCCAGCTACTCGGGAGGCTGAGGCAGGAGAATCACTTGAACCCAGAAGGTGGAGGCTGCAGTGAGCTGAGATTGTACCACTGCACTCCAGCCTGGGCAACAGAGCAAGACTCCATCTCAAAAAAAAAAAAAAAAAAATTATCAGCTCTCCGTACATTAGTTTATGACTTGACAGTGCAGGGAACATGGGTTTCAAGACCAGGAGCATACTACAAGACCCCTAATACATTCAACCCCTATCTGCCTCTGCATTTTCAGGAAGGAGTATGTTTACTGCTGGCCTTTCGATCATTCTCTGAAGTTAAGTTTTCTTATCACATAAAGGCAGTATTTTAATCCACGAGTGTCTCAGTACCATCTATAGTCAATGGTATTTTGAGAAACTCCCCATTTAATAATTCTCTTTAGAAAGCTCTCTGCATCATGCTTATTAAGTTATATCACACCCAACAAGATTTTCTTGTAAATCTCCTCAGAGAACCTACGGAGGGTCTAAATAGAGGGAACCACTGATTAACTAGAAAACTCAATTAATCATCATTGTTTTCTTTTTCTTCTTGAGCTGTAGTTGGAGGATAAAGAAGTTAATAGCAATAACAATAGCAGTAAGAAAAGAATTATATCAGAAGTAAATAAAATGTTTTCTACAATGTGACTAGGATCTGTCAAGATTAATTCTGATCTCTGGTGGACCAATTTTTAGCCCTGAGGCTGCTCAAGAATCATGGGAAAAATAAATTCAATTTTCTACAGTGTACTTTTCAAGGTATACATGGTCTAATGCATTTAAGAAATATTTCAACTCACTAGTAGGAGGAAAGAAAAAGATTCATGACACTCTATGAACAGGAAATTTCATTTTATAAGATTGTACTGTCGTTTAACTCTTTTACCTAGTCAATGTTTATAATCATTATACACATTGTCTTCTGTATCTTTTGAAAAATTCTGGCAAGCTCTTAATGTTTACCTGGCTCTGGGAGTGAAGTTCTTCATCTACACACAAGGTGGGGCCCTGAGTGCCTGAACCTTTTCTTAGAGCGGAATGAGTCAGGCGCGGATTTAGTTCAAGCTGGATAAGCAGCCTCTCTCTCCATCTGGTCCATTTACATGTGGCTAGAACCAAGGACACCTGTTCTCAGGGGCTGTGTGGTTACTGTGTGCAGGGAAAATCAGAGAAAAGCAGTCTGCAGGTAGAAGCACATGAGCCAAGAAGAGCCTGTGTGATCTGAGAGAGCAAGAAACGGAGCACAGCAGTCTTGATGCCTAGCAGCTTTCTCTTTCCTGATTCCAGGCTTTCCCGGCTCTCCATTCCGCTTTTGAATTGTGTCACACACACCTTGAACCTGAAATATGCTTCGTCAGTACTAGTACACTTCCGAGTTTACAGCCAAAAAATCTCAACTTAGTAGCAGTTAAGTCCATTTTATCTACATTTCTTATACTTCTAGACACTATTTTTCTCATCATGACCGTTTTTATAACTGTCTTTATGATTTTCTTCCTATACAAAGTACTTGTATTATCACATTCTCACTACTTTGAAGTAGGTACTATTGTGATCCCCCTTGACAAATGAGGAAACTGAGGCACAAAGCGTTTACAGATATTGCAAGAGAGGTTGTGATGAAATGGGAGTTTGGTCCTAAGCATTTTGGTCCAGAGCCCATATTCATAAACCCCAATTCAGTTTTGAAAATAAAATAATAGTGACAAAGTTCATGTATAATATATGGAACTAGGATTTAAAAACTCGTGTATATATATTTGTGAGAATATGTGTGTATGTGTATGTGTGTACCCTCGTATATACGGGACACTCACCCATCCCAACTGCATGTGGAAAATGTCATGTGAAATTATTATGAAAAGATTCATACGTTCTTTGTTTCTTGTTATATTTCCCTGGAATGTTTCCTTCAGTTATGACTTACCTAAGTGAAAAATGAGACTTTGCACAATGGCCGTCATCAGGCCACGTGTGCCTACTGTTGATGCGGGTGCTCACACAGACCTCTGAACTGCGTCCCCAATTCAGACTCCTGCCTTCTGTAAGCAGTCATCACCTTTGCATAATCTCTCCACTCTGAGCTCTCTCCAGGCAAAGCCAGTGAGACAGGGTGAATTTAAAAGGCCACCATAAACTTAGCCACAATTTACCAACAGATCCAGTGGTTCAAGAATAATTTCCTCTTCAGCTTGAAACGTAAGTATGGCTCACTGAGAAGCCGTATTACCTCCTGATTCCAAGGAAGGCCTGTCAAAGCAGAACTCGTGGAGTGTAAAGTTTTTAAAGTGCATTTGTTATAGCTTGCTAGTCTGACTATTAAAGTGAAACACTACACACCGTTAAACCTTCAAACTAGCACTGCAAAAATACTTATCAAAAATACAGCCTCTGGGAGATTTGTTTGCTCTAGAAATATGCTGTCTTTGCAGTTACTTTTTCCTTAATGAGAAGGCAGTGCAGGATTTGTCCTTTTCATTGGAGGGCAAAAAGCCAAATAAAGGGGATTGCCCTGAAAGTGACATTGCAATACCCAGTTCCTAGGCGGTGTTCAGAAATCTTTCTGAAAACACTTTACATTCTGAAACCAAGAAAACCATTTGTTTTGCCTCAAAATTTTGCATTCAGCAAGTTACTGATCTATAATATGACAGTTGAAAATGTGAGCCTGAAAATAAGCCCCTCCATGTAGAAAGCACTGTTTTCCTAAAAGCAAGAAGCTATATATGCCTTTGCATCTGGGTTAATCTAAACTTACCAGGAGCTTAGGGAATGACAATGAGTAGGATCGGTACTGTTTGGAAGCACTGTAAAACTTCCCGTTAAAAGTTTAGAAGTGACGTTGTCTCCAGTTACTCGGGGATTCTGGTCTCCCTTTGTAAACTTGCACATGCATTCCATTCTTTGGCTTGCTCCTTGAGTATGACATTTGCTTGGAGAATGGGTGACCCGCCTTGTCAAACAACACGCAGTAGAGTAAAGGTGGAGGCAAAAAATAAATAAATCAGTAAACCTTCAGAGGCATTTTCTTGCTTTTCCCATTTAATTTTTCATTTGGGTTATAAATGGCATCTCAGACAGAAGGAAGCCTCCTGGGTTTGTCAGGATCCTCTGCTGGCCTAATCGTGAGCATGACACATGTAGAAGTGAGGCACTGAGAGAATTAGTGATTGCGGCAAGAAGAAGGGAAGAGTGATCAATTATTCACCACATGCCACCTAATACAAGAAGCATGACCACCTCTTGTCTCTCGCCTTCTCTCCTCTGTGCACACAAACAAAGCTCTTCCCACAGCCTACACAGCATTGAGAGAAATATTCCCTTCAAGCAATTCTCATTTTCACCAATCCATTTACATCTGACTTTTAAGTGGACAACCATAATGAAGGAAGTAAGTTAATGAATATTCTCTTAGTTAGCTTCCTTCATTCCTTCCTATCCATTTATTAAAACAGAAAAGAAGAAATAGACTCAGGTGAGTGATCTTGAGAATAAATTTATATAGACAATTGATTTAGGAAATATCTATAACATGTTAAAAGCAATGCAAAGGGTTTGGTAAATTCCTTCTGATTTTTTGTGTTTAAAGAGACACTTCTGATCATGAAAAGTCATAGAAATTATCCTGACATTAAAGAGCAGTCCAATCACTTGTTTTCTTTGTGGATTCAGGTAGCAGTCATTCCATCAATAGATATTCTTGAGTAAAGAAAAATGGGCAAGTTCGTAAACCTTCAGTGGCAATTCTTGCTTTGTAACACATCTCTGTCATTGATGAGGTGTGTCATTTCGGGTTGCTCAAACTTGTGATATCCAGGTATTTTTTTTTTAATCTGTATAATACCCCATCTTCCAGTAATACATACTTCACAGGGTTGTTAGAAGAATCAGATGATGTTTGTAAAAACATTCAATCAATGTTACATCCTATATACCTCTTTATGCACAATTGTTCTGCATATTTGCTAGTTATTAATATTTACAGTGGATACCATCAGAGGCCATCAAATGGGTATCTACTGTCTTTCAGATTTTAAAATGCTCTATATTGTCTTTGCCTCTGAAAGACCCACTTATGGATACTTTTGAAATATCTTTTTTTCTGAGTTATATATTTATTATGTAGATTTATCATTTGCTGAAACTTCATATGTGCCGAGAACTATTAAGTTATCTTTGGCTTATGTAATCTCTTTGAAGCCTCACAGTAATCCTCAGGAAAAAAATGTATTATAATTTCCATTTTACACATGAATACATGGAGACCCAGAGCAGTTAAGTATCCTCGATCCCAGACCTGTGAAAATCCTGTCAATGGTCTTTACTAAGATTTCTCATCTCTTTAATATACAAACAAATATCCTGGGTGTATTAGTCCATTTTCACGCGGCTGTAAAGATACTACCAAAGACTGGGTAATTTATAAAGGAAAGAGGTTTAATTGACTCACAGTTTTGCATGGCTGGAGTGGCCTCAAGAAACTTACAATCATGGTTGAATCTGAAGCAGGCACATCTCACATGGCAGCAGGTGAGAGAGAGTGAGCATTTGAGAGCACAGGAAAAACTACCATTTATAAAACCATCAGATCTTGTGATAATTCACTCACTATCACCAGAGCAGCATGGGGGAAACTGCCCCCATGATCCAATCACCTCCCACAGGGCCCCTCTTGGGGATTATGGAGATTACAATTCAAAATGAGATTTGGCTGGGGACAGGGTCAAACCATATCACTGGGGAATCTTGGTAAGATGGAGACTCAGTAGGCCTGGGATGAAGCCTGGGCATCTTCATTTCTAACCAGCTCCCCAGTGGGGACAGTGATGCTGGCCCTCACACCACACTTACTGTTGCAAGACTCTAAAACACCCTGCCATACAACTCAAATCTAGATCATGAACACTCAATAAATATCAGATAAAACATGAAATACTAGTCAAAGACTGGAGAAAGATGATTTCTGATGATTTGTTCAGGTGAAAATTTCTGCAATTACTGACTAATTTTTGTTGGGCTCATGTCTTAGAGCAGGTATTTAACTTTGTTAGAAATGACCTTTGCCATATATATGTGTTTCCCTTCGTTGAGCCAGTTCGCTGGACCCCACTGAGCTCCAAGCCATATTCGGCCTACTAGAGATTTTTGACCACTCAGTGGACTAAGGGATGTTGCCTTTGCCATCTGACTACTTTCCAGAACTTTCCCTCACTTGTCATGTCTCAGTCTTTCCGACTGAGCATTAATACCAAAATTCATGTTGACCACAGATGAGAAATCATTAGAGTGAATTTTTTATTAAAATAATGGTAACCTAACATTAGGGAAAGAGAAAAATATGATGAGAGAAAAGAGAAGAGAGGAGAAAGGAGATAAAAAAAAAATAGCAGAGAAGAGGAAGGAGTATAAACACAAGGACCACAGACTTTAGAACTGTTAATGTCTCAGAACCTAGGAAATAAGAATAGTTAATAGAGAAAGAGAAGAAGTCCTAGGATCTAGCCTAACACTTGCTTTCACCCTGGAAATGATGTTTGTCATCTGTCACTGTTGGACTTAGTCCAGAGACAATTTTTCCCTTTGCCCCATGTTTGCCATGTGACTTTGTTTCCAAAATGTTTACTCTGCAACCCCCAGCCTTGTAAGAAATGGTAAAGAGTCAACAATAGACATTAATGAGGAGGATCTAATATGTGGCAGGCACTGTGGTGAACAAGTGGGAATTTGGACTCTGATCTCATGAAGTGGAATGTCTACTGGGGAAGCCAGGAGCCTCATCCAAATGCAACTACCCTCACTGAGGCAGAACCTCTGACTTCTAGCCTACAGTTTCTAAAGCTTCCTTTTCTGAATTTCGTTAATAAGCCTTTGCCACTGGACTACAAATTGTTATTTATAAATGTGTTGTTCGACTAATAGAAAAAACAATGCGACTTTTCATCATTCTGTTCATGTAGGTATGCAGAGGCATGCACGCACCTATGTGTTTCTTTTAACATTGCACAATATTATATTACATATTTACAATTGTAGTTAATGTACATTCTGATTACCCACATAAACATCACTAGGTTTGCTGATAGACACGTCCAAGCCAGATAAAGCCAGAAGGAGAGAGAGAGAGAGAGAGAGAGAGAGAGAGAGAGAGAGAGCAAGAAAGTGTGTAAGAGAGAGAGAATACAAGTTACCTAAGTAAAGCAAACTGTGATTTTTTTTTTTTTTTTTTTTTTTTTTTTGCTTTCATTCTATATAATGAAGATCAGCTGGGCCAGAAGTTATCTAAATACATGGTCATGTAAATACATGGTAATGGCTTTATTGAACAACAATCCTCAGGTATGGTTCTAGCATAAGGGAGCAAAACTTCTATTTATGGAGATTACAGTATAGTAGAAGAGACAGTAATAAGAATAATGCAAACTAGTGTACAAACATGCACCAAGAACACATTAGACTTATCTTACACTGGATTATGTAAGAAAGAAATCTGAACAAAGGTGGCTTTGGAGAAGGAAGCTTTCCTTAGGAGGTGACTTGAGCTGAATTTTAAAAGATAACTCAGGAAAAGCTGCAAATGAGAGCAACCCTGTTGTGGAAGAGCACATGGAATGTTCCAGGAACTCCCCAGCCAATATGTCTGGAGGGCAGAGAACACAGCAGGCGGTGTAAAGAGAGGTCGTGGTAACCGGTGGTCTCTTTGATGCCGTGAAGGATGGCAATAACCATGTAAGTAAAACATAGTGTTTACTTGGTTCAGCCCTAGCCACGATATTTTGGGTATGTGGGGAAGGAGTGCGAAACAGTAATACATGGTTTGGATCTGTGTCCCTGCCAAATCTCATGCCGTGTTGTGATCCCCAGTGTTGGAGGTGGTACCTGGTGAGAGGTGACTGGATCATGGAGTTATTAATGGTTTAGCAACGTTCCCTTTGGGTCCTGTATAGTTAGTGAGATCTGGTTGTTTAAAATTGTGGGGCGCCTGCCCCGACCCCTTGCTCTGCCCATGTAAGATATGCCTGCTTTCCCTTTGCCTTCTGCCATGATCCTGAGTTCCCTGAGGCCTCCTCAGAAGCAGATTCTGACATGCTTTTCATACAGCCTGAGGAACTGTGAGCGAATTCAACCTCTTTTCTTTGTAAATTATGCAGTCTCAGGTATTTCTTTAGAGCAGTGTAAGAACTAACACATACAGGTACTGGGAAACACAGTTCCCATTTCCTTATCTCTCAGCCACAATGTTCTGAAGCTCCTTCTGGAATTAGCACATATTGTCCATGTGTTTAGGTGCTCAGGGCAAAGTCATCTTCTCTTGATTCTGACATTGTCTATAGAGATATTCTTTGCTACTTCCTACATGCTTTTATGCTACAGCAGAATCTGGGATAAAAGAGACAGAAAACCATCTTCAGTTAGATTTGCATTATAATTTCTTGTATAACAAAAATGGTGTTTTATCTAGATTTCTAAATATTTTCTGTAGGGACTGAATGAAGCAACATTTTACTGGGGCCATTACAAATGGTGGTGCAAGGTGTTCGGGGGCCCACTTGTGTGACAGATCTGCTAAACAATCCATCATCACCATTGTCCTTGCCTCAGCCTTGCCCACCCTCATTCTTTCAACTGGTTTCCTCAGTTTTCCAGGGATTTCACTCTCATGAGGGTCCTCAGTCCCACCCTGTCATGTAGACTCCTGATCAAATCATGAACCTAAACCCATCCCCATCTCTAAAATACATCCTGTATTGGTGTGCATTCCCTGCTCCGCTTCCGGATTCTAAGAATGTATGCTGTAAGTCCCAAATAAATTAAAATGAGTTAAAATTTTATTGAACAGCTACTATGAGTTTAACACATTTAATACTGTGGAAGACATCAATGCCTAATTCCTTTACTATAATTTATCGTAGATATTAGGATAATTTTAGAATTGAGAGGCCCAGGAATTGGTTTTATATCCCTGTTGCCTCAATGACCAGGCATGTGATCTTAGAAAAGTCACTGAATCCCTATGTGCTCAAATTTCTTTTTTATTTTTTGAAAGAAAAGTGGAGATACTGCATCATTCATTCATTCATTCATTTCATATTTCTTGAATGCCTGTTATACATAAGGTAACAGAAACCCCAGGGATACAAGGTTGAGAAAAAGAAACTTGGGTTCCACATTTGTGGAAATTATAGTCTGCAGCACAAGGTTATTCTGAAAATCAATAAGGTAATGGCTGTGAAAGTACTTTGAAAATGGCAAATATTGCACATGCATTAATTTTACTCATCACCCCTATGCTTAAGAAATTCAGAAGATTTTTCAGGGCAACAACGATAACATGAATAAAACATGTAGAAATAAATTTTACAGAAAAGGATAGACCTGTGTAGTGTATTTTATAGTCTAGTCCACCAATGCAGTAAAATTTCAAAGACGGACATTTGAAGTTGGTATGGAAGGATCAGAGAGACTTCTTGGAGGAGATAAAACTTGAGTTGGCCCCTTGACAGATAAGTTTCCATAAAGGATTACCAGTACTTTTCTGCTTTCTTGATCCTTAGAATGTGTAATGAATAAAAATATCTGTGGTGAAGCAGTGCATTGTGTTGACATATTTAACATAGAGATCTTATTGTATTACTACCATCATAACCATAGGACTGGTTTAATTACTTCTCTTAACAGCATGGATTTGAGGCAGATTTAGAGATTTCACTGTTCCTTAGAACTAAATGGAAAAGAAACTGATTTCTTTACAGAAGAAATAGAAAGGTAATTTATTTCTTCTACTGAAAATGTAGCAGATACCTTGTGTTTCCTCTGAGTCTGTTGAATTATAGTATGGTCAGTGAAATTGATATTCAGGTCAATATCACTCTTTGAAGCTGGTAATTCTTTGTGGACATAATCTGTTTCTTATGTGTTACTTTAGTCATATTTTGCAAAGGAACCTCATATTTGATCAGGGAACTTGGCTGTTTCAACAATCATAAAACAATAAAATAAAAATAAAACTACTTGTGAAATTGGTGATAAAATGCTTCAATATTTGTTGAAATAAAAAGCTATGGTATATTTCATTAAAAAAATGCATAAAGAACAGAAAACAGCTCCAACTGGGTATCTGACTCAGTATTTTCTTCTTCAAGTGGGCTCTTTCATATAAGATACTAAATTAAAATAAATATGGATGTCCTTCAAAAGCCAAAAACCCTTGAAGAGAAATGTGAAAATATGTGTTAAAGATTTGTATGATAAAGAATGTTTGATTCAGAACATTTTTAGTATAACCATAGTAGTTACAAAAATTTAACTACCTATTAAGTTTATTTTGTTTCCGTATTTAACCCCAATTACCCTGTGGAGGGGAATTCTTTTAAAATTTAATTCCCCCTCTCACTTTTTATTTTCCTGCTTCTGCAAGTGCCCTCCCCCCACCCCACCGACCCCACGCATGTAAATTGCAGCAGGTGCACAAAATTGAAGACATCACAATTAAATGTAATCAAATATTTTAGGCACTAATGAACAGCTCCAGGAAAACAAGTCAAAAGAAAAAAAGCCTTTAAGTGAGTGGATTTTAAAACACCCAAGGCACCATAGGACCAATTAAGAGAGTCAGATACCAGGACACATACTGACATTAATTATCTTTGAGTTCAGGGAAATAAAAAATAAAAGCAACAATTATCATAATAAATCTCCACACAGTGCTTGTAAGTTGTGCTAATCTACAACACACCTGGGTTTCAGATATTTAAGGCGAATACTCAATCAGTTGGTAACGACCTCACAGAAGGGCTCATGGGACATTTTTTCCTTCCTGTGATCTGCCAATCAGATAGAGGGGCTAAAATGATGTCCAACAGCTATGTCTGCTTTATTTCTCATCATTCACATGAGTTGCAGACAGAAGCACTGTATAATTTATTCAATAAAGTAACTCACAAAGCCAGTATTCTCTTTAGGGGATGTTTATTCAAAAAGAAGGGAAAGTCAAGAATAGATATTCATGGTAAAAATTTGAATCGTTGGAGTCCCAAAGTCCCAGGATGTCTCTGTAAATTTATTCTCCCTGAAGCCAGAAAGAATCTTACTAAAGAGAACGAATATTTCAGTTTGGGATTATGGGTTTTCATTTTTTTAAATGCACAGGAGGGGTCAGAGAAAGAAAGTTAAATGCTATAAGCAAAGAGGAATAGAAAGGAAAAAAAAAACTTGTTAAAATTGATCTAAACTCTATTGATAATTTGAGAACAAGAGCATAATATTTTAACAACAAAAAAGGATATTTAAAAGGTAGAAGATTGCTAGGATTCTTCAATCAGCGGAAAAAAATATATATATATTAATTATTAGAAAAAACTATACAAATGTTTGTAGGTTGAATGCCTTCAATATGATTCACGTGGAAATGTAAAATGAATGATCTATCTTCCTAAACTTTTGATTAATAGTTTAACATATTAACATTTTCAGTGGGCTCCTAGTGGTATTAGATGCAAAAGAAAACAAATATATGATTTTCATCTTATTATCCCCTCTGTGAATGCAGATAACTTCTCTTGAGGAAAGTTAAGTTCAAATTATATATGACATTTAAAGTTTTTACACCAATTTTAATATTTGGGGCCATGCTGTTTATCCCAAAAATATAACTTTGATTATTTTGTCTCCTGATCAATTGAGCATTCTGATCATGCATGTGGTAATTTCTTAAGTGTTAAAATATGCATGATGTTTGTGCAATTTTTAAATGTTTTATATCATACTGTGTCAAAAAGGGAAAAATATACATTTAATTATTCATTTTTGTTTCTTAGATGCACAATTTTAGTAGACCAAAAAATGTTGTAAAAGTAAAAAGTAAACCAATGCTTTTATTATTATGTAATAATTGACGTAGTCTAAAAGTGCTTCTAATGTAAATATCAGAGAAAACAAAACGGGCAGTTCTTTACCCACAGCTTATAACAAACTGTGGAAACTCATTTCTAAATTTTGTACTTTGCAGTAACATTTTGATTCTTTTATATGCCTTATATAGAATGCCCTCATATAATGAAAAATTTTGAGTTATTTTTATTGTATATCTGCACACAGCTAGATAAATTATGGCATGGCTAAATGTTTAACCAACCCTTTTTTTTTTCTTTTGAGATGGAGTCTGGCTCTATCACCCAGGCTGGAGTGCAGTGGCCCATCTTGGCTCACTACGATCTCTGCCTTCCAGGTTCAGGTGACTCTTCTGCCTTATCCTGCCTGGCTAATTTTTGTATTTTTAGTAGAGATGGGGTTTCACCACGTTGGCCAGGTTGGTCTTGAACTCCTGACCTCAAGGGATCCACCTGTGTCAGCCTTCCAAAGTGCTGGGATCACAGGTGTGGGCCACTGCACTGAGCCTAACCAACCTTTTTAAAAAATAAGTTAATATTTTGGAAATATAGCCTTGGCTTCTGGAAATTATTTAGTGTTTTATCAAATCTAGAAAACATAAAAACATTTTGACACATTTTATTTCATCAAAATTTGAAATGTATTTATACAGAAAGGCATGATTACAAAAAGATTTAAGACATAAAAACACAGAAAATACATTTGCAAACATATAGCAAAGTCAGCCTGTTTGTGTTGCTCTAAAGGAATACCTGAGGCTGGGTAATTTATAAGGAAAAGAGGTTTATTTGTCTCACAGTTCTTCAGGTTGTACCAGAAGCCCAGGCATCTGCTTCTGGTGAGAGCCTCAGGAAGCTTCCAATCATGGTGGACATGGTGGAAGGTAGCCACACTTACATGAAGAGAGAGGCGGAAAGAGACAGGAAGAAAGAGGGAGGGGAGAGAAGTGCCAGGCTCATTTTAACAACCAGCTCCGGGGGCAAATCTCACGGGACCTAATGGAAGAATTTGCTTATTACCTCAAGGAAGGCACCAAGTCATTCATGAAGGATCCACCCCAGGACCCAAATACCTCCCAAGATACCCCACCTCCAACACTGGAGATCAGATTTCATCCTGAGGATTGGAGGGTCAAATATCCAAACTATAGCAGATACTAAATAAGTAAAAGTTCTTATGAACCATTAAAAAAAAGTCTATGTGGCCATTCATCAGCTCTCCCTGCTTTGCTGGCAGTGAGTGTATCTCTGCGTGGACCAACCACAAGAGCCCCCTTCTCAGTGCAGCGTGCAGCTGCTAAAAAAATAAATTTTAAATATCCAATAATAAAACTTTAAATTACAGTAACATAGAAAATGGTGCTAATATTGAATAATACATAGATGAAGAAGTGCACACTTTAAATGCATTCAGTGCTTGAATGTGAAAACAATGACAGTTTCCAAATAACAAATATATAAAACTAATTGATAATAAATCACCATCATAATAAATAATAATCATATATATGATTTATTATGATGGGGGATTATAAAATACCTTTATTAAAGGTTTTTCATTTAGAATATCTTTCAGTAATAAAAAATTAGAATCAGTGTCTATGTCATTTACAGACTGAGTAGTCTATAAACAGATTATAATAAACATTGAGAGTTAGAATTTTAATTTTATTGATATGGGAGAGTTTTGTAGCAGATATTTCAGTGAAAGTACAGATATTTAAATATTTCATAGTATTATACTATTAATTATATATTTAATCAAATAGTATGAAATAGTATGTATATGTACTGTATACATATGGAATACCTGTATGTTACAAGCTGATATGGTAAGAATACTTGCATTTGGAAACTCGGTTTAAAGGCACTATTTCCTGTATATATATTTCTGTATTCTTCAAATGATTTAATTTTTTTGATAATCATAAAATTACCTACACAAGGAATTATTGATACTTTTACATTTATTCAGATTATTCTTTCCTGTATTCACATTACTAGAGACATGTCTGTCGCTTTCTTTCTCTTTTTCTATTTTATATTTCTACTATAATTATGATTAATGCTTATACACACAATTATTTTGCTCAATTTGGCATTCTTGTTTTAGAAGAAAGATTCTGAAATGGAATAACTGGGCCAAAGAAAAATATTTTGGGATTCTTTATAATAAATGAGAAATTACTTTTTTGTTTTTGAGACAGAGTTTTGCTCTTGGCATCCAGGCTGGAGTACAAGGGCGTGATCTTGGCCCACTACAACCTCTGTCTTCCAGGTTCAATCAATTCTTCTGTCTCAGCATCCAGAGTAACTGGGATTACAGGCGCCCGCCACCACGCACGGCTAATTTTTGTATTTTTAATAGAGAAGGAGTTGCACCACATTGGCCAGGCTAGTCTTACACTCCTGATCTCAGGTGATCAGCCTGTCTCTGCCTCTCAAAGTGCTGGGGTTACAGGTGCGAGCCACCGCTCCTGGCTGAGAAATAACTTTTTGAAAATACATTAGTAGTACATATTTGAATTCCATTACTACAAAGAGGACAACAAAGCACTCATCTATGCTACCCTTCTAATTTCAAAGGAGAGAAAAGCCAACATCGTAAATATTTTCAGTGCATTTTATATACCAAAGAGAACACAGAGTAAGGAAACAGAATACTTGTACTCAGTTCCACCATGGAGCAAAACACGTGATCTGTGCAGTTTTGTTCTCCACAAACATTTGACTCAAATAAAAATACCACAGGTCACTTCCAAATTAAACTTTTATGGTCTTAAATAAAACATATTCTACTTTTTTCCCTCCCTGCTTTCTCCCACTGGCAGCAGACATATTTTATTTTGCCAACACAATATTTTTCTTTTAATTAAGCAAAGAAGCATTTAGATCATGATCAGACATTTTTTCACATAAAAATTTATATCTAACTTCTGAGAAATCCAAAGATTTGGCACCAGTGGCCCCATTTTTTCAAAAAAGGAGCATAAACTAGGACTCTATCACTGAGTCCATAAGAAAGTTCCTTGAACACAACCACCAGTGATACCTGAACAGTCCATCTAACCGAGATGACTACTCAGTGACAAATGGACAGGGAGAATGCATGGGGTGGAGCTGGTGGACAAAGACAGGATTCATGTATGTCGCTGACAGGATGGAGCCCATGGTGTGAGCTGTCATCACCCTTCTCTGAATGGTGCTCAACTTAAAACTGATGAATTGTATATTTCTGGAATTTTCCATTTATGTCACAATGCTTACATCGTTCATCTCACTTCATCTCATTATGTAAGCATTTTGTCACCTCACAACATCACAAGAAGGATCAGTACAGTATAGTAAGATATTTGAGAGAGAGAGAGAGCACATTCACATAACTTTTATTACAGTATATTGTTAAAATTGTTCTATTCCCTTTTTAGTTATTATTGCTAATCTCTAATTGTGCCTACCTAATAAATTAAATTTAATCATAGGTATGTATACATAGGAGCAAAAAATGGTTTATATAGGATTTGGTGCTATCCACAGTTTCAGGCACCCACTGGTGATCTTGGGACGAACCCCCCAGGGATAAGAGGGGACTGTTGTAATTGCATTTTAATCACGTTCAAATTCCTACTAGGCACCAAGTCCTGAGACTGCACAAAGGAGCAAGGCCCTGGACGCAGGCCATGAAACTATTTTTTCCTCTTATGCCTCTGGGCCTATGATGGGAGGGCCTGCTTGGAGACCTCTGAAATGCCCTGAAGACATTTTCCCCATTGTCTTGGCAATTAAAATTTGGTTCCTCATTACTTACGCAAATTTCTGCAGCCAGCTTGAATTTCTCCAGAAAATGGGTTTTTCTTTTTTATTGTATTGTCAGTCTGTACATTTTCTGAATTTTCATGCTCTGCTTTCTCTTGAATGCTTTGCCACTTAGACATTTCTTCTCCCAGATACCCTAAATCATCTCTCTAAAACTCAAAGTTCCACAGATCACTAGGGCAGGGGCAAAATGCTATCAGTCTCTTTGTGTAGAGAGTGACCTTTAACTCCATTTTCCAACAGGTTACTCATCTCCATCTGAGACCACCTCAGCCTGGACTTTATTGCCCATATCACGATCAGATTTTTGGTCAAAGCCATTCAATAAATCTCTAGGAAGTTCCAAACTTTCCCACATTTTTCTTTCTTCTTCTGAGTCCTCCAAATGTTTCAACCTCTGCCTGTTGCCCAATTCCAAAGTTGCTTTGACATTTTCAGGTATCCTTATAGCAACACCCCACTCTACTAGTAACAATTTACTGTATCAGTCCATTTTCATGCTGTTATGAAGAAATACATGAGACTGGGTAATTTATAAAGGAAAGGAGGTATAATGGACTCGCAGTTCCACATGACTGGGGAGACCTCACATCATGGTGGAAGGGAAAGGAGGAGCAAAGGCACATCTTACGTGGCAGCAGGCAACAGAGCATGTGCAGAGGAACTGCTCTTTTATAACACCATCAGGTCTCCTGAGACTTGTTCACTATCATGAAGACAGCATAGGAAAAACCCAGTCCCATGACTCAGTTACCCCCCACAGCATCCCTCTTATGTTGGGTGGAGATTATGGGAGCTACAATTCAAGATGAGATTTGGGTGGGGCCACAGTCAAACCATATCACCTATTAAAAAAGATAATTCAACATATTAATAAAATGCTCCTACATTTTTCTCAATAAGGTAGAAAGAATATTGGGGTATCTCATATCATTGAAGTCACATGTATCTATATATGTATCTGTTAAGCCTTCTCATTAAATTGAGGCTTAAAATCATGCAACAATTGTAAATTTTAAGAGCCTGGAAATGGCTTGGTTTTCTTTTTGTTGTTGTTGTTGTTGTTTAACAATTAACCATGCATCTTCTTTTAAGGGAAAAACCATTAAATACTTTTTTTTATAACTTTCTACTTTGCTTTTTTGTTTTAATTTTACTCTCCAGTGGGCCACATCCCACAATCAGTGCTAGGAGGGGAAGAGGAATAAGGATTAAAAAGAGGATTAGAGGCAGTTGTATGAAGAAAGAGAGGATGAGTGATGTGCTTCCCTTGAATATTTTATTTTCTTAATTGAAAAAAATGCTTAGGGCCCACAGATACTAAATCATTTTTTGCATGTATAAAGCTGATCAATGAACCTGTTTATTTATTCCTAAAACTATTTACCCTGCTATGTGGAGTGATAACCAGAAACGTCTATTTCGTTATCCTTCTATATGAACCTAAGCATAAAGGAAAATATATATAAGACACTGTTCTCAATAAGATCTCTTTAGAAGCCAGGGAAAATAGAGGATTTAGTTTTTTCAAGTAGGGAAGAATGAACTAAATTTGTAAAGAAAGTTTTTAGAGTATACAAAATCATCAGTAATTCACTTATAATAAATAAGACATATTTACCTTGATTTTTTCTCTCTCTCTTACTCTCTCTCTCTCTCTCTCTGTCTCTGTTTTTGTTTCTCTCTCTCTCCTCTTTTTGTAACAGCCTACACAACATACTCTATATATTCAAAAGGAAATTTTCTTTTTATTTGTCCTGACAAAAGCGAATGTAATTATCTCAGTGGGATGAGAGGTCTTCCCAACAGATGTGTTATGACAGTCTGCTGTCAGGCTTATGATCACAACAATTAGTCTAATAATTTAAAAACCAAAATAAAAATGGACAAATTTATATCTTATATCCTATTGTTCTCATATCTTTATATCTCTTGCATATACATTCTTAGTAAATTTCTAGTGAGGATATTTCAACCTCCGGATTTTACATTTAGATGTCTTAAAAATATTTGTGATGCATACATTGATGGATATATGTATATACATATCTTAACTTTTTATGAAGAGCTCTTTACCTCCTCAACTTTTAAATTCACTTTTGCTACCTAAACAGAGTTAATAATTTATTCCAGCTTACTCAAATTCATATCACTCTGAAAAAAAAATTCCTAATTTATTAGCATCAATTTTTAGCTAAAAATAAATTACTTTAAAATGACCTTTTTCTTCCTTCTTTACAACTCTTAGCAAAAAGAATGTCATGAGGTAATTTCTACTAGAATTTATCTTACTATTTTGATTAGAATCTGTGTGTTGCATTTGACATGAGTAAACTATTTAAAATACAGATTCAATTTATAAGAAAAAGACTGCTGAAGTGAAGTTTTTAGAATTATTTTGAATTTCACCTTTATTACATTACTTGAATTTTGTGAGGAGCTCCATTCTGAAATGTCATTCTACTCAAATTGGAAAACATGTATCACATAATTGGCCTTAAAAGTAGGAAGGACTTGAGGATATGACTCAAGTGGTATTCAGGTCATATCAGTCCAGTAAAGCTTAGTTATAGCTAGATAATTTGTTCATGTTGCTTTATTTGTTTCACAAACATTTAGCATTACACATGTGGCAGTAGTAAAAGGATGGACAGAGCCCTTCCCCATGTAGCAATGCATGTTCTAGCTGGGGAGTCACAAAATAAAAACATTTAAAAAAATCATTGCAGGTTGTGATAAGTGCTATGAAGGAAATAAATATGCTGCTGTGATTGAGAATGGAGGGAAATAACTTACTTAATGTAGGGAGACGAGTTATGTCTAACCAATCCATATTTTAGACAAACTGAAATAGAATAGTGGGGAGGACCCAAATGTAGAAAAGTCTTTTCTACAGAAGAAACAGAGAGTGCAAAAGTCCTCGGATTGGAGAAAATTTATATTTTAAAAACCGATAAAAGGCTAATGTGGCTACAGCGAAATGACAGAAGATGTGGTGAAACTTTAGTTGGGAAAGAGGGTCCCAGTGCCAGAGTTAGCAATCTTTTAGACAATGATAAGAAGTTTTAATTTTGAGTATTAAAACTCAATACATTGTTGTTATGTAGAGAAGATACTATATAAAGGATAGCAGGAGTGAAGGAAAGTTAATCTAGTTTCCTTAGTGAAAAAAATCATTCTCTACAATTCTAGTATTTTATCTAATGATTGCCAGAGATCTTTATGCTTAGAAGTAATCTGTAGACGGGGCATGGTGGCTCATATCTATAATTCCAGAACTTTGGGAGGCCTAGGTGGGTGAATTCCTGGAGGTCAGGTGTTTGAGACCACCCTAGCCAACATGGTGCAACCCTATCTCTACTAAAAATACAGAAATTAGCTCAGTGTGGTGGCACATGCCTGTAATCCCAGCTACTCAGGAGGCTGAGGCAGGATGATCATTTGAACCTAGTGGTGGAGGACACAGTGAGCAATGATTCTAGCCACTGTCCTTCCAGTCAGTCTAAAAAGCTAAAAAAGATAACAGTCTGTAGAGTTACAAACACAATTTAAAAAAACCTATTTTTGAAGTTTGTAAGCTTGGCTACACACAATCATAATTACTGGATCTTCACAACACTCAATAAAAATATACTTTCAGTGAAGGAATATAGGAAATATGATAATCACTTCATTTAGCATGAGTAGAAATATAATGGTGACTCCTCTATCATACTTCAAATTGTAAGTTAATTTTGTATTTTGGGTACTTTCAAAATGTTTTAAAAGGAAACATTTGAAAAATATGTAATTAGGTGTGGCATAATCTGACAATCGTAATATCTTCATGAAATATTAAAAAAAATTCTACCATAATTCCACAACAAACTATTTAAAAGTCATAAATGTCATATAAATCTTGAAAACAGAGCAGTAAACTTTATAAACTCACAAAGTTTTGTTTTTCACTTATAGAACTGCTTTTGAATTCATATACTTAATATTAAAGAGCCTATATAGTATTGCTTACATTTATTCTTTCACAAAATAATAAGGATTGTCATAATTTGTCACAGGTACTATTATATTTTTACATGGAGCTGCTTTTGATATTTTTGTAGTTATTGGAGGGCACATGTAATATTATCAGTCTCTAGAGATTAATTCTGTGCGTTCATCCAAATGTTACAAAAATAAGTATTTTTTTTTACCAACTTAATATTTAAAATAAACACAATAATTACTTACATTTTCTCCAAATATGTCATGGTAATTTTAGATTGAAAGCATGTAGTGTATATTTGCTGAATTTAATCTAATATTTATAACAGACATTTGCAAATAAAAGAATACAAGTACTCTGTAACAATGATAGTATCCAAGTAAATAGAATGAATTTTTTTTTTTTATCATGGGTGTAGAAAAGCAGAACTAAATTATATTAAAAGTAAGTTGGATAAAATATAGTTGGGATAGTTTCAAATCTCTTTGCTATGGTAGCAGGATTTTAGGATAGTTCTTTTTTAAATTTTTTTATTTATAAATATATATATATTTTTAGTTAGGAGAGAGAAGTGAAACATTTCACTGAACTGCATAAATATTTGCTACTGTTGCTTTAAAACATTTCAGGCCACCTATCCATTCTCTAATTTATATTTATAACCCATTGTAGGGACTAGGTCAATTCAATAAATAAAGGTTTAAAAAATCTATAGAAATAGTTTTGTAAATTTATACTAAAATTTTAGTATGATTTCAATAAATGTTTACAAATAGCTTCATTTAATCTGGTTCCTAAATCTGAACACAATGTGTGCCAGTCACCAAATAATTTGTGCAAATCAAAATTGTCTTATTTTGAATTCTACCTTTTTAATAAAACTATGATTTTGTTTCACGTTTTTAAAAAGATTATAAAATGCATTTCTGTTTTGTGCTAATTGTTCTTTGTTTTAAATATGCAAAGAATATCTAGAAGAGGAGAATTTAAATAAAAAATTTCAGACAGTTTTACTTCTCTATTGTTAGAGAAAACTGTTTTGATTAATAATGATACTCGAGAAATTTCTTTGGCTCTTTCATTAATTATTATAATAATGAGTGCATGAATTTGAATTGTTTCACTTCTTATTCTGATTAAGTTTATTTCATGTACTTCAACTATATGCTATATATATAGCTGTCAATCACTGTAGTAAAAATACCATTTGTTATCGCCAAGAAAACATTAGCAAATTCTCCTTCTGATCGATTAAAAAGTACCATTATCTCATTTTCCTCTAAGAAATGTAAAAGTACTGCTTGTGTTAGTTATCTGTTACCCTGTTTCAAATTACCTGAAAAATTATCAGCTTAAAACAATAAACAACTCAATAATAAAAGATAAATGAACCAATTTTTAAAACAGGCAAAAGATATGAATAGTCATGTGCCCAAAGAAAATATAAGATTGACTAATAGCCACAGAAAGATTCTCAACATTGTTAGCATTAAATAAATAGAAGTGAAAACCACAACGAGATACCACTTCACACTCACCAGGATGGCAAATTTCAAAAGGCAGATAATAACAAGTTTTGGCAAGGATGTGGAAAAATTGGAACCATCATACATGCTGGTAGAAATGTAAACTGGTGCAGCCTCTTTGGAAGACAATCTGGCAGTTCCTCAAAAAGTTAAACATAGAGTTACCATATGATCCAGCAATTCCATTCCTGGGCATATACCCAAGAGAAATGAAAGCATATGTCCACACAAAAACTTATAAATGAATATTCATAGCAGCATTATTCACAATAGCCAAAAGTGGAAACAACTCAAATACCTATCAACTGATGGGTGAATAAACAAAATATGTTCTTCATATGGTGAATTATTACACAGTAATAAAAATAAGTGAATTAGTAATACATGCTACAACATGGGTAAAACTTAAAAATATTATTAAGTGAGATTAGATAGTCACAAAGTCCACATATTGTATTGTTCCATTTGTATGTAATGTGCAATGTAGGCAAATGTATACAGAAAGAGGAAGATCAGTGGTTGCCTAGGCCTGAAGGGTAGGAAGTACCAGGTGGGAGACAAAAGAGTGGGGAGTGGCTGCTGTGAAGTAGATTCAGTTTTAGGTTAATGAAAATGTTCTAAAATTAGATTTTGCTGATAGTTGCACAATTCTGTAAATACACTTGGAAACATTGAATTGGACACTTTAAACTGGCAAACTTTATAATATATAATTATATCTCAATAAAGGTATTATAATAAAAACAATAAGCAATTATTATTTTACTTTTTTGTGTGAATATGGACTAGGGAACTTGGGAGCAGCTTAGCTACTTGGTTCTATAATAGCTCAAGATTTCTCATATGCTCCAGTCAAGGTGTGACCAGGAACTGCAGCCACTTGAAGACTTTATGTGGCTGGAGGAGTTACTTCCAATATGGCTTACTCACATGGCTGTTAGCAGGGGGTCTCATTTCCTTGCCATGTGAGTCTCTTCTCTCCAGAGGACTGCTTGAGTATCCTCATGACATGATAGATGGCTTTCCCCAGAGCAAGTAATACAAAAGAGAAAGGCAGGAGCCACAATGTCTTTTGTGACCAGCCTCAGATGCCACATCCAGTCGCTTCTGCATATCTTAATTGCTACACTGGTCAACCTTATTCACTGTGGGAAGACACTACATAAGTCTATACATTTTAGGAGGTAAAAATCATTGAGGTACACCTTTAACTGTACATTTTTTTCAATTTTTATTTTTATATTTTTTGAGACAGGGTCTCACTCTGTTGTTCAGACTAGAGTACAGTGGTGTGATCATAGTTCATTATAACCTTGAACTCCTGGGCTTAAGTGATCCTCTTGCCTCAGCCCAGAATAGTCTCAAACTTTGAGCCTCAAGCAATCCTCTTGTCTCAGCCTTCCAAAGCACTGAGATGACAGGCATGTGCTACTACTTGCAGCTACTAACTATATTTTTTAACTTCAAATCAAAACACATTGTATAATAAATCAATATTTGAAATAGGGAGTCTGCTATATTACTAATAACGTTTTAAGCCAGACTTCTCAAATTAACTCACTCTTCAAGAAATCCATTAGAACATTATCATATTTGCTATGCCTGTCATAAGTGGATCTCATGCTATGGTCCCCACATTCCTAAGAAATTTCATAAAGATTTTTATGGCAACTGAGATGTGCAGATTTGTTAACTACTAAGGATTTGTTTAATTGGATAAGATAACAAGGTTACTTAAAATAGTGGTTTCTAAATTTCAGTGCTCTAAGAAAAGCAATTGTTTAGCAGGATTTTATTTACATATTTTCCCCTATGGTTTATGGACTAAAAAGCTGCTGATATTTGTATTTTACTAATTATATTTTTTAATGGTACTTGAATTTAGTTTAGGGTAAACTAAATATTAATACATAGAATTATAGGCAACTGTGTTATAGACAATGCATGTTCTTAAGGCTTCCTCTTGCTCTTATACCGAATGAACAAAATACAAATACCTTACATTTATATGCTGAACTGAATTACAGAATCTCTCTCTTTTCTTCTCCCACTATTTTCTGTACATCCTTCAGGACTTACCGCATCACTTCCTCCTTTATCTCTAAAGTTTGGTTCACCTCTGTGCTTCCACAGAAATCCATGCTATTGCTCAATCATTTCTGAATTTTACTGAATGACCTGGCTTAACATCTAGACTGAAGCTCTTTGCAGGCTTGTGTCCTTTTTATCTGAATCTCCAAACCTAGCTTAATGTCTTGCAAATTATAGACCCTCGGTAAATGTGGGTTGTTTACTTAGAGTTGGAAAGGATACACAATGTTCTCTCTTCCAACTTCCTGCACTAATGCAGAAATGCCTTCTATAGCTATCCTGGCAGATGGCATCCAGCTTCTGTTTGGAAAGATTCATTGATGAGGAAGATGCTTGGCACCTTATTAAAGAGCTCATGAGAGAGTTTTTTTTTTCTTTGTAATGTTTAAATGATGTTGAAATGAAATATGTCTCTTTGACTTGCAATTAACAATTCTATTTATAAGTTTTGTAGCAATATATGTTGAACACTTCAGAATAGTATCATCTCAAATATTCGAATCACTTTACTAAGACCCAAAACTATATTATTTAGCCTCGATGTTCACAAGGTTTACCTCACTTTTTTCTTATGAAATAGTACTCATACTTTGTCACATTATTATCCCCTAGATGAAGTCTTATTCAACCAGAAAGTGGCATGTTGAGCTGATGCCACTTTCTGGTTGAATTAAGTGCCCCTTTATGGTGAAGTATCAATGTATAGAGCATAAATATCAAGATAAAAATAGTAAATATCTGTGGAGATTGGACTTTGATACATAATTTAAAATCTGTTCATCACAGTCATAACTGTAGTGGTCCACTAATCCCAACCAGAGATTTCCCAAGTGAACGATTAAAACGTACTATATATTTAATAATTTTATAACTCTACTTTCAAATATAAGACTGTTTAAAATGGGTTTTGTCTTTCTTGATGGAAGCAAGGGGCAGGCAGAGCTATCAAAATAATAACAGGGTGAAGCCTGGGAGACAATTTGATTTTCAAAATCCACCTCACCAGAGGAATGGGTTTTACCTAATCTGATTCCTGGAGTTTACTTCAATACAGCAACCATCCCAAATTGAAAAAGTTGTACTAATTAAAGAAGGTATCCATGAACAGTTTGCTTACACTAAACCACATCTGGAGGAAGGGCACGTTTTCTGCGGTACCAAACAAATTTCAG
The DNA here is from genome assembly GCA_004027715.1 of Plecturocebus donacophilus. Classification (NCBI taxonomy): domain Eukaryota; kingdom Metazoa; phylum Chordata; class Mammalia; order Primates; family Pitheciidae; genus Plecturocebus; species Plecturocebus donacophilus. The sequence continues at coordinate 52,500 of PVKP010000561.1, forward strand.
CACAGAAAATCTCAGTATAATTTCTGCTATGTAAAAGCTATGCCCATTCTTTTGTAATGTTATCCTTTGTATCCTGCACAAACCCTTCCTACACCTATCTCTGTCTTCTGGCAAGCTGGAATGAGCCAGATTCTGTTTTGTTTGGTTCTTAATCAGTGTTCAATTCATTTGCATATAGTTTATGTTTGTAACATCATTATCATATGGAGAAAGCAGCCATAACTAAAACATGAGGGATGGTATCTACACTATTTAATTCCATCGAAACTCTCTTATTTATTTAATGAAACTCCCAGTGTGACTCATGTTATTCCATAACCTCCTCCTCTCCTTTCCTGTTCTCCTACCATCTGCTTTGAACTCACAACATATTTTATGCTACTAAATGTAAAACTTTTTGCTTCTTCAATACATTAGATTGCCCTCCTGACAAATACTAAATTATAAATAATATAGAAGGAAAAAATATATTTCATTGCTATAATGTTAAGAATAATGATCATAGTTAACATTTATGAGCACTTAATATGAGCTAGGCACTGTGTTTACATGTATTATATGTATTAACTCACTTTCTTCTAACAAGAATCATTATGGGATATGTCAGTAGCATTTCCTTATAACAAAACTCAGGCTGGCAGAGTTGTGGCCAAGTTTCAAACCCAGGCAGGCTGACTCCAGAGCTCCTGTTATTAACCTGTATAATATAAGGATTATTTTAAACTTCAACCCTATCACATATTTTGTTTGTTTCATATGTAAAATGATTAACGTAAACATATGATAACCATAATTGCTATATAACTTTTTTCAACTTGTCGATAAAAATAGTTCAAAAGAAAATAGCTCAAAACAGAAGCTTCTGGGACCTAGCTAATCTTCAACAGTGTTACACTGAGCCCTTTCATAAACATATAACATAAATCATTCATAATCTAAGTTATATAAAGAAGAAAATGTATTGTCATATATAACAAGAATTATAGCATGCTGGGCATGATTCGCAGCTCATCCCTCTGTTTTTAGCATTTCTTGTGGTTTTGTTCTTTGCTAACTTTTTTTTTAAACATCAAGCTGGAAAGGAAATGTCTGCTGCTGTTATAAAAGTCACATTTAAACTTGAGAATGTTTAGGAAGCTGTTTCTTTGTGGCTTTCCTATTAGGGCAGAAAGTTTTCCCTGAAGTTAACCAGTCATGTATTTGTGAAGAAAAATGGGAGTAAAATCATTGGCTTAGAACTAAATTATCTGAGGAGAATTAGATGGTAGAGATTTTTTTAAATGAGTATAATAATTGGTAAGCGTTGTATTATATTTAGCCAAATCTAAGGTACCATCAATTCTAAAACCAATTATTTAAGTGCCACTAAGAAATAAAATGTTTTGTCAATTAAACTGTGTCATATTACTGATTATAAGACATGTTCTTACTTCAAAGATGTTAAAGTGTAAAAAAAGCACATCTTAGAGTCAATGGAACACATTATTATGTTACTTTTTTTTTTTTAACAAAGGAGAAAACTAAAGTTCCGAAATACCAGCTTTGACAATGCCATAGAAACAGAACTTGAACTCAGGTTTGCTTTATAACTTTACATTCAAAGTTTTGCCTCAAAGGGATTCTCTTTCCTTGGTTTTTTTCTCCTCTCTTTATCTAACTTCTGAGCCAAAATATGACTTTGATTCTCATTAGATGGTCCTATGTGTCTTATATCAGCCATATAATCAAAGCAGCTACTAGGAGCTTCCTGTATATATACTGTCTGAAGCCACGCCATGTTTCCGGCTCTCTTTCAGTGAAAGTCTGGTTGGGAGTATAAACACATCTGCTCCCTAGAAAGGAAGTTCCAGGTAATGAGATGTAACAACAGGAGGCAGTAAATCCAACTGATTTAGCAAAACTGGAAATGTCTATCATAACTTCTAGGTGAAAAATCTTTAAACGCTAATAAAGGATATTAGAAACAGAACTTAACTATACAGTGGATCCACATGGACATTGGTAGTGTGGTATTTGGAATCAATAGATGAAAGAAATGAATTCTGAAGTCAGTTTATTTTGGTTAAGGAATAACAATTGCTTATTGAAGTAACTGTTGACGAATCGAAGAAGCAAAGTGCTGAGGGTCTTAGCTTCTTCACTGAAAAATAAGGATACTAACTGGATCACTTCATAGAATTGTTCAGGGATTCAAACAAGCTAACATTTGCAAAGAGCATTGTATGGTGTTTTACATGTAGTAAAACCCCAATAGTGATAAATTATCAACATGATAAGGACAGACTTCCTTTGATAGTGCTTGGAATTGTCTCCTCTGTATTGTCATCTCACAGTGCTTCTGATCCACCATCATGGAAAAGGAAAGTTATATTCAGAAGTGAAATTCATCATTGCAAATATCCAGAATCCTAAACTGCTAAAAATCAGAAATCCAAAGTCTGGAGAATAAATGATTGACAGACCCAATTTAAAATCCTGTATGTCCCACCTCTAAGCTATTTGACTTAAGGCAAACTTAACTTTAATATGCCTCTTTGTAATGAGATGAAATGTGTAACTCTTGAAGTTAGTCTGAGGTCTAATTGAGGTATCGTATATGATTCTTCTAGCATAGTTCTTTTGAGACATAGTAGGTACTTTAAAAAGACCACTCTTAATTTTTTCTTTAGAAGTGACACAGAAACACTTAGACATTTTTTATTTATCTAATTAAACCGCTCTTTCCTCAAACACCCAAGATCAAAATGAATAAAAAGCTAATTTCTATTTAAAAATGTCTGCTTCTAGGGTAACAACAGTATTTGTTGTACTTTCTCCACAAAATCAGATATTGATAATATTATAGGTTAAATTTAATTTGAGAGATGTGCCTGGCAATCTGAATAATATTTGTAACATACTTTAGTAGATAAAATTTTATCCTAGATCCTAATACTCTAATTTCAGATAAAATGTTGGAGCATTGCCTATTTTTAACTTGGAATTCTCCTATACAGTATATAATTGCAAATAAAATACAGCTTATTTGATTTTAATCATGTTACTGTAATTTTTGATTGTGTATTCTGAGACTTTATCCCCATTATCACTATAGTCTGTAGAATTAAATGACCCTCTTAAGATTTCAGTTTGATTCCAACAAAAGAACATTATAATAAAGATATTACCATTGAAGGAAATAAATCAGGTGAAATGAGTTTTCTATTTTATGGATTTAAATGAGTTAAAACATTTTTTATCATAGAGTGGGAAGTAAAAATAGAGTCGTGTAGAAGTGCCAGACATCAAACTAACCTCCCTTGGTAAGCATCTGTGTTTGGAACTACTAAATAATTACTTGGGGATTTAAAATATTGTCCACTTTCACTTTTCACCTCAGAAGTTTTCTACTTACATCTTTATGTTAAAGATGCATTTTCTGCATTTTAAGTAGTGAGAAAAACACAGGTATTTAGGATCAGAATCTCTTAATTCTTATCCTGGTTCCTGGAAAAGATACACACACACACACACACACACACACACACACACGGTGCATATTAAGAGTCACAGACCATATGTGTAACTCATTACCAAATGAAAGGCCATAAGCTCTTTATAAGCAGTTGTAAAATTGTGATCACTGCTTTATTGTCGATGTCATTAATATTGGATGGGGGATATTGATAGATATGATACTACAGTGGATTTGCCAGCGAGAAAGCTTTATTAATAGTGGAGCCAAACATAATGAAAACTCATAAAGTTTACTCCCCATGCTGTTCTATTCATCCGTTCACTACAAAGCTAGAGTCAAATGTCTTATGCTTAATATGTAAAGTTTTTAATATCATTTTTCCCTCCATCCAAAGCCAATTCTAGCTGGTAAGGATCTATCCAGATAAATCATAAATATTTCCTTTGCAATTCTTTTAAAAACCTTGCTTCTAATAAAATGCACAATTATCCGACAGCATCAAGAAATTCCTCTGGTGAAACTGAGCATACAGATTCTTGGATGGGATAAAGGTTATTATTTCTAAATACTTGTGGAAATGTTTTTGTACATATATTTCTTTCTTTCTTTCTTTCTTTCTTTTTTGAGATGGCATCTTGCTCTGTCGCCCAGGTAGAGTGCAATGGTGCAATCATACTTCACTGCAACCTGTTGGGTTCAAGCGATTCTCCTACCTCAGCCTCCCAAGTAGCTGGGATTACAGGCACCTGCCACCATGCCCAGCTAATTTTTGTATTTTTGGTAGAGACGGGGTTTCCCCATGTTGGCCAGGCTGGTCTTGAACTCCTGACCTCGTGATCCACATGCCTCGGCCTTCCAAAGTGCTGGGATTACAGGCGTGAGCCACTGTGCCCGGCCTTGTACATATATTTCTTCTTGAGTAAAGTGTCCTTTCCCTACCACCTTTCAACCATTTTGAATTTTGCTGGCTTCAATCTTTCTTTCTCCATGATTGCTCCCTTTTTTGAAACTTCCTTCTCCATTTGTTATTTATAACCTGTTATTAACTTATTATTTATAACCTGCTATTAACCTATATAAAGTTAATTCATCCGTTTACCAATTGCTTGTTGCATGCTCACCATGCAAGTTGCCAAGGTTTCTCAGTATTGTAGATTGTGTACAGTGTAGACAGTGTAGATAGAAAAGGACTCAAACTCAAAACATTGACATGTTCACCCAAGGGCTTGCTCTGGCATAGTCCTGCTACCAGAGTAAAAATTGCTGTATGATCAGATATCAATCTCATTTTCATCTTTTGTGTTCTCTGTTCCGATAGCCTCCCCACCCAACCTTCAATATTCCCCTTCAACATACACAGATATTTCCATCTTGGTCCCAGCCCATCTTGCTACTTTCTACTCCACTCGAATTTTTTACATTTGCAGCCAGTGGCATGGCCCATACTTTGCAGGAGTCTAAGAACTTAAGCTGCAGACACGGTCTTTGTTATTCCTCCATCAGTCTCACTGTCTTCTCATCAACAGTCATGGGCTTCCTCTGTCTCTTTTATAGGCAAAACCAGTTCCCCTAACTGAGTCAGTATCCTCTCACAGAGCATATTCTCAGCTCAACATTTATACACTGACACTCTGGATTTCTGGAATATTCCATTTTCTTTTTGAAATTGTTGAAAAAAAAATCTTAGCTTTTACATAGTCTTTGAGGGTGCTTTTAATATGAATCTGATTGAATAAACATGTGTTTTTCTTGGTTTTACTTTTGACCTTCAAGAAGTTAAAAAAAATAGAACAAGAAGTCATGTAATAGATTTAGTAATAGATGTTCCCTTTAAGATACTTTGAAATGTCGTCTACAAGGATGTAGTATCTTGATATAAACTAGAAAGTGTTCTTGACAAAAACTTCATAGACTTCTGATTATGTAGTACCTATGGGTTCTTCCCAAGTACTTATTTCCTGAATTCCTATTAATTACTTAACTGTAACCTACAAAAGCTAAAATTAGCATTTCTAACTAAATTTTCTTGAGTAGTCTAACTCCCATGCCTTGTCATTATAGCAAAATTGATACTGCATTTTTTACACGGTGGACAATGAGAATTCCTACAGTGTTCCCATTTTCATGAAGGGCAATTTGGTCATTCATGTATCTGTGGCATTGTTTTAGGTTCAGCATGATTTTCAAATGTAACTTCTTAAATTTCGATTCAGTTAGTTGAGTTTCACTATCTTCAGTTTATTTTGTTATTTGATGCTCTACTTCCTCATGCCATCCAATTAGGCAGATTTGAATTAATTGTTTTAATAAATAAAAGCAAAAGGCAGTAACAACTATAAATTAGCATTTCCTTGAGAGCTTACCATGTGCCAGGTACACTGTTAAGCACTTGATATGTATTTCAGAATGTAATTTCACAAAACCACCTAAAAATGGTATTGTCGCTACCCCAAGTTTAGGGCTGTAAATAACTGAGGCTTCAGGATTAAATTATAAGTCTAAGCAGACCTAGATGGGAAATCCTAGAGGCCAGGGAGTCTGATTCCAGAATCAGTGCTCTTAATCACTGTTAAAATGTTGAGACATGCAGGCATTACTGTTCAAAAATTAACCATAGGTTATTACTGATCTCTGTTGTTAGTGCAGATATAACCACACCTCCCTCCCAGTCTTGTACAGTGACATTTTACTTCAAACACTCTTCTCTACTGTACGAGGTACAACATCCAATACATACTGTGCTATCCCAAGTTCGTGTTGGTTGAGTATTGGATGAATGAGAAAGCAGGAATGGATGAGATATGAAGTGTTTTCTCTGACTAAAGTCAAGACAGCCTACACTGTCTTACCATAAAATGGGTACATACCCTGAGGACACAAAATATTTTAAATTCTTTTGTTGGGTATTTCTTCAGGATATCTACACATATCAATCAATGTATTGATTAATTGAAAGCTAGGTCTCAGATGCTGTAATTCTATTAATAATGATACAGAGAAAAATAATAAATCATAGAGCAATTACTGGAAAGATAAATACAAATGAAACATACAGCTGACCATCCCCAGACAAGTCTGAATATTATTGGAAAGAAAAATGTCTTCAAAAAATGTCCTTAGTAGATGTTTTCAAGCATCCTCTTAAAAGTGTCAGTCTAACTCAATGTTTCTCAACGCTGGGTCGCCTGGGGAAGCCCCAGCATGCGCTAATGTTCCCATGAAAGCAGATTCTCTGGCGGACCCCCAGCAGTGGTTAGTTTCAGAAGCTCCTCAAGTGGTTCTAATGCGGAGCCAGGCTTGTGAAACTGTGCTAAGTCCATCTGTGTGAACCGAGAGAGTGAATGACCGAGGGAAAGAGAGCTTCTGTTTGATAACTGCCTGGAATTGAAACTAGCTCTTTCTTGCCTACACCTCTTCTTTTTAACTAAAGCTATTGATATTCTTAACTTCATGGGTATGAGAGAATAGTCACAAATATTTTTCACATTCCCCTCAAGCTGACTTTATTTCATTTGGCTTTTTGTTTTTTACTCGCTTAACCTCTGCTCACAAGAAGCTAAATTAGAAAACAGTTGTGTGTTAGAAGTTTAAAAACTGTTTAGAAAACTGCAAAGCATTTTTTCCAGGACCCTTCATTACAACCTAGATTTCATGCGGGGTGAAAGAGTAGATTAATCAGTCTATAAGATCATTTATCTTTTATCCTTTCTCTGGAGGCTATCAGCAAGGGCACCTACGTAGGAGACTTATTTTTGTAATGTGAACAGTTGTTCTTTAGGAATGAAATTCTGTTCCACTGACAAAAGATGTGAGGAAGCTCAGGGTACCCCTTGAACTGTCTGACACTTTGCACAAAAGGTAAATCTGCTAAAAATATTTTTTTAAATACTTGAAATTCTCTCTCAACATTTTCTAAAGTGCCGAAGAATGAGAAATCAACTTCTGGAAAAAGGCAGGAAGAACAGAAAGGCTAACAAGCCTCACAAGAAAGCAATCTTCTGAAAGGATTTTTAAAAAAAGGTAGTTTTCTAAAATTGAAGAACATTATTCCTTCAAAGAAAATGTCTCAAAGTGTCCTTAAAAAATATCAGTCCCTGTTAAAAGCAAATTTTGTCATTTTTATCGAAGTAACTACAGATTTGTCAATTTTGTAATTGGCTTGGTTGGGTCATCCAATTTGACACCTGTGGGGATTTCACCACCAGGCGTCAATTTTTTAATAAATTCCACAGATTGAGAATGGTAAATAATAAATGATGTAGAGCTTGCAAGGTCAATATTTCATTTAAAATAGACTCAGGGAGACTAACACTATATATATACATAATTCTATGATTTGAGTTTAAAGAAATCAGAATCTTTATCATAAAAAACTGAAAAGAATAAAAAAAGATAAAGATGTAAAAGCCACAAAATAACAAATAACATATTTCATAAGGCTATAAGACCAAGTGGAATTAACTTATGTGAGTAGGAAAGTGCCTAAATGCCAAAAACAAGTCCCCTAATTTCTTGTTAGAATTGGAATATACCAAAGAACACGATTAATATTTAACCAACATGGCCTTTCCAAAATGAGTATTTTGGAAAATAGTGGCAAGTGCTTTTAAATAATTAAGTACAAACTTATTTGCAAATAAGTGGAAATAAAACTAATTATTAAACATGAAGACAGAGTTTGGAGGAAAACATGCTGTGTAAGATCATAGTAACTGCATTTTAAAAATGCCAGTATCTGCCCACTTTTGGCATAAATTTTGGTTTTACTTATTATGAAAACATACTTAGCTTAGTGCTATTGCATCTATAAAATGGAGTTTTTTTTTTTTTTAATGTTAAATGTGTTTTTTCCACTACCTAGTTTTAGTGGAGAAACACAGCATCAATTTAAATATTACATATTTGACCACTGCGGTTACTAACCTCAACCAATCAGCAAACTATATCCAAAACTGTAGAGACTCCTAGGCAAGCAAGCACAAAATGTATAAAGAGCTGTGAAAAGTCTAATACAATTAAGAAATTGGGTGTAAAAGTAATTTTATTATTGGCTCCTGGGGAGAAGATACCCTATTGTAATGTTGTTGTTTGAATTAAATTGTTTTTTCTCATAAATCTCAATTTTCAAAAGTACAACTATCTTTCTTAAAGCTACATGCATCTTTGTTGTTAATCCAGATACTTTTTTTTTTTTTAAGTTGAACAGTTTTAGAAATTTAGAAATAAAAAGTGGCACTGATAAAAAATTAGAGTCCATTAAAACAGAATGGGGAAAACAGACTCATAAGATTAATGGCTTCTGAAGATAATTTTAAATGCAAAAGGATTGACCATCCACATATTGGTTCAAATCATGAGTAGATGAAGCCAGTATATATACAGTCATGCACCACATGAGTCTATAATCTTATGTAACCACATGTAGAACGGTGGACCCATAAGATTATAGTGAAGCTGAGAAACTCCTATCACTTGGTGACATCATGGCCATTCTAACTCATAATGCAACTCATTATTCACATGTTTGTGATGATGTCAGTGTTAAGTAAACCAACTGTGCTGCTAGTTGTATTAAGTCTAGCACATACAATTATGTACAGTGCATAATACTTGATAATAACTATGTTGCTGGTTTATGTATTTACTGTACTTTTACATGTTATTTTAAAGTACACTCTTTTTACTTTTTAAAAAGTTAACTGTAAACAGCCTCAGGCAGGTTCTTCAGGAGGTATTCCAGAAAAAAATCATTGTTATCACAGATGACAGCTCCATGCATGTTATTGCCCCTGAAGACCTTTCAGTGAGACAGGATGTGGAATGAAAGACAGTGAAATGGATGACCCTGACCCTGTGTAGGCCTAAGCTAATGTGTGTCTTTGTGTCTTAGTTTTCAGCAAAAAGTTAAAAATGTTAAACATTTAAAAATAGAATTGCTTAAAATAACACAATGAAGAACAAATATTTTTGTACTCCTGTATAATGTATTTGCATTTCAATCTGTGTTATTACAAAAGAGTTTAAAAGTTTAAAACCTGAAAGTATTTATAAACTAAAAAATTACAGAGAGCTAAAGTGTATTATCAAAGAAAGATTTTAAAATGAATTTATTGTATGTAGTTTACAGTGTTTAGGAAGTAGTGTACAGTAATGCCCTAGGCTTTCATATTCACTCGCCATTCACTCACTCATTAACTTGGTCAGATCAACATCCAGTCCTACAAACATCACCGATGGTATCATGTTTTAATCTTTTCTATCATTTTTTACTGTACCTTTTATTTTTTTTAGTTGGAGTCTCACTCTGTTGCCCAGGCTGGATTGCAGTGGCATGATCTTGACTCACTGCAACCTCACTTCCAGGGTTCCAGAGATGGTCCTGCATCAGCCTCTCGAGAAGGTGGGATTATAGGTGCCTGCCACCACACCCAGCTAATTTTTTTTGTATTTTTATTAGAGATGGGGTTTCACCATGTTGGCCAGGCTGGTCTTGAACTCCTGATCTCAGGTGATGCATCTGCCTCAGCCTTCCAGAGTGCTGGGATTATAGGCATGAGCCACCACACCCAGCCTACTATACCTTTTCTAAGCTTAGATGTGTTTAGTTACACAAATACTTACCATTATGTTATAACTGCTTATAGTATTAAGTACAGTAATGTGCTATAAGGTTTGTAGTCTAAGACCAATAGCGTATACCACATAGCCAAGGAGTGTAGTAGGCTGTACTATCTAGGTTTGTAAGTACACTGCATTATGTTTCCATGCTGAAATCACTTAGCAATGCATTTCTCAGAATGTTTCCCCATTGTTAAGTGATGCACATCTGTAAGTAGATATCTAACTGGATAGGCCCTTCATGGCATAGTACTTCTACCAAATCTACTCTGTTCCCTATCTAATTGGTCCAGGCTCCTATCCTCTGATAACATTTTCTTTCACCTCAGTAAGACTCTCTGTTTGCTCTGGCATTTAACCTCTGCAACCCAATGCCTTAAATCTGCTGGTTAGAGTTTTAAGCACCACAACAGACTAGTGATTAAGAATGTCTTTATCATGTAAATGTTGTATAGTACCTCACACATCATACAAGTGTTGGCAGCTGCCTATAGCCTATGCAAATAACTGGTCCTGTCCAGAGTTTATGGCAAGAAACTATAGAGGAATTATCATGCAAAATTTGGATGAATGAAATATAGTCAGAGAAAAAGTTTACATAACTATGTTTATGTAAACCTAGACAAATGTAGCTACCAAGTAATTTGGGAGTTAAATCTCTTAGTGGCAGATATACATTTACTTCCCAGCTAGTATCTTCTGCATTTTTTGAGTCAATAACAAGGTGAAGTTCAGGGTCCAAACCACCAAGGCAATGCATAAAGTAAGTCAATAAATTGGCATTGAGTGAATGTTTTCAGGAGACATTCAGAAACAAATTTTTTGGCAGTAAAACTAGATCACCTTTGTCCTCAGGGTGATCTAGTTTAACTACCAAAAAATTTTGCAATGGTTTTTCATTGCACTTGAAGAAAAAGCCAAACTCTAAGACTTGACCAACAGGACTCTTGCCTGCTTTTCTGACATTATTCCCTACTATCCCCTTCTTTCTCTGGCTTCATGCCAAGGTCTCCTGGGTCCCATAGCAAGACAGTGGTTCTAGTTGCTGAGTTCTTAGAGTTCCTGTTTCTTATTCCTGAACAGCCTCCCATTTTTTGAGTCACAGAATTGCTATCAGATAACAGTCATTTCTTTATAGCACTTATCTCCATATAAAAATGTCTTTTTGTTTGTTTACATGATTGCTCTTGTTCTTTTTCTCTAGAATGTAAGTTCAAGACCGCTGACTTTGCCAATTTTGCCTTGTTCTTTATTGTAACATGTTGTAACATGGCTTGCAACAGTGTAGGTGCCTAATTAATCATTACTGATTTAATCTACTTTTTAATTTTATATATGCATTCATCAAACATGTTTACAGCATTAGTCTGCTCCAGGCATATTTCTGAACCTCTTATAACTAACACAACAGTTTTATGAGGTAGGCTTGGGAATTATGCCCATTTTACAGATGAAGAAATTGCAGCATAGGGAAGTTAAGTTACCTGCCAAATGTCAGAAAGCTCGTAAGAGGCAAAGCAGAATTTAGAAGCTAGGCAGTCAAGCATGTACTATGGTCTGTGTTATGAGGACAATAGTGTGCTGATGTTACTGTAAGCTGTTAAGATAATAGTACACAATGAGAAGAACTTCAAGGTTTAGGATAGAGCCACAACTCAGTCTACAGGTGGAAAAAGTGGGCTGGTTTTCACAAAGTTTCAGAATGTATATGGGCGTTAATTCTGTGGCTTCTGTTAAAGCAGTTTCCCCTCTCATTTTATTCTTCAACTGATAGACTCTTGCTTGTTTTCTGTGTCCTGTTTTCCTATCCTAGTGTCTGAGTGATGGTGTTTTATTCAGGGAAAAGAATAATACCTTAAGTTAGCATTTTTAAAATTATGCTTGATGAACCATAGTTTCCCATGATATTTAGATAGGTATTCCCACTCTCCCCCTAAAAAATGTTTCTATAGTAAGAAAAAAAAAAAAGAAAATATGACTACAGAGAAGTAAAAGGGTATAAATAAGAAGAATATTTTTAACACATATCAGAAAAAGTATTATGAGTAAATTGTCCCCAATGTGTGAAGCCATATGATGTTTATAAAATGTTACTTTTATATATTTCCAAGGTCTTTTATATTTATTGGAATGCTTTAGGCTAAATTGATTTTTGAGCTTTAAATGAGATGACAAGTGACTAATTCTCTGAATTTCTGAAGAAATGAGAGCTGCATTTAAAAAATATTTTAAAAGCATTTTCATTCCCATGTCATTATTCTACCTTTTCCTATTTCACCCAAATAGTGGATGATGATTTGCAGAGTTCTCCCAATCCAAGTTTCTACCTCTCCATTAAGAAAATGCAAATGACTCTAGCATTTTCTTTGTGGTCCTGCTTTGCCAGGGCTCCTAAAGAAACTCAGCTAAAATCTAGGATAAATGCCCAATACTATAGGCTACAGAGCCAACATCTCGTATAAGAGATATTTATATGGTCTATCCCCTAAATTTAGCTTTTCAACACAGTTATTAATCAGCCTGTTGTGATATTAACATTTCTGAATGACAGGTTTCTGTAAGCCAAGAAACCTACACCAAATTAGAAGTGGGGTACTAGGTGGTGGACAAGATATCAAACATGGCTAGAAAATGAATGACCCCTGGAAAAACTGAGCTAACCTGAACACTTAAAATTTTCAAAATGAGATTTCACTCATGATTTGTCTCTCTGTTTGTCTGTTATTTTTGTATAGTAATGCTTATGATTTTTGCACAGTGAGTTTGTATCCTGAGACTTTGCTGAAGTTGCTTATCATCTTAAGGAGATTTTGGGCTGAGACGATGGAGTCTTCTAAATGTACAATCATGTCATCTGCAAATAGAGACCATTTGACTTCCTCTCTTCCTAATTGAATATCCTTTATTTCTTTTCCTTGCCTGGTTACTCCGGCTAAAACTTCCGATACTATGTTAAATAGGAATGGTGAGAGGGGGCACCCTTGACTAGTGCAAGTTTTCAAAGGGAATGCTTCCAGTTTTGCCCCTTCAGTGTGATATTGGCTGTGGGTTTGTCGTAAATAGCTTTTATTGTTTTGAGATACTTTCCATCGATACCTAGTTTATTGAGAGTTTTTAGCATAAAGGGCTGTTGAATTTTGTTGAAGAACTTTTCTGCGTCTATTGAGATAATCATGTGGTTTTTGTCTTTGGTTCTGTTTATGTGGTGGATTACGTTTATAAATTTGGTATGTTGAACCAGCCTTGCATCTCCACGATGAAGCCTACTTGATCATGATGGATAATCTTTTGGATGTGCTATTGCATTTGGTTTGCCAGTATTTTATTGAAGATTTTTATATAGATGTTCATCATGGATATTGGCCTGAAGTGTCCTTTTTCAGTTGTGTCTCTGCCAGGTTTTGGTATCAGAATGATGTTGGTCTCATAAAATAAGTTAGGGAGGATTCTTTCTTTTTGTATTGTTTGGAATAGTTTCAGAAGAAATGGTACCAGTTCCTCTTTATACATCTGGTAGAATTCAGCTGTGAAGCCATCTGGACCTGGACTTTTTTAGTTGGTAGGGTATTAATTGCTGCCTCAACTTCAGCCCTTGTTATTGGTCTCTTCAAGGTTTCAACTTCTTCCTGGTTTAAGCTTGGGAGGGTGTAAGTGTCCAGGAATTTATCCATGTCTTCTAGATTCAATGATATATGTGCATAGAGTTGTTTGTTGTAATCTCTGATGGTAGTTTGTATTTCTGTGGAATTGGTGGTGATATTCCCTTTATCATTTTTTATTGCATCTATTCAATTCTTCTCTCTTTTTAAAATTAGTCTGGCTAGCGACCACCTCCTGGATTAATTGATTTTTTGAAGGATTTCTTGTGTTTATATCTCCTACAGTTCTGCTCTGATCTTAGTTATTTCTTGTCTTCTGCTAGCCTTTGAATATGTTTGATCTTGCTCCTCTAGCTTTTTAAATTGTGAGAATAGGATGTTGATTTTAGATCTTTCCTCGCTTCTCAAGTGGGCATTTAGTGCTATAAATTTCCCTCTAGACACTGCTTTAAATGTGTCCCAGAGATTCTGGTACGTTGTGTCTTCATTCTCATTGGTTTGAAGAATGTCTTTATTTCTGCCTTCATTTCATTGTTTACCCAGTAGTCATTTAGGAGCAAATTGTTCAGTTTCCATGTAGTTGTGCTGTTTTGAGTGAGTTTCTTAGTCTGGAGTTCCAATTTGATTATACTGTGGTCTGAGAGACTGGTTGTTATGATTTCCATTCTTTTGCATTTGCTGAGGAGTGATTTACTTCCAATTATGTGGTCAATTTTAGACTAAGTGCAAAGTGGTACTGAGAAGAATGTATATTCCGTGGTTTTGGGGTGGAGAGTTCTGTAGATGTCTATTAGGTCCGCTCAGTCCAGATCAGCAACCAACAGAATGGGAAAAAATGTTTGCAAGCTACCCACCTGACAAAAGGCTAATATCCAGAATCTACAAAGAACTAAAACAAATTTACAAGAAAAAAAAACCCCATCAAAAAGTGAGTGAAGGATATAAACAGGCACTTTTCAAAAGAAGATATTTATGCGGCCAACAAATATATGAAAAAATACTCATCATCACTGGTCATCAGAGAAATGCAAATCAAAACCACATTGAGATACCATCTTATGCCAGTTAGAATGGCGATAGTTAAAAAAATCTGGAGACAATAGATACTGGAGAGGATGTGGAGAAATAGGAACGCTTTTACACTGTTGATGGGAGTGTAAATTAGTGCAACCATTGTGGAAGACAGTGTGGCAATTCCTCAAGGATGTAGAAATAGAAATACCATTTGACCCAGCAATCCCATTACTGGGCATATATCCAAAGGATTATTAATCGTTCTGTTATAAAGACACATGCACACGAATGTTCTGTTTTGCGGTACTGTTTACAATAGCAAAGACCTGGAACCAACCCAAATGCCCACTAATGATAGATTGGATAAAGGAAATGTGGCACATATACCCCATGGAATACTATGCAGCCATGAAAAAGATGAGTTCATGTCCTTTGCAGGGACATGGATGAACCTGGAAACCATCATTCTCAGCAAACTAACACAAGAACACAAAATCAAACACCGCATGTTCTCACTCATAGGTGGATGTTGAACAATGAGAACACATGGACACAGGGAGGGGAACATCACACAATGGGGCCTGTTGCGGGGTGGGGGGCTAGGGGAGCGATAGCAGGGGGTGGGGAGATTGAGGAGGGATAATATTGGGAGAAATACCTAATGTAGGTGATGGAGGGAGGGAGGCAGCAAACCACCATGGCACGTGTATACCTATGTAACAATCTTGCATGATCTGCACATGTACCCCAGAACTTGCAGTATAATAAAAAAAAATTTAAAAAATTTCAAACTGATCAGCAATTGATATGTATGTTTTGTTGTTTCCGCTGTTCTCTTTCCTTTTCTTCTTCTTCTCTTCTATTTTACTTATCCTGTTCTTTACTTGCCAAGCTTCTCATCTGCCTTGTTTAATTTTCCATACAAATTAGTGGCATGATAGTACTGTTTTAGTATCATCTTCCACTTATTATTTAAACACTCTCTTCCTAAGGTGACATGGTGTGAAGTCCTAATCACAACAGTGAGGAAGGGGCTCCAAGTTGGGGGAGATCAATTGTTGTAAGAAATGGCTAACCACAGACAAACTGCTTGTAAAGCATCCTGTTCCCAAACACCTCTTTCTGCATGTAGCCCCAAAGAACGATTCTACTTGCACCTCGCCTGTCCAGCATAACCCTATAAAACATCTCTCCAGGCCCTGCTTCTTGGCAGACAGCTTTCTCTCTGCTGTGCTGCCCATTGCTCTCTTACAACCTATCTTCGTAGTTTCTCTAGTCAATCTGCCCTTCTTTACCCATGACTGTCTTGGTAAATTCTTTTACCAGCCACAACGGCAACCCCAGCCAGTCACACCCACGACACAGAGGACATAATTGAGTTCATACTATAAATCAAAACAAAGCTGGAATTTTCTATTTATGAGATTTAAACTTGGATGAGGAAAACAGTTTATGAATAAAAGTCAAATATGTCATTGTCACTATGTTTTAAGGAGAAAAATAGTTTTTTAAGCAAACACTTAGGGTCTATTTACCCAATTAAAATTGCTCTATTGTTTTTATATTTGAATGCTTCAGGTGGAATCAAAATTATTTTAAATTTTATTTATTTTCTGTGTTCTCCTATAGTTTGCTCATCAGTGATATTCTTTGACAGTCTTTATTTTTCCTTCTAATTCCCATTAGTTTTGTGTTTGTTTTTCTCCCTCATTTATATCACCATCTCCATTTTTTTTTAACTTCTTGGTATCTGTTGAGATAATTGCACTACAATCGTAATCTGTGTTGTAATAATTATTTGATAGGTATTTCTCCATGGATATTTATGTTAGAAATGCTTAGAATCCAAACAAAATGAACCAGCCACATCTATTGTAGAACCTCTCCTGTGATCTCTGTGATTTAGTGGTGGGAGAAATATGGGCTGGCTTAATTAACTGAAAGAGAGGGCAAGTGAGGCAGAGTGTCATATGATCTGAATTTAAAGAAACCCTGCTATTTAAATCACACATGCATCTAGCAAATGAAGATAGGGAAAATATGTAGAATTCTAGCACCATCAACAGATTTATGGTGGATCCCTAGGAGGACTAAGAAGTGATATAATATCATGAAAATGTTATTTATATGTATTCTTTCAATATGCCATGACCAACAGCCTATCTGACCAGGTACTTGTTTTTTCTTCTTAAAAAATATTACAGGGAAATGGATCGATTCGTAATTATCCATGGCTTCATCATGATAAATTTGAGTTTTCTTACCATAAAATAATCACCAGGTTTTCTTCATAGATTTTGTACAAGGATTAAATGATAAATGTAAAACTCTTAGAACAGTGCCAAGAACATGATAAGAATTAAATACATACTTGTTATTATTACTAATTCATATTTATATCAAAATATACTAGGTCATATGAAAGATCCAGAAATATACAGAATTGGCCCTGCCCTCAAGATGTTCTGAATCAAGTTGGGAAATAAAATATAGTATAAAATGCAGAGTACTTGTCAGCATATAATTAAGTGCTAAATGATATGGCAGAAAGTGTAAATACTGGGGTAGATTAGAGGTAGAAATATGCATTAGGGATAATGTCATTATGGAAGACAATTGTCCCTGAAGCAAAAATTTTCAGGAGATCTAAATTATATACTCAATAACAAAAAAGCCTATATTCTCCTATTTAATGTACCCCATTATGTCTGCCATGATGTACCCTTCATGCCCTCCATTTCTTTATCTTCTAAATCCAACCTATCATTCAAGACTATTATAGTATAGTGTAATAATTTCTCCCACCCCATAGCCATGAGGTTGATCTTCATAAAATGTAAATAGCCTTCCTCACAAATTTGGAATAAAATCGAAACCCCTCTCTCAGCTTCCTCACAAATTTAGAGTAAAATCTAAACCCCTACAGAATCTCACCCCTGGCTGTCTTTCCATCATCATCTCTCCAAGCACACTCCTTTGCTCACCTGGCTGGAGTCTTTTTAATCATTTTGAGAACAAGTCAAATTCTTCTCTGTGCCAAGGACAGTTGCATTATTGTCCCTTTGCCTGGAAAGTTCCATTTATCTCATTTTCTCATAATTCATTTATTAGCTAGAACATCACAACTATCCTCCAGGCCTCCCTAAACCCCCTACCTCCCCCAACCATTCATATTCTGTATTTTAGCTTTATGTTTTCTTCATCACAGAACTTATTACATTTTTAAAGTAATACATTTATTTGTTCAAGAATTTTTTTTGTTAGCTATTTGTCTCTTTCCTTTAGGAGAATGTAAGTTTCCTGAAGATAGGAAACACATCTGTCTCATTTACCATTGCATCATAGAACCACAATAAATATTGATTCTAAAAACAAATTATTCATCCCAATCTTTTCTCTCATTTCTTTCTGTGTTCTATGTTTCTATATTTGTGAAGCAGGGTTATTTCTAATCATTGATCACATGTTGAACTTGTCTTCTCTTGATCACTATACTGGTGTTTTTTCTGTTCTTCTAATCTTCTGAAAATTTTATTCATACTTATATTTCCTCCATTAAAACTCTTAATTTTAATAAACATGAGCTAGTTCCACCTCTTTTATTATACCCCTTGTAATAGGTTGTTTTTCCCTTATGGTACTTAAATTTTTCCCTTGTAATACAGTTCTCTCAGCACTTATGTTGTATCTATGAGCTTTGCTATCGCTTTTTTAGTATTGGTTAGGGTTCTTTAGTTACAAATAATAGAAACAATCTATGGTTAATTTAAAAGGGAGGAGGGAAGGAGGGAGAGAGGAAGGAGGGATGGAGGGAGGGAGAGAAAAAAAAAATTAAAATACAACCTCTATGGAAAACAGTATGGAGATTTCTCAGATAACTCAAATTAGATCTGCCAGTTGATCCAGCAATTGAACTACTGTGTATCTACTCAAAGGAAAAGAAATCATGATTAAAGGAACCAAACACCTGCACTCAGCACAAGTCACAATTGCAAACATATGGAATCAGCCTAAGTGCCCATCAATCTATGAGTGGATAAAGAAAATGTGAGATTATATATATATATATATATATATATATATATATATATATATATATTCTATACACACACACACACACACACACACCACAGAATACTACTCAGGCACAAAAAAGAAGAAAATAATGTCTTTTGCAACAACTTGGTTGGAATTGGAGGCCATTATCCTAAGTGAAGTAAATGAGAGACAGAAAACCAAATACCACATGCTCTCATTTGTAAGTGGGAGCTAAGCTGTGGGTATGAAAAGGCATACAGAGTGACATAATGGATACTGGAGATACAGTGCATGTGGGGCAGAGGTGGGTGTAGGGTAAGAGATAAAAAAACTACCTATGGGGTACAATTTACACTATTCGAGTGACAGGTACACCAAAAGATCAGACTTTAACCACTGTACAATTCATCCATGTAACCAAAAACCACTTATTCCTCTAAAGCTACTGAAATTTACAAAATGAAACAAAATATATGGGGCACTCATGGAATGGACGAAAAAGTAGAACAACCAGACTTCAAGAAAGACAGAAATAGAAAGACTCCTCAGATATGAGAATCTAAAACAAAGGAAGAGAAGCATCAAGATCCCAATGACAGAATAAATGAATGCCAACAGTTTTCTACCCTTACTTAATTTTACTTAGGACTAAAATTCCTGAGATGGTTTTGGTTGACCTAATTTGGGTTATTTGCCATCCCTTTGTCAGTACCTCAAATAAGTGTCACACTAAAATTATAGCAAAATGAAGGAAATGAGGTCAGTTGCTTACGGAAGATGGAGAGATGGCTCTGGGTGGGCCAACACAACACATTTCTCCTGTAATAAGGTTCAGTTAGAGGAGAATAAACCAATTGTTCTGAAAAGTTAATGGGACATAATAAAATATACGAGTAATAGTACATGTTTGTTACATTGATGGCTAAAATCATAAAAATAGTTTTTTTAAATTTTAAACATGTTGGACTATTAAACATGTTGGACTATTTTGGGGGGTTTTAGACTGAGAAGCAGTGATTTTTTTAGTTGGATGCTATAATATGACTATAACTTCATGGATGATTAGTGATAGCACTTAAAATTTAGCATAATATGATGATGTTTTACAAGTATAGAAGAATACAGTATAATTTCTTGTGTAATATTGGGGTTCAGGGGTCCAGGGTGCCCTCAGCTTCCCTGAGAGAAAGTTTCTCCAGGTTGGAGGAGACCCTTGGTCTCCTGCCCTCTCAAGAATGAGATAGGGGACCACCGCACAGTGCGCAGTAAGTGCCGGACTCAAAGCTGTTTGTAGAAAGTGATTTATTTAGAGAGAGAAACAGGAGAAGGAGAGAGAAACAGCTAACGCTCACACTCAGTGAGAGAATCCAGAAAGATAGAATCCAGGAGAGGAAAGCAGCTTCCACACCGAGTGGAAGGGAATAGAGAGAGATGGAACTTAGGAGCGGAAGACCGGCTTCCACAAGAGAGGGTGGAAGGGGACTCCAGAGAGAAATCCAGGAGGGGGAAAAACAGCTTCCACGAAGGGAGTGTTCATGGAAGGGGACCCAAACATGGAGTCCGAAGGGGTGTGGAAGAAAGGGACCTTTAACCTGGGAGGAACCCCCACCTTCTCTAAGACCCCAGGCCAATGAAAGGAGTTCCTTAGAGCTTCCGCTGGAGTGATTGACTCTTAGTTTCTTCCCGCGCCTCCAAAATTCAAACATAAACTGTTAAACCTCCCAGATAGAGGGAGATGAGAGGGGGGCATGGCACTGGGAAATTCTTGCCCTTAAAACCACGCGCCCCTTGTGGACCCTGGAAAGAGAACACCTTCCCTCATTCGTATTATCATATACTAGGGAATTATAACAACTAATGTTTAGCTACCAATTTGTTAACCCAAACGGAACTATTTTCAGTTCTATTCAGCAGAACTATGATTTAGTTCATTCAATAATTCTGTTTCTAGGCAAGATGTGGTGGCCCATACCTGTAATTCCAGCACCTTGGGGAGCCAAGGTGAGAGGATCAGTTGAGGAGTTTGAGACCAGCATGGCAACGTAGTGAGACACTATCACTACAAAATATGAAAAAAATAGCCTGGTATGGTGACACAGCCTATAGTCCCAGCTACTCAGGAGGATGAGGCAGAAGGATCACTTGAGCCCAGGAGTTGGAGGCTACAGTGAGCCGTGTTCACACCATTGCACTCCAACATTGGTAACAGAACAAGACCCCATCTCTAAAACAAATAGTAATAATAATTGTATTTTTAGCTCACCAAGTAGGTATTGAAATGCATATAACTCAATCTAATCCATGGAATTAGAAATTTCAATATTGAAATGCATATAACTCAATCTAATTAATGGAATAGTAGTTTAAATCTAGTGCATGAAGTTCATTTATGAGATCAAAAACCTACCTATAGGCTCAGCAATTGTAATTACAGACAGTAAAACACATTATCCACTTGTACCCACCACCTGCAGTGGCTAATCTTTTACAGTCCTTTTTTTGTCTGGAATTTAAGGCAAAAGATAATTGGATGGGGGCTCTGCGGCTACCAAAAAGAGAAGCAGGCCCACGTGATGACTAGTGTTCTCCTCTGAGAGAGGACAAAAATCTGAAGAGTTAGCATCAAGCTTGTGTGTTCCAAACGTGGGCTTCTCTTCCCTCGTCCCTCTTTGTCAAGAAATTTAGTTTAAAAACTCATTTTACATAGAGAATCATGCAAATACACTTTTCAATCCAGTAAGTGGGTTGATATGCTCAAATGACTTTGTTTCCACACTTTAGATCAAATAGACTTTAATATTTAAAATATACTATTTATTATTTTGTTCAGTTGGCTGTTGCATATGTTCATTAGATAACAATAACATACCTTGTAACATATTTAGGTTTGCCCTCATAGTTCCAGAAGATAGAAGAGTTTAAAAAAAAGAAAGAGAAAACAAATGAAAGAGAGAAGGAGAAAAAGAAGGAGAAAAGAATACATGGGCATACATATGTGTATGCATATTTATATGAGAGCCTATATATATATATCACTCTGTGGACACAAACTGGTCCATTTGCAAACAGCCATCTTACCAGCATCCCAGCTTAGCCAAATCCAAAGAAAAACTTGTTTCTTTGTTCAGTCTTTAAAAAATAAAAGCTGGTTTCTTTTTTTTTTTTTAAATTACATATGTTACATATATTCATTTGATTTAGGTCCCAAAAGACATTAAATTGAAACTCTTTAAAATTAGTTTTAGAAAAACTTTTATTAATGAGTTGAAAGTAAGTTGGTTAACATAATTCAGTAAGACTTTCTTAAAGTCTCCAGTGAGTCCGACACCCTGTGTAGCATTGCTCTTCTTGCTCAAAATCTGATTGTAATTTGAAAGTTCTAGTCACTCCTCTTAAGGTATAGAAGTCAAAGTGAGATTTGTCTACTCATCTTTCCAGTCTTTCTTACATCTTCATGCTCTTCGTCTTCTCCTTTCTTGTACATACTTCTCTGGACCTGCAGTTCTGAGGTTCTAACTTGGTTAAATACTGCACTTCCTTCAGCAACCTGGTTGGGTGACTTTTCTACTGAGAAGACTTACTTCCCTGACCCTCTTCTTGCCTCCCAAGTTTAGGGAATCTGTAACCTCCCACATAATCATGCACATCACCTACCATCACATTTATCTCATTGCACTATAATTGCATGTTTGCTTACTTTTATCCAGTTACAGTGTAAACTCTGGAAAGGCATAATCTGTAACTACCTTATTAATCATTGCAACTGCATGTAGAGATCACTCCTTATATAAGTCTTGAATAATAACATTGCTTAGGATTCTCCCTCCAACTCCTCTCACCCTTGCCAGCCCTATTCTCAAACAAAATGCAGCAATATCCTTTGTAAAAGCAATTCTCAAAACTGGCCTTGTATACAGCAAGAGTCCTCTGTTATTTACTTTTTTCCTTTTTATACTACCTGGGTGTGTCTTAGGCACTCCACCCTTTCTCTGTATTGGGCAAGTTGACTGCTATAAAAAAGATGTTTCTGTTTTATATTCCAGAATGCACAACAACTGAAGCAAAGGCAAGGTGACTTTGCTGTAACTCAGCAGTCTTTTTAAAATGTTATTGCCCCCTCTTTGCAGGTCCTGAGAACACTACCATTAAGGGCTTCGAGGTGAAGATACGTTAGATTAGAAATACAGCAGACAGGGACCCTGAAGCACTTTAAGAAAGCTTGGTCTGCAGGAAATCCTCATCTTGGCTCCAGTCATCAGAAAACTTGATCTCTACCAGAGGTAGGTTGATCAACCCACATTTCTTTAAGAATTTTTTTGACGAATTCCCTCCATAGGAAAAAGGGTTTTATTTTTCTCTTATTTCTAAAATGTAAAAATAAAATTAACTTTCAACATGGGAAAGATCTCACTAAAGTCTTTCTAAATTGGAATGATTTTATTCAGCAGAAAATGTAGTCATTTCTGTATTGCCTCTTCTTTAGGAATTCCACAGGTGATTTCTGGTTTATTCTAAAGAAGTCTGTTTTAAACTATGTAGTCTGCTGACTACATTTTGACAAATCTCATGCCTCTAGCCACTGAGTCTCTGTGGACGCAAAATTCTGTTTTTTTTTTTTTTTTTTTTAAAAGGTGTCCTTCTATTTATGAATGCAGGAACAGAAACAGTTTAGGTCTGGGGAAATGATCTGAGTAAACAATTTTCTGTTAGTCTCGTCCTGTCATCTCCACAAGGGAGATACACTCGCTATGACAGAAGGTTAGACTTTTTGTTTCTTTGTGATTTGCCGACTTTTAGGAAAGCCACACCAGGTTAGCAGGGCTTTTTATAAGGATCTGATTCTTAGATTCTCTATATAAAATTTGGTTGGATTTTTTGTTGGTTTTTGATTTTTTTTTTCTCTTCTGAGATGATTCTTAATAAATTTGCCAATCTCCAGAAGAAGTTATAGATACATGCTACATGAAAAGAAGTGAGACTTGGATTCAGTTGAAGGTGTTACTGAATTCTTAGGATGAATAACCATTTATAAGGATTGTGGAAGGAGAAACACCAAACAAAGTCAACAGTTCAAGCCTTTATTAAAAACTTGCAACATGGGAGGCGGCTTAAAGATGTTACAGGATAAATTAAGGAAGGGCATTCAAAGTTCAATTTTTGTTCCAAGAATAGTTCACTCTTTGATTTCTTGAAAGCTATGGAGAAACTTAAGTTGTATTAATCATAGCGTCTCTCACAGTATCAAGCCATGGTGCTTTGGGTTACAGAAATATTATCAGTATTTTCATATTACATGAATATTTAATCCATTGGCATAATTATAACATTTTATAATAGATATTTTCTGAAATGATAGATGTACACTATGTTTTCACTATAAACATATGGGTGTATTTCACTCCCTCCACTTTCATTCATTCTCACACATAAATGTCTACAGTGTAGATTTCTAAATATTAAACAAATATAAATGTGTCATTGATTCAACATACCTCAATGTAAGCTAATTATCTTTCACTTTATTTATTTTATACTCCAATTTTGCTGTTCTGCAAGTTTTCTAGAATTTATGCCACCATCATTATGTTTTTGATCCCTCATCTTTTTAAAAATCCTGGTTATATAATTAGTCATTTATGCTAATGTTTTTACTTCCAGATAAATCTTTTGCTCACTCTTTGCAGAGTCCCAATGCAAGCTAACCTTCTTCAGGCTTTCATGCTCTCTTTTCTGAGCTGACACATTTTATTCCTAACAGGTCTTCTTCTCTATACCCCCAAACTGAAACTCAGCCTGTGTTCAAGTAAAATAATTGGATTTCTTAAATAGCACTTCTATTGTTTCTACCAGTTCATAAAATTGTACATGCATCTCATTGCCTTATTTTTAATCTTGAACTGAATGTCATTTTCATCTCTGAAATCCCATACCATCAGTCAATGTGTGGCTTTATACTTTGAAAGCATACAGTTGAATATATCAGGAATGAAATAATTGCAGGGTTTTTTTTGAAAGCATACAGTTGAATGTAACAAGAATGAAATAATTCCAGTTTTTTGTTTTTGTTTTTGTTTTTTTTTTTTCGTTTTCTTTTTGAGAGGGAGTCTCGCTCTGTCATGTAGGCTGGAATGCAGTAGCACGATCTCAGCTCACAACAACCTCTAGCTCTTGGGTTCCAGCCATCCTCCTGCCACAGCCTCTCGAGTAGCTGGGATTATAGGCATGCACCACCAATCCAGGGTAATTTTTTATTATTAGTAGAGACAAGGTTTCACCATGTTGGCCAAGCTGGTCTCGAACTCTTGACCTCAAGTGATCCTCCTGCCTTGGCCTTCCAAAGTGCTGGGATTACAGGTGTGAGCCACCACACCAGGCCATCATTGCATTTTTTAAAGGATCTATGTTCCCACAAATTTGTAACTGCCTATTCTATTTATTAATTAGGAGTTGTAACCTAGTCGCAAGGCCTTTCAGTTTTAAAGCTTTGGATGTGGGAAAACAGAGGTGGAAGTTTGGAAGCAGTATAGGGTAAATTACTAGTTAAAAAGCAGCCCCTTCCCACACAAAATACAACTTTTCCATCCAAAAATTTGACATGTGGTAGTGTGATGAAGGGGGCATGGGAGAACAGATTTCAGGTAATTTAACATTGATAAAATAAGTAACAATACTCTTTTTCTCTTTTTAATTCAAAGTATAAACTTTCTTAGTGGGTCGCTTCCCTAAAGGGAATAAAGCTGCCTACTTACACAGTTTCATCACTGGCCTGAGGGCATTTTAGTTTATTTCAGCCAATTAAAATAACAATTACTGCAGGAGGCGCTTATGGGAGTACATTCTGCTGGTCGAGTCCTCACCACTCCTGGTATGATTAAAACTCCTCAACTTCAAGTTTTCATATTACAATGACTACTTCTACTTCAAAAAAGTACTTGTAGAGTAATTTGGAAGAGCCCATTCTATTTATTCCCTTCATTTTCAAATTTTGTTCTTAATGTTTTACAGATTGTTTTCTACAGTGTTATAGCCTGGGCTTCACTTCTTCTTACTCTTCTTGGAAAGTTTGTACCTACTAAATGATTATATAAAAGCCAGTACCACTGTTAAATAAAATTTATAATGAGCTAAAGTCGGTAACCAAAAACTAAAGTAAAATGTATAAGAAACCACCGTTCGGGGCTGAACTGCACTAGGTCCAACAGACCAAACAGAAACAGAGTCACTCAGAATAAACTTCCATGTAACCAAGCCAGAACTAAATGGCTTATCTAACCTTCCCAGAAATGAGAAGAGAGGTAATAGCCAAATTCCCCAACAGGCCAGTTTTAGCTGTTATGATAAGTCCCTTCTACTTTAACCTTTGCAAGGGAAATAACTTTGAAAACCCAAAAAGCTTTGTTCCTCTCTTTCTGCTTTTCTCAGCCCTTTTCTCTCTCTAAAGCCAACTTCTCCTGTTCAGCTCACTGGAACACTCTTTCTGTTTTGTAGGATGAGGTGTTGCCCGATTCTAGAATGGGAAATTAAAGCCAGTTAAGATCTTTAAAGTAAACGTGTTGAAATTTTGTCTTTTGCCACCATGCTTGCGTTCCATTTTATTGCGTTTGTTGAAATATTTCCGTAATAGATTTCCAGTGTAAGCTGCTTTATTGCTGACAGCAAATGATGATTCCCAGCATCCTAACTTGACATATGAAAAATCTTAATGATAATGCTGATTAACATATCTTTTGCATTTAAATTACTATGTTTTTTAAGAAGACAAAATTATACATTTGGTGGGTTGTTTGCATAGTCAAATAAACGTACATCAGGATGTGCAATGTAATAATTAGGTGCATTTATCTGTTTGTGACACCACTGGAAAATACTTTGAATGAAGAGTTTAGGGGCAAAATACTCCCACTTGAATTGTCATTTCAAGAAGCATGACCTCCCGTAGAAAAATCAGTGCTTATGCCTAAACGTAGGAAGCATATGACTAGTGCGTGGTTACTTCAGTTACATGTATTTATGAAAAATATTTTTTGCAATAATATATAATTTACATTTTATGGATTTGTTTGCCTTGTGTGTCATCATATTAGGAAAGTTTCTGTTTTATTTATTTACAGAAAAAAGAATTATCGGACTAAGTCATACCTAAATTCATCCTACGAATTTAGGTATTTAGAAAATATTTAGCATTTTAAAGTACTTGTACTGACCAAAGTTCAAAGAAAGGAAGTTTGAAAAATGCAAGATGTTGCAGCGTGACATGACTGTTTACACAAAAACATGGCAGTTCAGATATGGAGGTTCCCAGCAAATACTCAGGATTAAGCAAAGTTAGTTTTGCTTTTTGGAGGACTATTTGTTTTTGGTGAAAATTTCAAAATTATCATAATATTTGCTTTATTCTCAAAAATGTTTAAATCTTATTATGAATATTTATCAGTTCAACAAGTACAGATCCATTTTAGTGTGTCAGCTAACTTGATAGTGATGTTTAAGATTGAGGCCTGACCAAAACAGCAAGTTTCTCTTTTTCCTCTCCTCTCCACATAGCAAAGGTAAGACAATACCATACTTATTATTTTTACCCTTACAGATTCAAGTGTTCTAAGTCATCTGTGGGAAATTTGTTCTTTCTGATGCCCCAATTTTCTGATCTTCCTTTAACAACTTTCTTCTTTTGACACCATGTAACTTTAAATATATGAACATAATAGACTATATATTATATTCAAATCAGGCATATGTTTTAGTTGACTCCATTTTACTGACAGAAAAGAAAAACGTATTTGTTCTTATAAAGAGGAAGGTAGATCTGAAGAAGAGCAGCGTTTGTTCTTGTGAAATGGGAGTGGATGGAATGTCAGTCTGGGAATTCATTTACTATACACATCAGAAGGGTATATCAAAATATGAGGTGAGGGATTGTGTCCCTTAGAATAAAGGGGGGATTTCAGTAAGAGAAAGGGAAACAAAGAGTGACAGAGAGAACCTAATTGTGAGAGAGACAGAAAAATTTTAAGACAGATAAAACAATTAAAATCAAGAAATTTTGCTCTGTTTGGTATAATTCTCTCCTCCATTCATAACTTCATGAAATTCTCAGTCAGGAACATTACTCAATAGTGCTGTTGGAGTAGTTGCATTTTTATTATTAGCTTGATCATAAATGCATGTAGAGCTGGTTGTAGGAGCTCATTGAGAGTGGGGTAAAAATTTTCTTGTATTAATTTTCATCCTGAAGATGACCTCTTCTTACTGTCTATAGCTGTGGTTTTCAATTTAGTTGAGGGACCAAGAGGTATAAATCTGAAAAATAATTCCAAAATTAATACCAGATGATACTTCCAATAAGATTTCATTCTATTAAAGTAGATAGGCCTGTGGATTTTGAAACTATGTTGTAGTGATTTTGATATGCATCTGTTATGGCAAGAGAAAGAAAACTAATTACCATGATAAGCAAAAAGAAGGAATACACTAATGATAACCATTATATTTATTATACCTGAACATTCAATTTTCTTTTGTACTATAAGCAATATTTTAAAATTATTTATATAATATCAATATTTGATTCAAAGTATATTATAATATTTTATGAAATAGTACACCCTTTATCCATGGTATTGCTTTCCATGGTTTCAGTTACCTGAAGTCAACTGGAGTCCAAAAATGTTACATAAGATTATTTTGAAAAAAAGAAAGACCACATTCACATAACTTTTATTACAGTACATTGTTATAATTGTTCTACCTCATTATAACTTAATGTTAATAATCTCTTACTGTGCCTAAATTATAAATTAAACTTTATCACAGGTATTTATGTATAGATAAAAACACAATATATATAGGGTTTCGTATTATCTGCAGTTTCAGACATCCACTATACGTTTTGAAATGTATTGCCTGCAAACAAGGTGAAACTGCTGTAGCCAATTCTTGTGTCATTAATTCAAGCTAATTGCATAACATTAATTCAATAAAAATGTTTAAAAGTAGGTTATGGAGGTAGGATGCAAAACAGCTAATGCCTAAAGTTTGTTATATATTTAGAGTGAAAAACAAGTACTGCCTGAAAAGCTATTACATAATAAACATGCAGTGTTTGCTGTACGACCTAAAAATGGCTAGCTAAAAATGTAGGTGGGTTACCTATTTAAAATGCAAATTCTAAGTCCCTATAGACTTCATCCTATGGAATTAGACTCTCCAAGTATGGAATGTAGGAATTCAAATTTTTACAAGATCTAAGTTAAAATTATGCACAATAACATTTGATAGCTAACCTACACCTTTAAAACTTCTAGAAAGTTTTAGACGACATTCAGAAGCAGACCACTCAAGATATTACCTTTCACTATAAGCAGGAAATGTTGAAATTCAATAATGCTGATTGAAGGAAAGTAAACTTACTTTGATTTGCCCCCATGTGGAACTATTCTACTTGGCATAGTACTCTCCACTAAAATGAGAACAGCAACAGCACAATAAGATAAAAGGTAAAACAGAAACATAACCATTGCTATATACACATGCTTTTATTCTATAGTTGTCTATTGAGTGACTAAACTGCACATAATGACTTCTCAACATTACACTTACATTATCAGAGGTGAAATGACTAGTATTTTACAGTATTTTATTAAGAATAATGCTTGACAGTAATTCATTCAATAAACACGTTCAGAGTCCTTAATTTTCTTGATAGTTTGTGCTAAAATATTGTTTTCATGGATTCTCTGGAAAATCACTTCAGTAATTGCCTTCTCTGAAGTAAGGAACTCAAGAGACTATTTTGGATGTATTGGGATAATGGAATGAAAATATAATTTGAAAATTACTTCGTAATTTAAATCTTATTTACCTATAAAATATGTAAAGCCATTGTTGGTTACTTCACTTTCTATTAAATAAGAATTAAATCAAGACTTAGCAGAAGCTATTTTTAACTCTGAATTTCCTAAGTAATTGTAATTTCATAGATGTAGTCTCTTGATGTACTACTTCATGTTTTTAATCATTAGAAATAACAGTTGATATTTGTAAAATAGCTAAAGACATAGATGATGGCAATTATCTACGAAAATTATCTTTTGGAATACAATATTTTTGATCATGTTATTTTTCTTTTAAAAAGTCTAACAATACCATATGTAGAGATCCATTTTTTAACTTCTTAAAATTAAATTGATTTTATATGATTATATAATAAATAAAACCTTTTTGATACTACAGATGATGTTTAGAGCTAACAAAGTACAAGCTCTGCATATTGGAGGTGTTTTTCCCACAAATGCTTATAATAAATCAAACACTTTAAGCTTATAATACTTATAATAAATCAATCACTTTAAAGTGTTTGAATACTTTACTTGAAGCTCAATATATCAGTACTGTGACTAAATAGCAGGATATTATCAAATAGAACAAATTCTGTAAAAATAAGATAACTATAAAAGCAACTGAAAACCTGAGAACTGACTGAAATTACCAAGAAGTAGGTATGAACCTACTGGCAGGGTGAACCTAAATTTGTAAGACCTATTTGTGGATATCACACAGAATACCTAGACCTGATGTTATATACATTTCATTTAATCATAGAAAATATACTGAGTCAAAATTAAAATGAAACACTCAAGTATAAAATTACTGAAAAAATTTAAAAGGCAAATAGGAATTACCTAGAAATAGTACAATAGAGTTTCATATGATGTGATCATAATAGCTGTATTAGTAAGACATGAAGCATCTTAACTAACAGTCCAAACATTAGGACAAATTATTCAGTGTTAGAATTACCAACCTATTGATTGAGTTTTTTCCACTTTTCAACAAATTATATTGTGGATTTTTAAGTTTTACTTTTTTGGAAGAATTTGTCTACTGGTATTTGCATAAAGAAGAAAAAATTTCCATGAAGCATTCAGGACTATCAAAATAGGTATGCAAGACTCCACTGCAGTGGAGTTTTGCAGTAGTGGGAGAGAGATTGGGCTCAACTCTAAATACAACAAGAAATAATGGGGATTTATAGCCAAGGAGTACCAGGGGAGGTGGGGACTGGTAGATGGAAAATTACTGTGAGGGCAGGGTAATTCTCTGCTAAACTGACCTAACAGCATTCTTGCTCAACGATGGCCAGGGTGATCAGATATTAACTAGGGGATAGTGAGGGATGAGAGAGCTGGTCAAATATCAAGGCATCTGGGGTTTGTGAGGTGGGGATTCTGAGTTAGGTTGCTTGCTGAAACTGGACTCTACAAGGCCATTTAAGTACAGTTAATGAGTGAGGTGGGGTGGATAAGATGAGATTCTCGAGTAAACCAGAGAGCAAAAACTACCTCGAGGAAGCCACAGCTACTTAGCTAAATTTGCCAGGTAGATATTCTGGTCTAATGCTGTGAGATTTTCCAGTTTTACAAGAGAGATTCAAAATCTAAATCACTGCTTCTCAAGATT
This sequence comes from Plecturocebus donacophilus, assembly GCA_004027715.1. NCBI lineage: Eukaryota > Metazoa > Chordata > Mammalia > Primates > Pitheciidae > Plecturocebus > Plecturocebus donacophilus. Next base: position 83,685 of record PVKP010000561.1, read on the forward strand.
CCTTAAAATATTAGCATAGTAAACCAAGCCTTTTACTTTTATTGTTTTTGAAACAGAGCCCAGCTGAAGTGCAGAGGTGTGATCTTGGCTCACTGCAACTTCTGCCTGCTGGGTTCAAGCAGTTCCCCTGCTTCAGCCTCCTGAGTAGCTGGAATTATGGGCATATGCTACTACCTGGCTTCTTTATTTATTCTTTTTTTAAGTAAAGATGAGATTTTGCCATGTTGGTCAGGCTGGTCTCAAACTCTGGGCCTCAAGTGATCCACCCACCTCGGCCCTCCCAAAGTTCTGGGATTATAAGCCTGAGCCACTGTGCCTGGCCCAAGCCTTTTAAAACTGTTTAAAACAGTGCTCCCCAGCCTTTTGTCTCCAGGGTCTAGTCTTGTGAAAGAAATTTTTCCAAGGACCAGGGGAGTGGGAATGGTTTGGGGATGATGATTCAAGCACATTGCACTTATTGTGTACTTTATTTATATTATTATTACACTGTAATATCTAATGAAACAATTATGTAACTCACCACAATATAGAATCAGTGGGAGCCCTGAGCTGCTTTTTTCTGCAACTAGACAGTCCCCATCTGAGGGTGACTGGAGGCAGATACAAGTCATCAGGCATTAGAGTCTCATAAGAAGCATGCAACCTAGATCCTTCACATGCGCAGTTCACAATACGGTTTGCACTCCTGTGAGAATATAATGCCGCTGATCTGACAGGAGGTAGAGCTCAGGGGGTAATGTGAGTGATGGAGAGCGCCTGTAAATATAGATGAAGCTTCACTCACCTACTCCTCACCTCCTGCTCTGCAGCCTGGTTCCATTGCTTGGGGGTTGGGGACCCCTGATTTAAAACATTTGCCAGCAAAATACCTCTGGGCTATTATTTGGGGTGCACACTAAATACAGGTGCAGGGCACCCTAATACAACCTAAAGATTTCCTTTCCCAAAGTCTCCTTCTTTGTTTTAGAATGTTGTTCCCTGTTACAGATGAGGAAAATGTAAGATAAAGTTGCATATTAGACTTACAAATTAGTAATACACTGAAAAGAAAGCTACAGGAATTCAAAACTTCTGGCTGGCCTTTCAGTTACTGAATCTGCTACTCTCTGTAATTAGGAGATGGCATTAACTATTAATTAGAAAACAAACCCTAAGTGAGCCATGTGAGGGATCTCCATGGGACCACTGCTGGCCCAATCTCAACGAGTGAGGGATATGGGAGTCTATGAGCGGATTTAGTGCACAGCTGTGCAAGTCTGATTCAGGCAACTAATACTGTATCTATGTAAAAATCAACAAAAACACATTATTTTCTGTGTATCCTCACATCTCCTCTTTCATCCTTTCCTTTTAAATCTTTGGTGATACGTTTCTGTTTGAATGCGGAAGTCGACCTATGGTACTGCGGAGTGAAATAGCTTCTCTACCTGTAACATCAAACATTGAAACAAAGGAGCAGTTGTAGTGAGTTCATTGAGATTCACTGAAAAGTGTTGCTTACCTGCAGAGCGGGTGAAAGTTTCCTGCCAGCTTCTCATTTAGGGAAAACCTCTTGGTTTACGCCTCAAAAACTGTACAAGCCTCTAGAGAGTGGTAGTGAAAACCAGTTACTTTTTTTTTTTTTTTTTTTTTGCCTATGGAGATAGTTGTTAAGTTATACAATGGAATAAGGATCAGAGAATTAATGAGGAAAGAAAAAGAGAGCTGTGATGGACTTAACAGTCTGGGTCTTTCTCTAACAAGCTGTCTGCATGTTTTTTGCCCATCTGCTGGGGAGTTTGAAATACCACCTTGCTGGAGAAGTGCATAAAGAGTGTGTTGCCACTTGTCTCCTCCTTAGAAGCCAGCTTTACCTTAAATTTCAGTGGAAATATTTGCACCAGTTCCTATAACATGCTACAGTTGTTTCAGATCATTGCATCAAATCCTGAGAAAATTATGATCTGGGCAGTGGAGGATTATCTGGATGTACTCAGGGAAAAGATAACTGATTTGGGTAGAATTCGTGAATTTAATAGGTTGGGAAACACAAGCAAATTTTATTTGCTTAGATGGATTGATTATCTTATTTTAAGATACTAGGGCTGATTTTTGTATTTTTAGTAGAGACGGTGTTTCACCATATTGGTCAGGCTGGTCTCAAACTCCAGACCTCGTGATCCATCCGCCTTGGCCTCCCAGAATGCTGAGATTACAGGTGTGAGCCACCGCACCCGGCCAGTTAACTCTTAAGGAACAACAAAATAGTAGCAACTGCTTGTATTGCATTCATTCTGATCCAGGAACTGTTCTAAGCACTGCACTGTGTATTAACTGTTTATCATCACAGCAACCCTCTGAGGCGGGTTTTATTATGATTATCGTTATTTTACAAAGGAAGAAAGGGAGTCACAAAACACTAAATAACTGGTCCAATTGCCTCTAATAATTTATTAACATGATATGTAATACACAAAATAAAACCGGTCTTTCTCAAAAAACGTTAAATTTATAAGATACATGAGAGCCTGTGGATGCTATTTCCAACAAACAATGGCCAGAGAAAGTGATTTTTCCACTTTCATTCCAGTAACACAATTAATTTATTCATTATCAACATTTCTTGCTTTGCAAATGTGGAGTGTGGAGATAGTTACTTTAGTCAAGCCCTTGTCAAGGTCCAGCATAATTTAAAGGCAAGTTACCATCACCATCCTTAAGTCCTAAAGAAGATTCTCTTTTGCCATTTGTTGTTTTGTCCTTCTGGTGCTGTTGGTTTCTGTTCCGGTCTTAAAGCCCATCTGTTAGTCCAGCTGTAGGGACTGAGTACCTCTTACATCCAACTATGTATACATACCAATTTCAGAAACTGTTTTAATTGTTCAAATGCAACAGGATTAAAAAGCAAGCTTACACTTTCTAGAAGACTGCAGAATAAAAAATAAATTACCTGAAGAATACAGATCTTATGATATCTGATCGAATAGCTTGAAGTCTATAGATCCCTTTTCATGAAAATAAATAAGTCAGCTGAAGGCTAGAACCAGAGTGACTAATGTAGTACAGCAATGGAATTGTGTCCTTTCCCCCTACTTAAAAATAATGATAGCTTCTTCTGGAACCTGCTTAAGTAAGTGACACATGGAGAGATGGATTGCGACGCTGTGACATATGGTGCTCTGGTATTGCAGTTGTATTGTAGAGATTATTACTAGCAGCAAGATTTTATAGTTATTGCCCTGTCAAGCTGGTGTTTTAATCACTATCATCAACACCGCCTTCATGTTTTACCTCGTCTTCTTTTAGGCAAGGCAGACCAATGTGTCATCCAAAGAGAAACTCATTTGTTTGGACCGATTATTTCATTAAGATATATATTTCAGAGGGACATGTGAAGGATGACTTTATGAGGCGGGGGAAAATACCATAGGGAATAGAATTTAAGGACTGCAATTATTGATCTGAGGAGGCACAAGACTGGTGAGTTTGCTCAGAATCCCACAAGCCTGCCTTAGAGTTGAGGAAGGACTGAGGGTGCAGGTGTTTCCTCTTGTTCCTGAGAGCAATTAGAGATCCAAATGATTTCCACTGTTACCTAATAAGGCAACAAGTGTCACCTGTCGAAGTTGATTCCAGACACTATTAATGCAAACATAGCTCAGCTTCTGCTCACTAACAGTTTGTATATTTTACAGGCTCAGAGAGGAGAGGCGAAGAATGTAAACTATCACAGGTAAAGGAGAAAATGAAAATGGATTAAACATGCTTTGTCATTTGATCTTTAGTTATTTTACTTTATTTTCTAAAATAAAGTAAAATCAACTAGTCCTTTTTATATGAACCAGATCCCACCTTCACCCCACTCTCAAAGCTTTCAAAAGTAACTATTCTCAGTGTGGGTTGTCAGTTTCACATGGTAGAATATGCCATAATATTTTCATTTTGTCTGGTTTAGAGGGAAACTAGACTATTTCCTCAAACCTTTTTCTGCCTCCCATTTGAAATATAAATCTGGTTGAGAAGCTTTGAACGTGAAAGTTACAGCTGTGGGGCTCTTTTCCCCTCTGTTTGTTACAATTGACCTCTTTCCTCGCACATTAGATTCAGCCTCAAACTTAAATTGCAAGGTGTTGTGAATAACACGCACATCACTTCAGGCTTTGCTGGTAGAGCTGTTCTTTCCCAGTGTCTCAGCACATAGCACCTCCTAAAAAGCCAAGAGAGACAAATTTCTCATTTGTGGAGCACAGCAGGTTAGCCCCTTCCATATGCTCAAGATTTGTGGCTTGTGTCATAGGCAGCCCATTCTCATCTTTCAAGTCCTAACAGTTCAAGAGCCTCAAATCCCTTTGAACCCAGATTAAATGGGTTCTGGAAAACATGCTACAGTGTGTAGGGACTTATTGTTTTCCTGAAGAACAGTGCATTCTGAGACTTCCTAGACTACCCTTGGACTGAGGAGCTCCATACTAATCTTTCATCTATTTATCACCCAAACATGGTATGTGGGGGTGGCTATGTATATATTCATATTTATGTATAATTCAGCATGCATATTTGTATCATTTTACTCTCTTGGCAAGCACATTTCAAGACCCAGCTTTCTCAGCCAAAATGAGTTTCACGCTTTAAGTACGTTATAATGCCACATCTCTTTCTTGCCAAGTACAGGGGACACATTGGGATGATTCCTCCCCATTGAGCTTAATCTGCAAGTCCTATAAGACACCTTCACTGCAATGTGAACCTGAAAGAAGAAATACCTAGGCTATCTAACTAAACCTGATGATACATCAGAAAACATGAGGTCCATCTGATATCCTTTACATCAATTCCGTATTTTAGAAAGGCATCCCAAACATTCCAGTTTATCTTAATGATGCAATATGTTTTTTCATCAATAAGCTTAATCCCTTTTAGATTTAGGCTCTGTCCATTTTAAGAATACTTTTTATTTTGTTTTATTATTTATTTATTTATTTTTGAGGAGTCTCACTCTGTCACCCAGGCTGGAGTGCAGTGGCTCGATCTTGGCTCACTGCAACCTCCACCTCCCTGGGTTCAAGTGATTCTCCTGCCTTAGCCTCCTGCGTAGCTGGGACTATAGGTGCATGCCACCATACCCAGCTAATTTATGTATTTTTTTTAGTAGAGACAGGGTTTCACCATATTGGCCAGGCTGGTCTCAAAACTCCTGACCTCATGATCTGCCTGCCTTAGCCTCCCAAAGTGCTGAGATTACAGGCATGAGCCACCGTGCCTGACCTATTTTATTTTATTTTTGAGACAAGATCCTGCTCTGTTGACCAGGCTGGAGGGCAGTGGAGCAATATGCTCATGCTAGCCTCAACCTTCCAGGCTGGAGCTATCCTCCCACCTCAGCCTCCCAAATAGCAGAGACTACATGTATACACCCCCACAGCCCACTAATTTTTTGGTATTTTTGGCAGCCATCTTTCCCAGGCTGGCCTAGAGCTCCTGGACTCAAGCTGTCTGCCCATCTCAGCCTCCCAGAGTGCCTGGATTACAGGCATGAGCCACCACACACAGCCATTTTAAGAGTAATTTATTTTAACTTTTGTTTAAGGTCATATCTTTTTTACCCTTGCTTGACATGCTTATTAAAAGAATTTTTTGTTCCAGAAGCCTAGAAATAGTAAACAACTCTGTTCCGAATATTAATGTTTCTATAGAACCAGCATCTCATCTTCATTTCTTTTAGGAGCCCCTCTTCCATCCTTCTACTCTTTTGGAAAACTTTTCTTCTATCAATACCTGTGTTTCTGATACAATCATAGTAGTTCAGACAATTTCTAATGATTATTACTTTTGAAAATGTTTCTGACATTCCTTATTCACATATTATTCCAGACAAAGTTTAGAATACGTTTCATATACTGCATATTTCCACATTCCACCAAAAAAATGAGGTGTTGGCTAACAGTGATTTCTGTTTAAATTATTAGGGGAGAATTGAAATATCCCTATCTTATTACTACAGTTTACTTTGGCAAGACTCTCCATTAATTCTGTTGCATCTATGTCCATTTTCCAGTTTCATCATTTTCTATTTTGCACATCACTTACTCAGTTTGTTTCTATGACTTTTTAAATTCTATTGATATTCTCAGTTAGATATCTACCTTACTCAATACCTTCTCTAATTGGTTATTGATGATTTCTAAGATATTGATGTGGTATCTTTTAGCCTTCTATCTATTAAATTATTATAAAATATGTGAATTTATTTTTTGTTTAGTTGAACAACTATATCATATGCAGAAAGATGAAAATAAAATAAAAGACAGTGACAAATTTGAGTATTTTTCTCTTAGTATTTACATTTCTCGTATTTTTTCAACCATTATCTTTTGCCAAAATGCCCTCCAGACTGTCCCAGTGTGAATACATCCTATGCATTAAGGCTCAGGTGAAATACTTGCTTTAGAATAAATACTCTACTTGCCTTGACAAGCTGTAATAGCGTCTAATGGAAACATTGCTTCTCTACTCACAATATTTCTGACACCAAATGTATGGGTTTAATTTCACATCAACAACCAGTTGTCCAACTGTCTGGACACCAACTGGGTATCTGATGATTCCATTCAATTCTGATGCTAACTACTCAAAGTTAATGCAGACCCACAGGCTGAGGACTCAGTCCTGCAAGACTGCCCCCTACTTCCGATGCCAGTCACAAGTAGTGGATCCCCAGATTACATACACTTCTGTCCAACTTGGGTATACATCAAATATTCCGAAGACCTCCTCTTCAGGTTCAAAAATTTGCTGTAGTGGCTCACAAAACTCAGGGAAACTGGATTTACCATTGCCAGTTTATTATAAAGAATACAGCTCCCAAATACCTAAATAAGAGATGGGTAGGAAAGGTTTATGGGTGGAAAGTGGAGGGCTCCCATGTCCTCTCAGGTGTGCTGCCCTCCCGGCATCATGACGTGCACACCAACCAGGAAGTTCATCACATCTCATTGTTCTGGATTTTTTACAGAGCTTCATCTCCAGCCACCCCCTGCTCTTTGCTAGAGGCTGGTGGGAGAAGCTGAAATTTCCAGCCCTTTAATCAATTGGTCTTTCTGGTGGCAGTGCTCATCCTGAAGCTATCTAGAGATCCTACCCGAATTTACCATATTAGCATAAACTCAGGTGTGATCAAAAGGAGTCCTTATGAATAATAGAAGACACTCCTCTATCACGCAGAAAATTCCAAGGCTTTTGGAAGCCTTGTGCCAGGAACAAAGACTAAATATATTTCTTATTATACCACATCCCCCTTCTGGAAATCTCAGACTATGTTACAGATCCCTCTCTTGTAGACTATAACACTATAGAGAATAACATTATGATTATATAAATGGATTAACATAATCAAATTATTATGAATAATAGGCATAACATAATTTTTCTTTATAAATGTATGTCACTCTTTCTCCCACATTTTCTTTAATTGCAGATCCCAATAGCTTGTCTTGTGTGGAAGAATCTGAAATTAAAGAAAGAAAGAATGGTTCTTTCTCAAGAGCCATTCCAGAACCATTTTTATGGATTAGTGTTATATTGCCAGTTCACATGTCTCCAGCTTCTCAGCCCGGTTGTAAGGACAAGCCATACATTTTATGTAACAGTTAAAATTTTACCCTTGAATTTCCTTAATTGTTCAGTGTGTGCCATCCACATGCTGTGATGTATCTACATCAGGTGTATCTACTCCATCTTCTGTGCAGTTAACAAAAAGGATGTGTCATTCAAAAGGCTTTTTTTTGTGTGTGGTTACACTCAAGTCTTTCAGTGTACACCCAGGCAAATAATTTTCTTTTCTATAATCTTTTTGTCTCTTACTGCATGTTTCATTTCAGGATTATCAAATGGCCCCATTGTTTCCTTACATCATATATAAAGAATATTGTGTTCCTGACTTTGAAGTCTTTGTAAAGTTACCACTTGATTTACTTTATTGGCTATTTTTCATGTCTAATTGCATTTACACAACATGTGTTTCTATATTCACATCACATTGACTGCTCGTCCCTTTAAGGTAGTGTATTTTTACTTCCCATACACATGTGGAGGCTTTTTGCATCTTTTCAAGTCCTTCCTGACCAGTATCCTATGATCCTCCTGACCAGGGTTTTAAAAAGGGTTTCAAGTATTCTGCAGGTTTTCTGTTTTTCTCTGCTTTTCACGTTTCAAAAATTCGATTTTTCTGCTAATTAACGTTTTTGCTAGTCGTAGTCTATATTTCACGCTTACTTTCCCAGAATCACCAGTGACTTAATCACTTACTAGTCACATATTGGGGAAAAAGGGTTCTCTCTCAGTGCTTTGTCTCTATCCTTTTCATCAGGGTCAGTGAGAGCAGTTAGTTGTGCCATTCACTTGGGTACCAAAGTGAGGGGGCAAAATAGCTGAATTCAGTTTTTCTTCCTGCAATCATGACTGGACCATGTACCCCAGAGAAAAAGATGCTTTTTGATAACTTACAGAAAGTCATTGTATATGCTAAATGGCATCTTGTCCCTTTCATCTGGAGTATTCTTTAACCAAAGATTAAAGGTTAATGAAAGAAAGGAAGGAAAGATGAAGAAAGAAAGGAAGGGGGAGAGGGAAGGTGGAGAGGAAAGAAGAGAGGCTTGGAGGGAGGGAAAGAAAGAAGGGAGGAAGGGAGAAAGGGAGAGAGAACATTGAGAAAATAAAATAATATAAATAAATGAACTACACATCTGCATATTAATATATTCAAAAGAATTAGTTAAGGGTGGTGATAGAAAAGTATATATATATGTATTTATTTTGCTCGTGATTGATATATATATATATATATATATATATTTTTTTTATACTGTAAGTTCTGGGGTACATGGGCAGAATCTGCAGGTTTGTTGCATAGGTGTACACGTACCATGGTGGTTTGCTGCCTCCATCACCCTGTCATCTACATGAGGTATTTCTCCTAATGCTGTCCCTCCCCCAGCCCCACATCCTCTCCTGTCCCTTCCTCAGCCCCCCATCCCTGACAGGCCCTGGTGTGTGATGTTCCCCTCCCTGTGTCCATGTGTTCTCATTGTTCAACACCCACTTATGAGTGAGAACATGCAGTGTTTGGTTTTCTGTTCTTCACAAGATATAATAGAAATTATAATGAAAGATCAGGGATTATGCCCATGAGTAGATATATGTATTACAATGTGTGTTTCTGCAACTTTCAAGCTATTTTTTAGTGTATGTATATTGCATTATTTTTTTTCTTTACTGTCACTTTTATTTAGGGATCTGATTGTGAAGCAATGTGATTAATTTAAAATACATTTACTAAATATGTCAATTTTAAGAAAGTTTATTTTGTAATTAAGTACACTATAATGTTGAAAATATCTGATGAGGCATATGTATAGATATATTATCTTTACAACAGCCTGCATCGTTTAAACATAGCTTAATGTAGAGATATTAATGGTAATGAAACCATGAAAGTTGAGTTCATTACTTCTTGTTTAGTAACCATTTTCACAAACACCAGAACTCTATTAAATTATTGGTGAGTTTTATCTTAAAAACAAAAAGAATATATATTTTAAACTTCAGTGGAAAATATCAGTAGGTATATTTAATAAGTTCAGTTCATTTTATTTTATAATTTATTTATTTATTTGAGACAGAGTCTCACTCTGTCACCCAGGCTAGAGTGCAGTGGCATGATCTCACTTCACTGCAGCCTCCACCTTCCAGCTTCAACAGATTCTTGTGTCTGAGCCTTTTGGGTAGCTGGGATTATAGACGCATGCCACCATGACCAGCTAAGTTTTGTATTTTCAGTAGAGATGGGGTTTTGCTATGTTGTTCAGCTGGCCTCGAACTCCTGGCCTCACTGATCTGCCTGCCTCGGCCTCCCAAAGTGCTGGGATTATAGGTGTGAGCCACTGAGAAGAGTCAGTTCAATTTATTTATTTATTTTATGGTGTGTATGTATGTATATATGTATGTATTTATTTATTTGAGATGGAGTCTCGCACTGTTGCCCAGGCTGGAGTGCAGTGACGTGATCTCAGCTCACTGCAACCTCTGCCTCCCAGGTTCAAGCAATTCTCCTGCCTTAGCCTCCTGAGTAGCTGGGATTACAGGTGCCCACCACCATGCCTGTCTAATTTTTTGTATTTTCAGTAGAGACGAGATTTCATTATATAGGCCAAGCTGGTCTCAAACACCTGACCTCGTGATCTGCCGGCCTTGACCTCCCAAAGTGCTGGGATTGCAGACGTGAGCCACCACACTTAACCCAGTTAAATTTATTTTTATCTGTGATTTTATTGACAGATAACTGTTGACAGAATAATTTGCTCATCATAAATTCAGTTAATTTTTGCAGTGTGAACACACCATGCAACTACCAACCAGGTTGAGAGCTAGAGCATGACCAAAATGTCTGAGGCCACACTTAAACATTGTCTCAGTCTCTAGCCTGTTCACCTAAAAAGAAACCACTGTGCCAGCTTCTGATGTTGCTTTCCATAGATTAGTTTTATCTACGTATAAACATTCCTACGTTGGCTTTCTTCATTCAATATTGTGTTTTAGAGTATTGTCTGTATTTCATGAAGAAAACAGTTTTTTCATTCTCATACTGTAGAATACCTTGTGTGACCATACAGCTGTTTATCTACCCATTCTACTGCTGACAGATTGAGATATTTTTGAGGTTTTACTGTTAGAAACAGCACAGTTGTGAATATTCCTGTATATGCATTTTAAGCACATATTTACATAATTCTATTTAGTATTCTCCTAGAATGAAATTGATGAGTCATACGATATTTCTAGGTTCAGCTCTCTTTTCTTTCCTTTTACTATTGTGTAGAGAAAGCTCTCACTAACCATGTTTTTCCTCTATTCTCACACCACAAGCATCAACACACAAGACTTCCATGACTAAGTGTTTGGGGGCTTTTCCCCACATTCTGAGCAGTGGACACCAGCTGAGGGTCCTCTAATTCAATTCTGACACCATCCAGCTGGAAAGAGTCAGATCCCACAGGTTGGGAGCCCAGTTCCCAATATTGTCTCCCACAACCCCAAGCAACAGTCACAAGTCTGGGTCTCCAAAATTTCTCATTGATTGGTTTCAAGTTGGATTTCCCATGACTTTGGGTTTAGTTAATTTGCTGGAATGGCAAATTCAACCTCTTCCTATATTTGAATTTAAAGTGAGTCTCCTGTAGACAGCATATAGTTGGATCTTGTCCTTAGTTTATTGTGACAATCTTTGACTTAGATTATTTATTGAATATATGTTTCATGGTATTGATATCACTGGATTGATATTTTCCATTTTAGTTTTTGTTTTCTGTATATTTTTTAAAAATTATTTTTGGAGACAAAGGCTCTTTCCTTCTGGGTGGAATCTGGGTGGATGAAATAAACCCCAAACCTTGAACAGTATTCATGAGGAATTCAGCCTCTTCAACTCAGTTAGAAGACATAAGAAATGCTGGTGGCTTATTGCTCCAAGTGAGCTATAGTTAACCCTAACAGGGAACTAAAGGGTAAGAATGCTGTTTTGTGGGCCACATCTTCTCATAATGGAGCTTTTATCAAACTGAGTTGGGAATAGGAATGTAGAGCTCATGCTATAGCTAAAATGCCACAGGCTCTTAATTTTCTTAAAACTGTGTTTTAGTAGGCTTTCATTAATACATGTTTCATGATTTGCCTTATACCCTTAGAACAATGCCAGATATATTAAACTGTTGGGTTTGGGGTTTTGTTTGCTGTTTTTAAAAAATAGAGTTTTAATCAGCTTTCTTGTTTTGCTGAGAAGTCTGCATACTAATTTCCCAGAAATGGAGCCACTTTTATTTTTTAAGGCTACTTTTTGTTGATATAGAATTCTATGTTATTTATTTTTTCAGCACTTAAAATTTGCTTAACAGTTTTGAGTGTAGACTCCTGGCTTCATTTTTGTACCTTCTCTCTATGATCTTGAGCCCTCCATTTCTGCCTACTTTAGCTGTACTCCTAAGCATCAAAAAATATTTAAAAAAACATACTCAGCTTTTTAAGTTGTTCACAGTGAAGTTTTGGCCTCTTCTGAATTGCTTCTTCATATGCAGATTTTTTTTCATTAATGTACTTAAAGCTGAAGTCTGATGAAGTGACCAAATTTTCTTTATAATATGAATATCAAAAAATTAATAGTAAAGCTAAAGGTATTTTTTAAATGACTCAATAATGGCCGATTTAGGTGTTTTCTAAATGAACATTGAGTAAAGTGTAAGGAAATTGAGAAATGTAACTTTCTGTTTTACAAATAATCCTTTTCTGTTCCTCCCCAATACCAGATTGAATAAATTTTGATGGTCTCTATGGCACAAACAATTCATGGAGTTAACACTAAAATGAAGAAGGAAATGTCTGACTCCTGATGTGGCATAAACATCTGTCTAAATCATCCTGACAGACCTCAGGTCCTCTTATCTTTATACTCAAGTATTAAAATAATGATGAAGTTCATTATCATGTATAAATAACAAATTTCCCGAAAAAGCAAAAATAAGGAAACTAAATAAGAGCTTAAAATTTTAAGATACTATGAAAAACAGCCATCACAATTTTATATTCCAAGTGTCAACAACTCACATCCAGCAATTGTTTTAGAACTTAAAATTTATAAAAGAAATTATTTATATGCCTTGTTTTTTATACAGTCATTGAATGTACTCAAAATATTTAGCGATTTAGTGCTCAATAGTATTTAGAAGAAATGAAAACACTGAAAACAACATAGTTACAATAAAAAGACCCAGTCAACATAAACTTAACTTAAAACATAGTTTGCCTTTGTACACTAGGAGGTCAGCTAGCATGTAACTTTCCATATTATAATTAAGGATAATAAAGATTTCCCAATCCTAAATTCTAACTTCTCTGAACATCTCTAACTTGAATTTAAAAAGATCACAAATAAAGAAGTTGATGTCTCTATTTACTTGCTAATCAATTGTTTATTTGTTTCACAAATTCATTATTTTTCCAAAACACTGACCTAATTTTCATCTTGATTACATGGAGAACCAAATACGAGGGTTTGGTTTTTCTTCAATTCTTATGTTACATTGCTTTAGGGATGAGCAAAAATATGCAGTAAAACCTGTCCATCTTTGGGTGAGATTTATTTATTTTATTTTTTTATTGTACTTTAGGTTTTGGGGTACACGTGTAGATCATGCAGGATTGTTGCGTAGGTACACACATGGCAATGTGGTTTGCAGCCTCCATCCCCGTTCACTTACATTTGGTATTTCTCCTCACGTTATCCCTCCCCGACCTCCCCACCTCCATGCTGTCCCCCCTTTGGCCCACCCCTGAAAACAAACCGCAGTGTGTGATGCTCCCCTCCCTGTGTCCATGGGTTCTCATTGTTCATCACACGCCTATGAGTGGGAACATGCGGTGTTTGATTTTTTGTTCTTGTTTAGTTTGCTGAGAATGAAGATTTCCAGATTCATCCATATCCCTACAAAGGACATAAACTCATCATTTTTTATGGCTGCATAGTATTCCATGGTGTATATGTGCCATATTTTCCTTGTTTAGTCTATCATTGATGGATATTTGGGTTGGTTCCAGGTCTTTGCTATTGTAAACAGTGCCACTATGAACATACGTGTGCATGTATCTTTATAATAGAACGACTTATAATCCTTTGGATATATATCCAGTAATGGGATTGCTGGGTCAAATGGAATTTCTATTTCTAGATCCTTGAGGAATCGCCACACTGTCTTCCACAATGATTGAACTAGTTTACACTCCCAACAGTGTAAAAGTGTTCCTATTTCTTCACATCCTCTCCAGTATCTGTTGTCTCCAGATTTTTTAATGATCTCCATTCTAACTGGCATGAGGTGGTATCTCACTGTGGTTTTGATCTGCATTTCTCTAATGACGAGTGATGATGAGCATTTTTTCAGAAATTTGTTGGCCTCATATATGTCTTCTTTTGAAAAGTGTCTGTTCATATCCTTCGCCTACTTTTGAATGGGTTTGTTTGTTTTTTTCTTGTAAATCTGTTTTAGTTCTTTGTAGATTCTGGATATTAGCCCTTTGTCAGATGGGTAGATTGCTAAAATTTTTTACCATTCTGTTGGTTGCCAGTTCACTCTAATGATTGTTTCTTTTGATGTACAGAAGCTCTGGAGTTTAATTAGGTCCCATTTATCTATTTTGGCTTTTGTTGCCAATGCTTTTGGTGTTTTAGTCATGAAGTCCTTGCCTATGCCTATTTCCTGAATGGTTTTGTCTGTTTTCTTCTAGGATTTTTATGGTGTTAGGTCTTATGTTTAAGTCTTTAATCCATCTGGGGTTAATTTTAGTGTAAGGTGTCAGGAAGGGGTCCAGTTTCTGCTTTCTGCACATGGCTAGCCAGTTTTCCCAACACCATTTATTAAACAGGGAGTCCTTTCCCCATTGCTTGTTTTTGTCAGGTTTGTCAAAGATCAGATGGTTGTAGATGCGTGGCATTGCCTCCAGGGCCTCTGTTCTGTTCCATTGGTCTATATCTCTGTTTTGGTACCAGTACCATGCTGTTTTGATTACTGTAGCCTTGTAGTATAGTTTGAAATCAGGTAGCGTGATGCCTCCAGCTTTGTTCTTTTTGCTTAGGATTGTCTTGGCTATGGGGGCTCTCTTTTAGTTCCATATGAAGTTTAAGGTAGTTTTTTCCAGTTCTCTGAAGAAGGTCATTTTTAGCTTGATGGGGATAGCATTGAATCTATAATTTACTTTGGGCAGTGTGGCCATTTTCATGATATTGATTCTTCCTAAACATGAGCATGGAATGTTTTTCCATCTGTTTGTGTCCTCTCTTGTTTCCTTGAGTAGTAGTTTGTAGTTCTCCTTGAAGAGGTCCTTTACATCTTTTGTTAGTTGTGTTCCTAGGTATTTTATTTTCTTTGTAGCAATTGTGAATGGGAGTTTGCTCATGATTTGGCTCTCTGTTAGTCTGTTATTGTTGTATAGAAATGCTTGTGATTTTTGCACATTGATTTTGTATCCTGAGACTTTGCTGAAGTTACTTATCAGTTTAAGGAGATTTTGGGCTCAGATGATAGGGTCTTCTAAACCATACAATCATGTCATCCGCAAATAGAGACAATCTGACTTCCTCTTTTCCTAATTGAATACCCCCCTTATTTTTTTTTGCCTAATTGCTCTGGCTTGAACTTCCAATAGTGTATTGAATAGGAGTGGTGAGAGAGGGCATCCTTGTCTAGTACCCAATTTCAAAGGGAATGCTCCCAGTTTTTGCCCCTTCAGTATGATATTGGCTGTAGGTTTGTTGTAAATAGCTTTTATTGTTTTGAGATATGTTCCTTTGATACCTAGTTTATTGAGAGTTTTTAGCATAAAGCACTGTTGAATTTTGTTGAAGGCCTTCTCTGCAGTTACTGAGATAATCATGTGTTTTTTGTCTTTGGTTCTGTTTATGTGGTGGATAACATTTATAGACTTGTGTATGTTGAACCAACCTTGCATCCCTGGATGAAGCCTATTTGATCTTGATGAATAAGCTTTTTGATATGCTGTTGCAATCGGTTTGCCAGTATTTTATTGAAGATTTTGCATCTATATTCATTGGATATTGGCCTGAAGTTTTCTTTTTTTGTTGAGTCTCTGTTGTTCTCATAAAATGATTTGGGAAGGATTCTCTTTTTTTGTATTGTTTGGAATAGTTTCAGAAGGAATGGTATCCACTTCTCTTTGTACGTCTGGTAGAACCAGCTCTGAAACTGTCTGGACCTGGACTTTTTTGGTTGGTAGGCTATTAATTGCTGCCTCAACTTCATCCCTTGTTATTGGTCTATTCAAGGTTTCAAATTCTTCCTGGTTTAGGCTTGGGAGGGTACAAGTGTCCAGGAATTTATCCATTTCTTCCAGGTTTACTAGTTTATGTGCACAGAGTTATTTGTAGTAATCTCTGATGGTAGTTTGTATTTCTGTGGAATCAGTGGTGATATCCCCTTTATCATTTTTTATTGCATCAATTTGATTCGTCTCCCTTTTCTTTTTTATTAATGTGGCTAGTGGTCTGTCTATTTTGTTGATCTTTTCAAAAAACCAGCTCCTGGATTTATTGATTTTTTTGAAGGGGTTTTTGTGTCTCCATCTCCTTAGTTCTGCTCTGATATTAGTTATTTTTTGCCTTCTGCTAGCTTTTGAGTGTTTTTGATATTGCTCCTCTAACTCTTTCAATTTTAATGATAGTGTGTCGATTTTAGATCTTTCCTTGCTTCTCTGGTGGACATTTATTGCTATAAATTTCCCTCTTGACACTGCTTTAAATGTATCCCAGAGATTCTGGTATGCTGTATTTTCATTCTCGTTGGTTACAAAGAACATCTTTATTTCTGCCTTCATTTCATTGTTTATTCAGTCTACATTCAGATACCAGTTGTTCTGTTTCCATGAAGCCGTGAAGTTCTGAGTTAGTTTCTTAATTCTGAATTCTAATTTGATTGCCCTGTGATCTGAGAGACTGTTATGATTTCTGTTCTTTTGCGTTTGCTGAGGAGTGATTTACTTACAATTATGTGGTCAGTTTTAGAGTAGGTATAATGCAGTGCTGAGAAGAATGTATATTCTGTGGACTTGGGGTGGAGATTTCTGTACATGTCTATAAGGTCCGCTTGGTCCAGATCTGAGATCAAGTCCTGTATATCCTTGTTAATTTTCTGTCACATTAATCTGTCTAATATTGACAGTGGAGTGTTAAAGTCTCCCACTATTATTGTGTAGGAGTCTAAGTCTCTTTGTAGGTCATTAAGGACTTGCTTTATATACCTGGGTGCTACTGAATTGGGTGTGTATATATTTAGGATCCTTAGCTCTTCTTGATGCATTGATCCTTTTACTATTATGTAATGCTCTGCTTTGTCTCTTTTGATCTTTCTTGGTTTAAAGCCTATTTTATCAGAGACTAGGATTGCAACTCCTGATATTTTCTCCATTTGCTTGATAAATCTTCCTCCATCCCTTTATTTTTAGCCTATGTGTGTCCTTACACTTGAGATGGGTTTCCTGGATACAGCACACCAATGGGTCCTGATTTTTATCCAATTTGCCAATCTGTGTTTTTTGATTGGGGCATTTAGCCCATTTACATTTAAGGTTAAAGTTATGTATGAATTTGATCCTGCCATTTTGATGCTAGCTGGATGTTTTGCCTGTTAGTCGATGCATTTTCTTCATTATGTCGATGGTCTTTACCATTTGGCACGTTTTTAGAGTGGCTGGTACTGGTTGTTCCTTTCCTTGTTTAGTGCTTCTTTCAGGAGTTCTTATAAGGCCGGCCTGGTGGTGATGATATCTCTTAGCAATTGCTTGTCCTTAAAGGATGTTATTTCTCCTTTGCTTATAAAGCTTAGTTTGGCTGGATATGAAATTCTAGGTTGAAAGTTCTTTTCTTTAAGGGTGTTGAATATTGGCCCCCACTCTTCTGGATTGTAGGGTTTCTGCAGAGAGATCCACTGTGAGTCTGATGGGCTTCCCTTTGTGGGTTACCCCATCTTTCTCTCTGGCTTCCATTAGCATTTTTTTCCTTCATTTCAACCTGGGTGAATCTGATGATTATGTGTCTTGGGGTTACTCTTCTTGAGGAATATCTTTGTGGTGGTCTCTGTATTTTCTGGACTTGCTAGATTGGGGAAGTTCTCCTGCATAATATCCTGAAGAGTATTTTCCAGCTTGGATTTATTCTCTCCATCATATTCAGGTACACCTATCAGACATAGATTAGGTCTTTCCACATAATCCCATATTTCTTGGAGGCTTTGTTCTTTGCTTTTCACTCTTTTTTCTCTATTCTTGCCTTCTCATTTTATTTCATTGAGTTGATCTTCAATCTCTGATATCCTTTATTCTGCTTGGTCAATTTGGCTATTGAAACTTTTGTATGCTTTGTGAAGTTCTCGTGCTGTGTTTTTCAGCACCATCAAATCATTTATATTCTTCTCTAAGCTGTTTATTCTAGTTAGCATCTCATCTAACGTTTTTTCTAGGTTCTTAGTTTCTTGGCATTGGGTTAGCACATGTTCTTTTAGCTCCGAGAAGTTTGATATTACCCAACTTTTGAAGCCTGTTTCTGTCAATTCATCAGATTCATTCTCCATCCATCTTTGATCCCTAACTGGTGAGGAGTTGCGATCCTTTGAAGGAGAAGAGGAGTTCTGGTTTTTGGTGTTTTCATCCTTTTTGCACTCGTTTCTTCTCATCTTAGTGACTTTATCTACCTATGGTTTTGTAGTTGGTGACTTTTAGATGGGGTCCCTAAGTGGACATGCTTCTTGTTGATGATGCAGTTATTTCTTTCTATTTCTTAATTTTCCTTCTAACAGTCTGGCCTCTCTGCTACAGGACTGCTGGTGGTCCACTCCAGACTCTGCTTTCCTGGAAATCACCCACGGTGGCTGCACAACAGTAAGGGTTGCTGCTGGTTTCTTCTTCTGTTATCTTCCTCCCACAAGGGTGTCTGCCAGATGTCAGCCTGTGCTCTCCTTTGTGAGGTGTCTCTTTGTGTATACAGGAGTCAGGGAGCTGCTTGAGGAGACAGTCTGTCCTTTATAGGAGCTCAAATGCTGTGCTGGGAGCTCTGTTGTTTTGTGCAGAGCTGCTAGGCAGGTACTTTTAAGTCTGCTGCAGAACTCATAACTGCCTCTTTTCCCAAGTGCTCTGTCCTAGGAAGGTGGGCTTTATGTATAAGTTCCTGTAGTGCTGCTGCCTTTTTTCATAGATACCCTGCCCTGCACAGAGTAGTCTAGTCACAGTCTGCCAGCAGATGTGTTGCCGAGCTGCCGCAGGCTCTGCCCAGCTGCTGTGTGAAATGCCTCAGTAGTGGTGGTTGCCCTTCCTCCCACTAAGCTGGATTATCCTGGGTCCAGCTGCACTTGCTGGGAAACTCACAGTCCAGAGCATTTCAGATTGCTTGTTTTGTGGGGATGGTACCCGCCGAGCCAGATCACATGGCTTCCTTTCTCTTCCCCCTCCCTTTCAGTTGAATGGGTGGCTGTGTCTCCCAGGCATTCCAGGTGCCAGTTGAAATGGTCGCCCAGATTTGTATGAGTTTCTGTGCTCCAAGCTGGCACCAGCTGAAACTGCCATGCTGAAAACTCATGGTGCTTTTCAGCCCGGGAATCTCCCGGTCTGCAGGTAGTGAAAATTTGTTTGGAAATATGGTGGACACTCACCCTCTGTGTTGTTCTTGCTGGGAACCGCACTCTGGAGCTATTCCTACTCAGCCATCTTGGATCATCCCTTTGGGTGAGATTTCTTTGTCAGGTTTAAGTATTTGTCAAAACAAAATCTGCTTAACGTGTGTCAAACTTGTCTATTATTCTTACTGTAAAATGTGGAGTCAAAAGGGCTTAATAGATGCAAGTAAAATAATCATAGCTAATATTTACTCAGTGCTTATTTTCACTGTATTAACATGCTTTGTGTACGTTTTCTTCTTTAGCTCTCACCCCCACCCTATGCAGTGTTTTACTGTTATCTCTATATTACAGGCTGGTTAAAAAATTAACCTAGAAAGGTTAGAGAAATCGTCTAAAGTCGTGTGCATTTTAAATAGGTAAATTGAAACTCTTATTCACATAATTTGACTTCAAAGCTAGTATAGATAAACAGCCCATAATTCTACCTTCATTTTTTTTCTTTAATTTTTAAAAATCATTTAGTTTTTTCACTTCATATTTGAAGGAATAAAGAGATTCATGTGCTATTCATGTGATTTATTCATATTATCATCATTTTTTTAAGGTTTGTAGTTTCTCTCGCTTGTATTTTAAGTGCTTAATAGAAGCAAAAATTGTGTAATAACTGAGTCCATATAAAACAATTTGGCAAATTGGAAATCCAGTTGGCATTTTCAAACTATTCTATAAATTAAACTAATAAAATGGATTACATACTAACCTTTTGGTCTGGTTGAGATAGTAAGATTATCTAGATCACAAACCATCTGCACAATTGGTCTATTTATTTTGTTTGCTGTAGAAAAATGAATCACATTGACCATGGAGGAAGTGAATCAGTTCTATCATGGCATCTAATCTACTGTGCAGCCTCAGAAACTGACCCTTGCCTATAAATTGTAGAAAGTTCAAAATGATAGTAAGAAAAAATATATTTGGATTCCAAATAAACTACCTATCTTTGTAGGTATCCATATAAATCACTGCTTCTTGAGTGACTTCTCTCCTACTCTTTCAACTCGGTATCCAAAGTAGTTACATAAATTCTGAATTATCTTAAACCAGAGTAAGAATGCTTGATTACAAACACTTGCTTATCTTCATGAAATCTGTGTTAGAAGCAGTAATAATGTCAATCACTTATGTGTGTATTTAGATAAGACAGTATACAAGGTCAATGTTGAAAAGCAGGATTTCTTTTTCTTTTTTTCTTTTGTTTTTTGCCTCTTCCAGATTCTTAAACTGTTACTCATTGGAGCTTTCAATGCATTTCATACAATGATATTTCTTAGTCTCTGAACCCAGTAAAATTTACCTATATGGTACCCACATTTTTGCAAACATTTTCTGTAAACTCCATAACAGATGAATTGATGTTGTGAATGTTTAATAACTTGGCTGGATGCGGTGGCTCATGCTTGTAATCCCAGCACTTTGGGAGACCAAGGGAGGTGGATCACCTGAGGTCAGGAGTTCAAGACCAAGTTGGCCAACATGGTGAATCGCTGTCTGTACTAAAAACAGAAAAAATAGCCAGGCATAGTGGCAGGCACCTGTAATCCCAGCGACTCAGGAGGCTGAGGCAGAAGAATTGCTTGAACCCAGGGGACAGAGGTTGCAGTGAGCAAGATCATGCACCACTGCACTCCAGCCTGGGTAACAGAGCAAGACTCTGTCTCAAAAAGAAAAAAAAAATTGTTTGACAACTGTTCACCAGTTACCATATTTAATGAATTTAAATATTATGGCACAAACTATGACTTCTTAAGCAGGTGCTATGCACCAAATATTGTTTAAGATATTTTACATGTAGTATCTCTAAACCTTACTACAAATCTGTGATAAAGCCATTATTATTATTATTCTTACAAATAAGAAAATTGTTCCTCAGAAGTGTGAACTTACTCATGGCCACGTGGCTACCTCAAGAATGAGAGAATTTATATTATAGTGTTTAATCGTTTAAATGGGCATTCTTTCCATGACTCTTGAAAGCCTGAACCTTCAATGACTCTGATGCCATATATGACTTATAGCATTGACTCAGGGGCAGTGTTTATAAGAGCCATAATAAGAGTCCTGGAGAACCTATATTTGGGGAGAGTATCCCAGGCAAGCTACATGGCTGGTTTAAAACCTTGGTCCTCCTCCATACCAAGCTGGGAATAATCAGACCTGCATCCTTGGACTGAAGTAATTTTAAAAAAATTCTCTTCATCCAGTAAGCCAACTGATATTATTAGTGGTTAGGGACTCAGGGATCTCCACAGCCAGAATTCAAACTACTAGCACATTTCTATTTAATAGCAATTTGTGGTTCACTCTTAATCACTAAAAGCAGTATATGGTAATTACAAGTAGCACCCCAGAACAGGTGCATATGGAATCCCAAATAAAAATATTAACAGATAACCCCAAATTAACAAGCATTTGAAGTAAATTGATGAATTAAAAGATAAGCAATCAAACTGAAAAATGGAAGAAATATCCAAAGTCCCAAAGTTAATGGAGCCAATGCAAATTTTTAAAAAATGTATTTTATATTCTCAAACAGTGAGAGTGGATGTTATATCCTTGGGGATGTGGGAATGACTATTGTAAAAGAAATCCAATAGATGTATTTAAAATTATTTATTTTTTTTATTTTTGAGATGCACAGGCTGGAGTGCAGTGGCACAATCTCGACTCACTGCAACCTCTGTCTCCCGAGTTCAAGTGATTCTCCTGCCTCAGCCTCCTGAGTAGCCAGGACTACAGCCGTGTGCCACCACGCCTGGCTAATTTTTGTATTTTTAGTAGAGATGGGGTTTCACCGTGTTGGCCAGGATGGTCTCAATCTCTTGACTTCATGGTCCTCCCACCTCGGCCTCCTAAAGTACTGGTATTACAGGCATGAGCCACAGCTCCTGGCCTACTTATTTACTTTTTAAGAGACAAGGTCTCACTGTGTTGACTAGGCTGGTCTCACAGTCCTCCTGCCTAGGGCTTC
Source organism: Plecturocebus donacophilus (assembly GCA_004027715.1). Classification (NCBI taxonomy): domain Eukaryota; kingdom Metazoa; phylum Chordata; class Mammalia; order Primates; family Pitheciidae; genus Plecturocebus; species Plecturocebus donacophilus. The sequence goes on from PVKP010000561.1 coordinate 105,915, forward strand.
CAAAGCACTGGGATTACAGGCGTGAGTCACTGCAACCATCCTGCAGATCAATATCTTTAAAAGAAAAAATATTATCAAAGAGGAAAACATTTAATTAGGCACATGGACAGAACAGACAAATTTTTTAAAAATTGAAAATGAGAAGAAGCTTACTGAAAATAAAGAATGAAGTTTAATGATATAAGAATTTAAAGTGCCTAGATGAAGAAAGAAAAGAAGAGTCATTATCTAGCATGATTTCTAAAAAGAGAAATTAAAAATTTGGAAAAAGAAATAATCAGAGGTAGTAGAAAAACAGTACAAGCTAATGAAGTCATAGTGATTCATAGGAGGGGACTGCAAATGCTCATGGAAAATAAATGATAAACGACATCATATATGTTGTGCAGAAATGTCATTAAATCAAGGATGTTGAGAAAATCTTCATATTTCTAAAAAGAATAAAAAAATAATGAACTACAAAGAATAAGAGTCTCCCAACAGAATCATGACAACCGCTGAATGTTAGATGACAATGGAATTCTGTACTGATCTATAGCAACATTCAAAAGAGAATGAAAGGTAAGAATTAGTTTCAGTAATCCAAGAACTGAGAATTCTTACCACCCACAGACATATTCTAAAACATTTTATGAAAATATAGGTTAGCAAGACAGATTTAAACATTAGAAAGGCAGATGTAGCATTAAAAGAAAAAAGCAGAGAAACCAGTGATATGATTAATTATGAAAGTCATTCAACAATAAAATAATAATCTGGAAAGCATTTCAAGGAAATAAAATGGAAGGGAGGGAACTTCTGGAGTTTTATTTAAAGTCTGTATAACTTAAATGTAAATCTTAAAAGTATGGAGAATTCGGTTTAATCTTTGTGGCTACATACAAATGTAGAAAAAATATCACAAGAATGGGAGTGATGCATAGCAACTTCAGGAGAGTAAGATGGGAATAATATCAAAAATGACAAGGACTAGTATATACACTGATTTTTTTCTCGCTTAATCTCAAACAAAAAATGTGATTAAAAATACAGCTGGATGGTGGCTAATTGTTTGTTATAATATTCATCGTGAAATCTAGATGTCTGAAATATTTCATAATGATGTAACTAAAAAAATGGACTAATTTAACTTTTATTTAGAAAACAAAGTTAAAATTCTAAATTACAATACACATAAATACTTTCCAAATGGTCTGAAGAGTTTAAGGCCAAAATATAAAAGCATTAAAAAGAAATTCTGCATATCTCCTGTAATCTTCTGGTAAGAGCAAGCCTGCCTAACCAAAAGAATGCACCTAAAATCCTAAAGAAAAAGATGTACAAATTTATATAAAAATTAAATACTTTGTAGAAATGAAATATATCAACAAAGATAAAATTTAAATTGACAGGTTCAGGTAGAATATATATTTCTCCTCTATAAAATAGATATTTAAATTAGTATTTAAATTAACATTTAAATAAAATATATTTAAATTAATATTTAAAATAAAATTTAAATTGACAGATTCGGGTAAAATATCTATTTCTCCTCTATAAAATTGATAGATATTAACATCAATAATGTAAGAAAACCACTAAGATTAATAAGAAACTGACAGTTATATATAAAAAAGGCAAAATATATGAATAATCTATGTGCAAAAGATTATAATATGTATCTTAATAAATATATGACAAAATAACTTAATAATCAAGAAATACTAAAGTAGATTTAATTTGTTTATTACATCAACAAGAATAACCAGAAAGGACTGATGATATCAAATTTTGTTAAGGTTGTGGTAAACCACAATATCTCATTTATCAATAAAAGTGTAAATTTATAAAGCATTTACAGTAATACCGAAATTTAAAATTTGCTTTTCTAATCATCCACTGACTACGTATAGCCCAAAGAATTACATACCTATGTGCACAAAAAATATATATGCTTGAATGTTTAATGTAGCAGCATTTTGATTAGCATGAAATACTTGAATATCAACTAAGTATCATTGAATATAGAATATAAAACAGTGATGCCTTTGTAGTTTGAGTTACAATGTACAAATAAAAAGAATGAAATTGAACCTGTATGGACTCATCTGGACTTTTATGTCACATTAATAAATGATGAAGAAATGTTTCAAAATGATACACACATTATTATTTCTGGCTAAATCATATAAAACTAAACCATATATGTATATATGCTACATATATATATGTAAATCCTTAAAGATCTCAAACAGCTAGTTATTTGCAGTGATTTCTCTTGATAAGGGAATTGCATCTGGGGTCGAGGAGAGTTGTATGGTATGTGTTTTTCACTTAATATGCTTTTCAGTATTATTTGGATGTTTATCATGAAAATGCATTCCCATATTTTGTGATGTTTTTTATTTATTAGATCAAATGTTTTAGCACCAGCTGGAGACTCTCTACATTTCCTTTGAGGCACTTATCTAAACTATAACACTTGAAATTACTTGAGCAAATCTCTGTTTAATATCTGCAGTCCCCTTGGCCCTTCCCTCCTGGCAGCTTGAAAAGCTCCAGGCATCATATCTGTGTTGAAGGCAAGAAGAAAGTAGGAAGGGACGATGCTGGGTGTATCTGTCTCTTATTATCAAGAAAGCAGAAATTCCCAGAATCCCAAGAAACTTTGGCTTAGATCTCCTGGTATCTAACTGTTGCATGAGCAAGCCCAGTTGTAAAGAAGGCTTTAAAAGTGAGTACGTATTTTTCCAGACTTTATGCTTCTAAAGATCAGAAGAAAAAGTTTGCCAAGGGCTGTTGGGTCAGCATCTATCACATCAGGTTTTAAAATTTGTACCTGATAATGTAAATTTTACATAAATTCTGTCAATTGCATTTAGCTGATAGCAGAAAGTATCTGCCCTACAGACATGCCAGATAATATGATTTCCAACTCACTGTCTCTAAGTTAGTATTCATAATTAGACATAACTGTGAGTAAGAGAACCAATGTTTAGGAAAGCTTTACTGAAGAATGTGGCCTGCCCTTTCCAAATTCTTTAAGTTCTATTCTATAAATAAGCCATCCAGCCTAGCACCATGTACTCTCCTAACTCCCCTTTTTGTGCTGAAGTATCTTTGAATTGCATTTTGCAAATTGGACTTGGCAGTGACACCATCATTCATTCATGAAGAATATAATAAGAAACCACCCTGTGAAACTAATTACTACATTTCCTTATAAATTATCTCTGTAGTGTTGCATAATATACAACTTCATCAATTACATGATTACTATGTTTTGTAATCTTTTTTCTAAATTTAAGTATAAATACTAAAATATTTACTGTCATGATTTTTATAGTCATGATTTTTAATATCTGCTTTCGTGTTGTATTGATGTGTTGGAATTCATTTAACTTATTTTCTTCTAATCATACAGCTGTTTCTGATGTTGTGTCTATTAAAAGTTTTAATGAACATCTTTGTCACTAATTCTTTTTGACCTTCAATGACTATTCCCAGAAATGGATCAATGGATAAGGATGGGTTTAAATCTTTTAATTTGCAATGAAGTGGTATTTTAAGAAAAGTGAATGACACAGACTGCTGAGGAGAAGGCTAAGGAATATTTTATTTGAAAGAACTATAATGATCAAGGAAATAGCAGTAAGCCTAATATGCAGTCTGGCACAGCAATCTTATTGATTTAGTGAGTGAGGGTAATACTGAGGAGTTGAGGTTAAAAATGTATTCATAAAATAAGCTGAGAAACAAAAGCGAGGCCTTAGAGAGATGATATGACAAAATCTTCCACCATAGTTTGAGTGAGTTGACTGGATTTGCAGATGGTATAACACTTCTGATGCCATTTGTAGGAGAAGAATGATAATGTGAAAATAGGTTTGGAGGAGACTTAACCTGTGGTGCATGCAATGAAATTAAATGGGAAGTGATTGAGTGCAAAAAGCTGTGCTAGAGGGCAACTAGAATAATAGAGGCATGAAATAATTATCACTGGGATCATATTACATTGCATATTAATACTGTATTTGTTTTCTTTTTTAATTTTTTATTTAATAACAACTATGAAGAAAGGTTATATGAACGCAAAAAGTGCTTATGCATTTGCATTTGTGTTCTTGGTGTAGTCTTATTTTCTTTGACCCCATCTTCATAATTCCTAGTATATGAGTCTGCATATTTTTTTCTATAAATACAGTCATGCGTTGCTTAATGACAGGAATACATTTTGAGAAATGCATTATTAGACAATTTTGTCATTGTGGGAACATCAGTGAGTGTACTTACATAAATCTAGGTGGTATAGCCTACTGAACACCTAAGCTATGTGGTATAGGTATAGCTTATTTTTTCTAGGCCACAAACCTGTACAGCATGTTACTGTACTGAATACTGTAGGTGACTGTAGCACAATGGTAAGTATTTGTGTATCTAAACATCTAAACATAGAAAAGATACAGTAAAAATAAGGTATTATAATCTTATGGGACCACCATCCTATATGCAGTTTGTTGTTGATCCAAACATTACTATGTGATGCATAGCTGTACAAGAACTCTATCTATTCCTACATGTACATACGACTAGATATACATACCCAAGTGTACACTTCTATATAGTACAGTCATATATATATGTATATTTTTCACTATCGATTCAGGAGTGTGCCTTTTTACACCTTCCATGAAGTGTTATAGCTTCTTATAAATTTGTGCTAAATAGGTAGTTGTAGAAAATAACTCAATACCACTTTAGTTTTATTTTATCTGACTACCAGTAAATTATAGCATTTTAATAAGTTAGTTGGATATAAGCTTTTCCTCTTCTGTGAAGTGTTTATTCATGTTTTTTATATCTCAAATGAATTATTTGTGTGCAACTTGTCAATGAAAATTTCTTTGTGTATTATAGTCACAACGTTTGTCATCTGATTTTCAATCTTTTAATGTTTTTACTTATGTATGAATTTTTGTCAGTACCTTTTAAGCCATATATTTTCAAATTTGGTTCTATTTATTTTATAACTTCTGGAATACCAGTCTCACAGAAGTCTGTCTCACTTTGTGTACCATGTACTCGTGATTATGATTTTTTTTGCAAGAGTTTAATATATTATTTACATTTTTATTATAATCCATCCATAAGATTTAATTTTGGAAATGTAAGAAATAAGAGGCTGAGTACAGTGGCTCAAGCCTGTAATCCCAGCACTTTAGGAGGCAGAAGCAGGTGGATCACATGGTCAGGAGTTCAAGACCAGCCAGGCCAAGATGGTGAAACCCAGTCTCTACTAAAAATACAAAAATTAGCCAGGCATGGTGGTGTTCACCTGAATCCAGCTACTCAGGAGGCTGAGGCAGAGAATCGCTTGAACCTGGGAGGCGGAGGTTGCAGTGAGCCGAGATCACACCACTGTGCTCCAGCCTAGGCAAAAGAGGGAGACTCTGTCTCAAAAAAGAAAGAAAGAAATTTTAATTTTAACCCCCCACTCCTCCACCACAAGGACAGCTAGCTTTGTCAATACTATTTATTGAAAATATTTTTCCACTGAATAATCACCAAAGCTGTATATACACATCCTATTTATTGGGGTCTAATTCTGGATTCTCCACTCAGTTCCACTGGTCCATACATATTTTTCTACACTAATACCATATTAACTTCATCATGAACACTTTACAGCATATTGTGTTGCTTGGAAATGTAATTTTTTCCCTCACTGGTCTTTTTCTACTTTATTTGACTATTTGTAGGTATTTGTTCTTCCATTTGAGCTTCAAAATTATTTTATTCAATTGTTCACAAAATACCCTTTTGCTATTCTTTCTCTTTTCTTTTCCCTCCCTCCCTCCCTCCCTTCCTTCCTTTCTTCTTTCTTTCTTTTGAGACAAAGTATCACTCCATCATCCAGCTGGAGTGCAGTGGCACAATCTCTGCTCACTGCAACCTCCGCCTCCCAGGTTCACGTCATTCTCCTGTGTATCTGGAATTACAGGTTCGCACTACATCACTCAGCTAATTTTTGTGTTTTTAGTAGAGACCAGGTTTCATCATTTTTGCCAGGCTGATCTGAAACTCCTGGCCTGAAGTGACCCACCCACCTCAGCCTCCCAAAGTGCTGGGATTATAGGCATGAGCCAGCACATCCAGTCCCCTTTTGAGAGTCTAATGGAAATTGCACTGAATTTATATACTAATTTTGGGGAAATTTCTATATAAATTCATACACAGTTTTCCTTAGTATATTCCTTTAAATAGGTTTTTAAATTTTATAGTGTTTCTTCCTGTAAATGAAATTATTCTCTCTTTGATTTATAGCACTTATTATGACTAGAGTAATGTTCTCATTGCTTTTATATTTTACTTTCATTCAGCCATCCTACACATTTTTTAAATTAAATGTAGTGATTTTTACTGAAGTCATTGGGTCACCAGAAAAAAATGAAGAATTCAATATGTGTTCTAGTTATTAATTTTCCTGTCATTGCATTTAAAAATGTAGATACAATATTAAATCAAAATTATATTAGCAGATATTACTCTCTAGTTTCTGATTTACTTTAAAATAGGCTTAATATCTCAATAAATATTAGTACAATATGTGCTTAAAATTTATAATAATTGGTTTTTTTTTTTAAATATAAAGTCATTTACGTCTGTTTCTACTTTAGTTAGAGTTTTCACAAAGAATGGCTGGTTAATTTTTCCTGATGCTTTTCTAACATTTAATATGATATGACATTTTGTTCAACATTTCTAAGATTTTTTAAGCTGGGCATGATGGCTTATGCCTATCATACCAGCAATTTAGTAGGCCAAGATGGGAGAGGATTGCTTGAGCCCAGAAGTTTAAGAACAGCCTAGGCAACATAGTGAACCCTGTCTCTGCAAAACAGTTTTAAAAACTGGCCAAGCATGGTGGCACACACCTGTAGTTGTGGGTACTCAGGAGGCTGAGGCAGGAAGATCACTTGGGCCCTGGAGTTTGAGGCTGTAGTGAGCTCTTGCTGTGCCACTGCATTCCAGCCTGGGCAAGAGAAAGAGACCCTATCTCCAAAGATAAAATAAAATAAAATATTTCAGCTTGAGATGCTGAATATTACTACAAATCATACCTATATAATTTCTGTGTAGTTCAACAACCATTAATACTTTAGCATATTTCCCTTACCTATGTGTGTAATATATTGCTGAACCACTTGAAAGTAGGTCGCAAACATTATGAAACTTCATTGTAATAAGTACTTTATTATACAAATTCATAATATAACTATTACACATAAGAAAACATATTTTTCTAATATCTAATATTTAGAACGGATTTCAATTTTCTTGTTTGCTGTATATATATTCTTTTGAACAACTTTATTGCAGAACAATTTAAGTTCAACACAATTTACTTATTAGTATATAGTTCAATTTTTTTTTTCTTTTTTCTATTGTACTTTAGGTTCTGGGGTACAGGTGCAGATCATGCAGGGTTGTTGTATAGGTACATACATGGCAATGTGGTTTGCTGCCTCCATCCCATCGTCAACTACATTTGGCTTTCTCCCCATGTTATCCCCCCTGACCTCCCCACCCCCTCGCTATCCCTTCCTTGGCCCCCCACCCAACAGACCCCAGTGTGTGATGGTGCTCTCCCTTTGTCCCTGTGTTTTCATTGTTCAGCATCTGCCTATGAGTGAGAACATGTGGTGTTTGATTTTCTGTTCTTGTGTCAGTTTACTGAGAATGATGGTTTTCAGATTCATCCATGTCCCTACAAAGGACACGAACTCATCATTTTTTATGGCTGCATAGTATTCCATGGTGTCTATGTGCCACATTTTCCTTGCCCAGTGTATCACCGATGGGAACTTACGTGGGTTCCAGGTCTTTGCTATTGTAAACAATGTTGCTATGAACATACGTGTGCATGTGTCTTTATAATAGAATGATTTATAATCCTTTGGGTATATACCCAGTAATGGGATTGCTGGGTCAAATGGAATTTCTATTTCTATGTCCTTGAGGAAGTGCCACACTGTCTTCCACAATGATTGAATGAATTTACACTCCCACCAACAGTGTAAAAGTGTTTCTATTTCTCCACATCCTCTCCAGCATCTGTTGTCTCCAGATTTTTTAATGATTGCCATTCTAACTGGCATGAGGTGGTATTTCAATGTGGTTTTGATTTGCATTTCTCTAATAATCAGAGTGATGAGCATTTTTTCATATATTTGTTGGACTCATATATGTCTTCTTTTGGAAAGTGTCTGTTCATATCCCTTGCCTGCTTTTGGATGGGTTTGTTTTTCTTATAAATCTGTTTTAGTTCTTTATAGTTCTGTATATTAGCCCTTTGTCAGATGGGTAGATTGCTAAAATTTTTTCCCATTCTGTTGGTTGCCAGTTCACTCTGGAGTTTAATTAGGTCCCATTTGTCTACTTTGGCTTTTGCTGCTATTACTTTTGGTATTTTAGTCATGAAGCCCTTGCCTGTGTCTATGTCCTGAATGATTTTGCCGGGGTTTTCTTCTAGGGTATTTATGGTGTAAGGTCTTATGTTTAAGTCTTTAATCTATCTGGAGTTAATTTTAGTGTAAGTGTCAGGAAGGGGTCCAGTTTCTGCTTTCTGCACACTGTTAGCCAGTTTTCCCAACACCATTTATTAAACGGGCAACCCTTTCCCCATTGCTTGTTTTTGTCAGGTTTGTCAAAGATCAGATGGTGGTAGATGTGTGGCGTTGCCTCTAGGGCCTCTGTTCTGTTCCATTGGTCTATATCTCTGTTTTGGTACCAGTACCATGCTGTTTTGATTACTGTCACCTTGTAGTATAGTTTGAAATCAGGTAGCATGATGCCTCTGTCTTTGTTCTTTTTGCTTATAAATGTCCACCATATAAATGCTCTGATGGGCATTTATTGCTATAAATTTATTGCTTAGAATTTTCTTGGCTATGCAGGCTATCTTTTGGTTCCATATAAAGTTTAAGGTGGTTTTTTCCAGTTCTGTGAAGAAGGTCATTGGTAGCTTGATGGAGATAACAATGAATCTATAAATTACTTTGGGCAGTATGGCCATTTTCATGATACTGATTCTTCCTAACCATGAACATGGAATGTTTCTCGATCTGTTTGTGTTCTCTCTTATTTCCTTGAGCAGTGGTTTATAGTTCTCCTTGAAGAGTTCCTTGACATTCTTTGTTAGTTGTATTCCTAGGTATTTTATTCTCTTTGTAGCAATTGTGATTGGGAGTTTGCTCATGATTTGGCTCTCTGTTAGTCTGTTATTGGTGTATAGAAATGCTTGTGATTTCTCACATTGGTTTTGTATCCTGAAACTTTGTTGAAGTTGCTTATCAGTTTACGGAGATTTTGGGCTGAGACGATAGGGTCTTCTGAATATACAGTCATGCAATCTGCAAAAAGAGACAATTTGACTTCCTTGTTTCGTAATTGAATACCCCTTAGTTTTTTTTTTCTTGCCTAATTGTTCTGGCTGGAACCTCCAATACTATATTGAATAAGAGTGGTGAGAGAGCATCCATGTTTAGTGCCGGAGTTCAAAGGGAGTGCTTCCAGTTTTTGCCCATTTAGTATGATATTGGCTGTAGGTTTGTCGTAAATACCTTTTATTATTTTGAAATATGTTCTATCAATAACTAGTTTATTGAGAGTTTTTAGCATAAAGGGCTGTTGAATTTTGTTGAAGGCCTTCTCTGCATCTATTGAGATAATCATGTGATTTTTGTATTTGTATCTGTTTATGTGGTGGATTAGGTTTATAGACTTGCGTATGTTGAATCACACTAGCATCCCCGGGATGAAGCCTACTTGATCATAATGGATAAGCATTTTCATGTGCTGTTGCAATCCGTTTGCCAGTATTTTATTGAAGATTTTTGCATTAGTGTTCATCACGGATATTGGCCTGAAGTTTTCTTTTTTTGTTGAGTCTCTGCCGAGTTTTGTTATCAGGATGATGTTGCTCTCATAAAATGATTTGGGAAGGATTCCCTTTTTGTATTTTTTGGAATAGTTTCAGAAGGAATGGTATCAGCGCCTCTTTGTATGTCTGGTAGAATTCAGCTGTGAACCTGTCTGGACCTGAACTTTTTTTCGTTGGTAGGCTATTAATTGCTGCCTCAACTTTAGCCCTTGTTATTGGTCTGTTCAAGGTTTCAACTTCTTCCTGATTTATGCTTGGGAGGGTGCAAATGTCCAGGAATTTATCCATTTCTTCCAGGTTTACTGGTTTATGTGCATAGAGTTGTTTGTAGTAATCGCTGATGGTAGTTTGTATTTCTGTGGAATTGGTGGTGATATCCCCTTTTTCATTTTTTTATTTCATCTATTTGTTTCTTCTCCCTTTTCTATTTTATTAATCTGGGTAGCGGTCTATTTATTTGATGTTTTCAAAAAAACCAGCTCCTGGATTTACTGATTTTTTTGAAGGTGTTTTTGTGCCTCCATCTCCTTCAGTTCTGCTCTGAACTTAGTTATTTCTTGTCTTCTGCTAGCTTTTGAGTTTTTTTGATCTTGCTCCTCTAACCCTTTCAATTTTGATGGTGTCAATTTTAGATCTTTTCTTGCTTCTCTGGTGGGCATTTATTGCTGTAAATTTCCCTCTAGACTCTGCTTAAAAATGTCCCAGAGATTCTAGTACACTGTGTCTTCATTCTTGGTGATTTCAAAGAACATCTTTATTTCTGCCTTCATTTCATTGTTTATCCAGTCAACATGCAGATGCCAGTTGTTTGGTTTCCATGAAGCTGTGAAGTTCTGAGTTAGTTTCTTAATTCTGAGTTCTAATTTGATTGCTCAGTGGTCTGAGAGATGATTTGTTATGATTTCTGTTCTTTTGCATTTGCTGAAGAGTGATTTACTTCCAGTTATGTTGTCAATTTTAGAGTAGGTGCAGTGCAGTGCTGAGAAGAATGTATATGTGGATTTGGATTGGAAATTTCTGTAGATGTCTATAAGGTCTACTTGGTCCAGATCTGAGTTCAAGTCCTGGATATCCTTGTTAATTTTCCATCTCATTGATCTGTCTAATATTGACAGTGGAGTGTCAAAGTCTCTCACTATTGTTGTGTGGAGTCTAAGTCTCTTTGTATGTTGTTAAGAGCTTGCTTTATGTACCTGGGATCTCCTGTATTGGGTGTATATATATTTAGGATAGTTAGCTCTTCCTGATGCATTGATCCTTTTGCCATTATGTAATGCCCTTCTTTGTCTCTTTTGATCTTTGTTGGTTTAAAGTCCATTTTATCAAAGACTATGATTGCAACTCCTGATTTTTTTTTGCTGTCCATTTGCTTGATAAATCTTCCTCCATCCCTTTATTTTTAGCCTATGTATGTCCTTGCATGTGAGATGTGTTTTCTGGATACAGCACCCAATGGGTCTTGACTTTTTATACAATTTGCCAGTCTGTATCTTTTGTTTGGGTCATTTAGCCCATTTACATTTAAGGTTAATATTGTTATGAGTGAATTTGATCCTGTCATTTTGATGCTAGCTGGATGTTTTGCCTGTTAGTCGATGCATTTTCTTCATTGTGTCGATGGTCTTTATCATTTGGTACGTTTTTGGAGTGGCTGGTACTGGTTGTTCCTTTCCTTGTTTAGTGCTTCTTTCAGGAGTTCTTTTAAGACAGGCCTGGTGGTGAAGAAATCTCTCAGCAATTGCTTGTCCGTAAGGATGTTATTTCTCCTTTGCTTATGAAGCTTAGTTTGGCTAGATATGAAATTCTAGGTTGAAAGTTCTTTTCTTTAAAGATTTTAAATTTTGGCCCCCAGTCTCTTCTGGATTGTAGGGTTTCTACAGAGAAATCTGCTGTGAGTCTGATGGGCTTCTTTTTGTGGGTGACCTGACCTTTCTCTCTGGCTGCCCTTAGCATTTTTTTCCTTCATTTCAAGCCTGGTGAATCTGATGATTATGTGCCTTGGGGTTGCTCTTCTTGAGGAATATCTTTGTGGTGGTCTCTGTATTTTCTGGACTTGAATGGTGGCTGGGCTTGTTAGGTTGGGGAAGTTCTCCTGCATAGTATCCTGAAGAGTGTTTTCCAGCTTGGAATCATTCTCTCCGTCACATTCAAGTACACCTATCAAACATATATTAGGTCTTTTCACATAATCCCATATTTCATGGAGGCTTTGTTCATTGCTTTTCATTCTTTTTTCTCTATTCTTGCCTTCTCATTTTATTTTTTGAGTTGATCTTCAGTCCTTGATATCCTTTCTTCTCTTTGGTCGATTTGGCTATTGAAACTTGTGTATGATTCGCAAAGTTCTCGTGCTGTGTTTTTCAGCTCCATCAAGTCGTTTATATTCTTCTCTAAGCGGTTTATTCTAGTTAGCATCTCATCTAATATTTTTTCTAGGTTCTTAGTTTCTTTGCATTCGGTTAGCACATGTTCTTTTGGTTCTGAGGAGTTTGATATTACCCAACTTTTGAAGCCTGTTTCTGTCAATTCGTCAGATTCATTCTCCATCTATCTTTGATCCCTAGCTGGTGAGGAATTGTGATCTCTTGGAGGAGGAGAGGCGTTCTATTTTTTGGTGTTTTCATCCTTTTTTCACTGGTTTCTTCTTTTCTTAGTGACTTTATCTACCTGTGGTCTTTGTAGTTGGTGACTTTCAGATGGAGTCTCTGAGAGGATGTCCTTTTGTTGATGATGAAGTTATTTCTTTCCATTTCTTAGCTTTCCTTCTAACAGTCCGGCCTCTCTGCTTACAGGACTGCTGGATGTCCACTCCAGACTCTGCTTGCCTGGGGATCACCTGCAGGGGCTGCAGTACAGTAAGGGTTGCTGCCAGTTTCTTCTTCTGTCATCTTCGTCCCAGAAGGGTACCTGCCAGATGTCAGCCTGAGCTCTCCTTTATGAGGTGTCTCTTTGTGTATACAGGGGTCAGGAAGCTGCTTGAGGAGACAGTCTGTCACTTATAGGAGCTCAGGTGCTGTGCTGGGAGCTCCATTGTTCCATGCAGAGCTGCTGGGCAGGTACCTTTAAGTCTGCTGCAACATAACTCATAACCACCTCTTTTCCCAGGTGCTCTGACCTAGGAAGGTCAGCTTTATTTATAAGTTCCTGATTTGCTGCTGCCTTTTTTTAGAGATGCCTTGCCCCACACGAAGTATTCTGGTCACAGTCTGCTAGCAGAGGTGTTGCTGAGCTGCCGCAGGCTCTGCCCTGTTGCTGTGTGAACTGCCTCAGTAGTGGCAGATGCCCTTCACCCCACTGAGCTGGACCATCATGGGTCCAGTTGTGCTTGCTGTGAAACTCTCAATCCAGAGTATTTCAGGTTGTTTGTTTGTAGTGGTGGTACCCACCAAGCCAGATCGTGTGGCTCCCTGTCTCAGCCCCTTCCCTTTCAGTTGAATAGGTGGCTCTGTCTCCCAGGTGTTCCAGGTGCTAATTGAAATGGCCACCCAATTTCTGTGATTTTCTGTTCATTTGTGTGAGTTTGGTGCACCCATGGCACCACCTATGCTGAAAACCTACCGTGCTTTTTGTCCTGGGAATCTCTTGGTCTGTGGGCAGTGAAATCTTGTTTGGAAATGTGGTGAGCACTCACCCGTTGCGTTGTTCTTGCTGGGGACTGCACTCTGGAGCTGTTCCTATTTGGCCATCTTGGATCACCCTCCCAGTTCAATTATTTTTAGTGAACTTACTGAGTTCTACACATCAACACAATTCAGTTTTAAAACATTTTTATCATGCCAATAAGTTCCCTTCTGCCTATCAGCAATCACTCCCTAACACTTCACCAACTCCCAGCCCCAGGAAACTCTTAGTTAGTTTCCGTTGTTATAGATTGTCTATTGTGAGTGTATCTTATAAATGGAATCATACTATATGTGCTACTTTGAAACTGACCTAATTTACTTAATAAAATGCTTTTGAGGTTCATTAATGTTGCAATAAATATCAGAACTTTCTTTTTTTGTTTTCTTAGTCCCTTTTTTTTGCGGCTATAATGAGTGAATACTTATTATTATTTTCTTTTAATAAGTGTATTTACCACACAGTTCTGGAAGCTGAGAAGTCCAAGAGCATGTCACTGGCAACTAGCAAGGGCTTTCTTGCCACCTCATAATATGGTGGAAGGGCAAGCAAGCCCAAGAGAGAGAAACTGAACAAAACTTATCATTTCTATCAGTATTCACTCCTACAATAATGGCATTATTTTATTCAAGAGGACATCTAATCACCCCTTAAATGTTCTGCCTCCCAATACTGTCAAATTGGCAACAAACTTTCAACATGAGTTTTGTTTGGTACATTTAAACTATAGCAATTAGAAAATAGTATTTTATTTTATGGATATACAACATTTTGTTTATTCATCAGGTTATGGTGTTTGGGTTGTTTCAACTTTTTGGCCATTATAAATAATGGTGCTATGAACATTCATATACAATTCTTTGGGTATATATGTTCACTTCTTGGGAGAGAATACCTAGTTGTGGAATAGCTGAGTCTTATGATAAATGTATATTTAACTGTTTAAGAAATTACCAAACTGTTCTCGAAAGCTGGTGTATCATTTTACATTCTGGACTAGCAATGCACAAGATTCTAGTTTCTTTATATCCTTGTAAATACTTGTTACCATTTGTTTTTTTTTTGGTTTTAATTCTTTGAAAAAACTGAAGGAATTCTGTTGGGAGTGAAATGTTATCTTGTTGTATTAATTTATATTACCCTGACAACTGACAGTGTTGAGCATCTTTTAATATGCATGCGGTCTTTTGTCAAATGTCTATTCAAATACTTAAAAAAATTCAATTGGTTATTTGTCTTTTTATTGAGTTGTAAGAGTTTTTGTTTTATCTGGGGTACAATTTTTTTTAATCAGAAATGCATTTGTATATATATTTTTCCTAACTGTTGGTTTGTGTTTTCACTTTCTTAATGGTGCTCATAAAGTGCAATTTTTAAATGAAATTAATTTGTTACTTTTAAAATTACAAAATTACCTCCCCTTTTTGTACCATATCTAAAAAATCTAGAACGAGAAGATAAGATATTACTATGGAAGTTATGAGCTAGTCAATTTGACCTAATTAAAAGTTATACATCTCTGCAATCACAGAGATTAAAATATATAGATATTAAAATGACAATAAGGGGATATTATGAACAATATCATGCTAATATATTTTTCATGTTAGATGAAATGGACACATTTCTCAAATGACACAAAGTAGAAAAGCTCACTCAGGTATATATGGATAACTGGAATAATTTAAAATTGTATCTTGAAAATAGTTATAATTCTATATCTATTTTAAAAACTGAATTTGTAGTGAAAATTCTTTCTACAAAGAAAATTCTTGGTCCAGATGGCTTCCCTGAGGAATTCTGTCAAACATTTAAGGAAGAAAAAAAGAATTCTAAAACTCATTCATAAAATTTAATTGGGAATATTCTTCTCCTCTCTCTATGAAGTCAGTATTATTATTATATGAAAAATAAAGAAATAATATAGAAAAACAATTGATAAATCAACATCCTTCATAAAGAGTCAAAACCCTTAAAATTTTAGCAAATCTGAGAAAACATTATATGAAAATCATAGTACATGATAACCAAGTAGTTTTTAATTTAGAAAGCAAATTTTGCTTAACATTTAAAAAATCATTAAATGTCCTTTTATTTACTGTAAGCTATGCATAGTGACTTCCTTCTAAAAGTACAGTATGGGAACAGGGAGATAAATAGAATAACCTTATAGTAGAGAAATCTGACAATACCTTAGGCAAGTGATCAAGGTCAACATCAACAGTTATAAACCATATGGATAGTATGTACTGTTAATATGATGCAATCAAAATCATACTTTACCTCAGTGATTTTACTACCTAAAACCCATAATCTTAATCTAATCACAAGAACAATTTCAGAAAAATTCCAAAGAGGACGTTTTATTAAATACCTAACCAGTACTCTTCAAGCAATGTTCAAACATAGGGAAAGTCTAAGAAACTGTTACAGCCAAAAGAAACCTAAGGTGACATATAAATGTAGTATGATGCCCTGGTTGGAATCCTGGAAAAGGCTGTTAAGTGAAAACAAAGGAAATCTGAATAAACTATGGATTTTAGTTAATAATGTATCAATATTTTTTATTGGTTGTAATAAATTTCTCATAGTGATCTAAGGTATACTAATAGAGGGAACTGGTGTATAATCCATGGTAACCCACAGTATTTTCTCAAGTTTTCTTTAAATCTAAAACTGCTCTAAAACTAAAATCTACTTTAAATAAGTTAAATCAATGTAATTTCTCACATGAATGAACTTAAAAACAGATGGTCATCTCATTAGATGCAGAAAAAGCATTGATAAAATCCATCATCCATTCCCAATACAAACTCTTAGCAAACTATAAATATAAGGGAACTTCCTCATGCTAATAAGGGTATCTATGAAAAACATACGGCTATCATAATATTTAATGATGAGTAATTGAATGCTTTTAACCCAAGGTCATAAACAAGGCAAAAAAGTCCTTTCTTAAAACTTACTTCACTTTGTATGGCATTTTTTAGTGAGTGGCATAATTTTTAAAAAGAAAAGAAGTCATCCCAATTAGAAAGGAAGAAACAAAACTACCTTATTCGTAGAATATATTATCATCTGTGTATAAAATGCTATGGAATATTTTTAAGGATGCTATAACTAAGTGAATTTACCAATGTGGTATGATAGAAACCCAATAAAAAATTCAGTTGTATTTCCATATACTAGCAACAAAAACTTGGAAATTATAATAAAAATACAGTTTCTGATGACATAGAAAAAAAATATAAAAGGCCAGGTGCAATGGCTTACACGTATAATCCAAGCGCTTTGGGAGGCCAAGGTGGGAGGATCACTTGAAGCCAGGAGTTCAAGACAAGCCTAGGCAACATTCTGAGATCTAGTCTATAATAAATAAATAAATAGCCAAATAATTAAAAAGAAAATATAAAATACTTAGAGATCAAGATAATAAAAAAGATAAGACATGTATTCCAACATTTACAAACCATTTTTAAGAGCAATTAAAGATGAAGTAAATGAATAAAGTGATGTGTTAATGAATAAAATTCCAATGTTGTTTAAGAAGTCAGTTACTTGCAAAATGATATATAGATTCATTAAACTTCTAATCAACGTCTGAGTAATGTTTATGTAAAAATTGATAAGCCATTTCTAATATTCATATGGAAATAAAAATAATCTAGATAAATCAACTTTGAAAAAGAATAACAATGTTGGAAGATTCATATTATGAATATCATTTTAAAGTTTCATTGATAAAGGTAGTGCTGATAAGAAGGTAAATACTTTAATGGAATAGAACAAAATGTCCAGAGATAGATTATTACATATATGTGGATTTTTGACAAATATAAAAAGATAATTCAGTGCAAAAATAAAAGTTTACTCAACAAATGATCTGAGACAATTGTATGTCTACTTGCAAAAAATTAAACTTTGGACTTAAAACTTATATACACACATTAACTCAGAATGAATCATATACCTATATATGAAAGTTAAAAGAATAAAACCTGTATAAGAAAATATAGGAGAAAAACTTACTGACCTTGTTTTAAGGAAGGATTTTTTTTGGTGCAACATGAAAAACATGTTCTCTAACTTATATTTTCTTTAAATTGGAGTTAATCAAAATTAAAAACATCTTTTAATCTCTTAGACTTTGAATTGGAGAGAAGGAGAATGGATGTGAAAAAATGGTGTGTGTGTGTGTGTGTGTGTGTGTGTGTGTGTGTGTCAGAGAGAGAGAGAGAAATTGAGCTTTCCTATTACAGCCTAAAATCATGTTTATTTTATATATATATATATATATCTAAAGTAATTATGTGATCTGAAAAAAATGCAGGAATTTTGGAATTATTTTTGGGAACATTACTTCTGTATCATAGATTTTAGAAACTGTTACAAACTCTTTGTTCTTTGTTTTGTTCCATGCTAACCATCTACTGTTAATTTTTACACACTTTAATGGCTCAACAAAACATAATACAACTGAAAGAAAAATGAAAAACATCTACTCCTCAAAAAACAGAATAAAAAGATAAGCCACAAATGTGTACTTGTATCTAGAATATATAAAGAGATTTCAAAACTCAACTAATACAAATCAAATAAAGCAGTTTTAAAAATATCGTACAGACACTTCACAAGTGAGAATGAAGCACCTGCAATGACGCACAGCATTATTACTAAGGAAATACAAATTTAAACTACAATAAAATAACATCAAACATCTATTAGAATTTCTAAAATTTAAAAGTGAAGCCCATAATCAAAGATGGCAAGGAAATGAAGCAATTGGTGATTCTACATATTGCTAGTCAGATTGTAAAATTGTAAAATTGTTTTAAAAAACAATGTAGTAGTTTCTTAAATAGTTAAGTGTAGATCTTTCAAACAATTTTATAATCCCATTCTTTGCTATTTCACAAATGCATGTTTTAATACAACACTTGCAATTAAATACTAAAAGAAGCTTTAATTGTAGTTTATTTGAAAATATTAAAATGCCCAAATGGCCATCATTATGTTAATGGCTAAAAAGAAAAGTGTGGTAGATACAACACTATTCAACGTTAAAAAATAATAAACACATTAAAATGACTGATTGAAGGTGCTCAACACCTATCTCTTCCACAAAGAAAAATCAACAAAATTATAAAACTAAACTCTAGGTAGAATATCTAAGGGAGAACACTGAAATTTAGCAAGGAAGTGATGGAAATAAAGCACAGAAACTTGGGACGGCAACAGCAAGGGAAGCAAAGCACCCAACCAGGATTGACTTGGAGCCAAAAAAGTCTCTTCATTGCAGGTAATAGGTTAAGTGCTAAATCCTCAGCTGCCCCCATTACTGCCATGTGTGCCTGCTACAGAAAAGTCCCACAGTCCTTTTAGACCCTGAATCCAGTATAGGGAGCTGCCTGGTGTCCACATGGCTACAATGGTGCAGAAAAGGAAATCATACTGGGTTCCCATTACCCTGGGACCCAAACTGCCGTAGCCTGATGTCATTTTGAGAACAGAGCCACTGCTAGAATGCATCCTTACCTGGGTGCCAATAGCTCCTGTATCTCTACATTTCAGAGACCTTGCTATTATCTCACCACACCCACACAAAAGGCTGCAATACCACAACCCCATTTAGACCCAGTGGTAAAACTGTAAACCTGGCACCTGTGCTCACACATTGCTCCAAAAAACAGGTGGTCCAAAACAGCAGGGTAACCACCCCCAAAACTGAGGGAACTGATGCATGCACTTCCCATGCCCAGGCCTGAGAACCAGTGCTTGGTGCTCACGTTGCCAGCAATCCCATCCCTAGGAGGAGCAAGGCCATCATGTACTGCCTACACCTTCAGAGTTTGAGGACTGTACTGACCAGTACCCACTGCTTCTGGGAAAGCTGCCCCTGTGACCAGCAAAGCTGACACACCCAGCATATTTCTCCATAGTGACAAAGAGTCATCTCACCCAGCAGCTCCTCCCCACAGTAAAGCAAAGCCACTGCCACCACAAACACTATCAGTCTAGGCCATTAACCCACTCAAAGATCTGCTAACATTGATTATAGTTGAATAAATCACACAAGACTGTACTAATGCACCAACTCAGAACCAAAGCCAAAATATCTTACTCATCCAACACCGTAGGATACAACTACAGGAAAAAGTATTTCCCTATAAAAGCTATTCAATATAATTTGAAGAGGTGACATTTCCCCCAGATGTGCAGATATCAAGATAGGAACACACGCACACACACCCCCACACACACATTAAAGATCAAAAAAAAGTGTGCATATATATATATATATATATATATATACTGATTCTCCAATAATAGTCCCCCAAGAAAGGAAAAGAAATTCAAAATAATCGTAATAAGGAAAGCTTTTGAGATTCAAAAGACTACAGATGAACAATTCAATGAAATCAGGAAAACAGTGTATATCTGAAAGAGAAATTCAACATAGATAGATGTATAGAAGAAACATACGGAATTGTTGGAGCTAAATAATTCAATTAATGAAATTAAAATATACAATTGAGAGCTGCAACAGAGTAGATGACACAGAAGAAAAAAACTTTCTAAACTTGAAGACAAGTTACAAAAACCAGACAAAATGGTAAAGAAAAATAACAAAGTAAGCTAATGGAACTATGGGATGACATTAAGAGAACAAATATTCATATAATAGAAGCACCAAAAGGAGAAGCAATGGAAAATGGCATAGAAAACTTATTTCATAAAATAACAATTAAAAACTAAGTCTTGGGAAAGATATAGACATTCAGATACAAAAAGCTCAAAATTCCAGAAATATATTCAATACAACAATGCCCTCTCCTAGGCACATTATATTGAAAAGATCAAAAGTTAACGACAACAAGAGAATTCTAAAACAGCAAAAGTGTCAAGTCACTTATAAAGGGATAACCATTAGACTAACAGCAAATTTCTGCAGAAACATTACAGATGAGGAGATAATGGGATGATATCTTCAAAGTGATGAAAGGAAAAAAAAAAAAAAACCTGTAAGCCAAGAATATTATACCCAGGAAGTTATTATTTGGAAATGAAGACGTAAAGTCTATCTCAGAAAAGCAACTCAGAGAATTCATCGTCCCTAGATAGACTTGCAAAAAATGCTTAAGGGAGTTCTGAAAGTGAAAAGATGATAACCACCA
This sequence comes from Plecturocebus donacophilus, assembly GCA_004027715.1. Lineage (NCBI taxonomy): Eukaryota > Metazoa > Chordata > Mammalia > Primates > Pitheciidae > Plecturocebus > Plecturocebus donacophilus. The sequence goes on from PVKP010000561.1 coordinate 126,633, forward strand.
TCATGTATCTGCCCCACCTAGAAAAAAACCTCACTGGAGGAGCAAATATACAAATGAGAAAAATGAAAGGAAAAGAATCCTATCACTGCAGAAAACTACCAAACCACAAATTTAAATGATATGAGAAAATTCTTTAAAAAGATATACCAAACAGCCAGAAAAAATTAATGACATGGCAGGGGTAAGTCCTCACCTTATTAATAATAATGTTGAATGTAAATTGTATAAATTCCCAGTTAAAAGATATACACTGGCTGAATGGATTTTAAAAATAAGAATGAACTATATGCTGTTTACAAGAAACTCACCTGTGTAAATACATAGGTCAAAAGTGAAGAAATGGAAATATATATTCCATGTAAATTAAAACTAGAAGCAAGCAGGAGTAGTTTTACTTACATCCAATAAAATAAACTTCAGGTCAAGATTGTAAAAAAGAGATAAAGTTAATAAATAATCACAAAAGCATCAATTTTGCAAAAAGATATCAAAATTGTAAGCATAGGTGCCTTCAACACTAGGCAACTAGATATAAAAAGCAAATATTAGTAGTTCTAAAGAGATACACTTTAGTACAGTAATTCTTGGGAACTTTAACACCACACACTCAGCATTAGAAATGTCATCTAGACAGAAGATCAAGAAAGAAACATTAGATTTAAATTGCACTAAATAACACATGGACCAAGCAGACATTTACAGAACATTTTATCCAATGACTCAAAATACATATTTTTCTCAGCAATGTATGTAACATTCTCTATGATAGACCATATCCTAGGCCACAAAACATAGGTGACAAAACATGTATCAACAAATTTTTAAAAATTAAAATCGTATCAAGTATCTTCTCAAACCACAGTGGAATAAAAGTAGGAATCAATAAGAAGAGAAACTTTGGAAACTTTACAAATGCAACTTTAGAAATTACATGCTCCTGAAAGACAAATTCAATGAAGAAATTAGAAGGGAAAGTTAATTTATTGAAACAAATGAATATAGAAACACAACCTAGCATAATCAATGGGATTACAGCAAAAGCAGTGCTAAGAGGGAAGTTTATAGCAATAAATGCCATCATCAAAATGTGGAAAGATTTCAAATAGGCAACCTAACAATGCCTCAAGGCCTAGAAACTAGAAAAGTTTCTCAAGGAATTACAAAAACCAGAGGAAAGCAAACTAAAAATCAGTACAAGGAAAGAAATAATAAAGATCAGAGCAAAACTAAACAAAATAGAGCCAAAAACATTACAAAAGATCAACGAAACAAAAATTGATTTTAAAAAGATAATCAAAATCTGTAAACCATTAGATAAGAAAAAAGAGGTAAGGCCCAAATAAAAAAAAAATTAGATATAAAAAAGGAGACATTAGAACTGACACCACAGAAATAGAAAGGATAGTTAGGATTATTATGAACAAGTATACATTAACAAAAGGGAAAACTTAGAAGAAATGGATAAATTTCTGGACACATATATCCTACCAAGATTGAACCAGGAAGAAACAGAAAACCTGAATAAATCAGTAATGAGTAACAAGGTTAAATCAGAAATAAAAGTCTCTCAACAAAAAAAGCACAGGTAGTTATATCAAAATAGTTTCACTGGTAAATTATATCAAACATTTGAAAACTGGGGTCAATTCTTCTCCAAAAATACAAAAGGAGGAATTTCTTCCAAACCCATGCAACAATGTCAGCATTGTTACAGTCAACATGATCTTATATAGAGAAAAACTATAGATTCCAGCAAAAAACTTTTAGAACTGATAAGTGAATTCAATAAAGTTGCAAGATACATCAAAATATAAGTATCAGTAGTGTTTCTATATACCAATAACAAACTGGATACAAAAATTAAGGAAGCAATCCCATGCAGTAGCTACAAAATAAATTATCTAGAAAAAAATTAACTGAGAGGGAAATATCTCTACAGTGAAAACTATAAAATATTGACAAAAGAAATTTAAAAAGTACACACAACAAAATATAAAGATGTCCCATGTTTATGGATTGAGAGAATTAATTTTTTAAAATGACCATATTACCCAAAGTATGTACAGACTGAATGCTATCCCTATCAAAATACCAATGGCATTATGCACAGAAATTAAAAAACAATCCCCAAATTCTTATGGAACCACAAAAGATCCCAGACAGCCAAACCAATCCTGAGTAAAAAGAACAAAGCTGGAGGCATCCCACTACCTGACTTTGAAATATACTTTAAAGCTGTAGTCAAAAAAATAGCATGGCACTAGCACAGAAACAGACATAGATGGATTAGAATAGAGGACTTAGAAATAAATCTTCCTAGTTAGAACCAACTGATACTTGACAAGGGTGCCAAGGACACGCACTGAGGTCGGGGGAAATCCAGTGTCTTCTACAAATGGTGCTGACAAAACTGGCTATCCATATGTGGAAAAGTGAAACCAGACCCCCGTCTCTCGCCACATCAAAAATGAAATCAAATAGGTAGCCCTTCAATATGAGGCCCAAACTATGACACTCCTTGAACAAACAGGAGAAAACTTCCAGACATTGGTTAAAGCAAAGTTTTATGGGCAAGACTTTGAAAGCACAGGCAACAAAAATAGACAAATGAAACTGTATCACACTAAAACTCTGCACAACAAAAGAAATATTCAACTGAGTGAAAAGACAACCTGCGTAACTGGAGAAAATATTTGCAGATTATTTATCTGACAAGAAACTCATATCCAGAATATATAAGGAACTCAAATCAACTGCAAGCAAACATATGATCCAATTTTTTAAAATGAGCAAATGATCTAAATAGACATTCTCAAAAGGAGACATACCAGTTGATAACAGATTAATGGGAAAAAATGCTTAACAATACTAATAATCAGGGAAATTCAAATAAAAACCACGATGAGAAATCATCTCACCTCAGTTAAAATGACTATTAGTAAAAAGATTAACAATGACAAAGGTTGGTGGGGATGTGAAGAATGGGGAAGCTTTATACACTGCTGGTGGGAATGTAAATGGGTACAGCTATTATGAAAACCAGTTTTTAGGTTTCTCTAAAACTAAAAATAGAACTAAGATATGACTCAGCAATTCCACTACCAAGTACATATTCAACAGAAAGGAAGTCACTATTAAAGAGATAGCTATCAAAGCGATAGCTACATCCTCATGTTTATCACAACACTATTCACAATAGCTAAGATGTGGAATCAACTTAAGTGTCCATGCACAGATGAATGGATAGATAAAATGTGGGGTATATATTCAAGAGGAAACACTATTCAGCCATAAGAAAGCATGAAATACTGTCATTCATGGCAACCTCGATTACCTGAAGGATATAGTGTAAAGTGAAATAAATCATGCACAGATAAATTCTGCATGTTCTCACTCTTTTGTGGCAGTGAATAAATTTGATCTCATATAAGTAAAGAGTAGAATATTGGTTACCAGAGGCTAGGAAGTGTAAGGGGGAGAAGAAGATAGGGAGAGGCTGGATAGTGGATACAAAATTATATGGATAGATAGGAGGAAAAAGTTCTAGTGTTCTATAGCACGGTGTTGTGACTATAATTAACAATAATAATTCTATATTTTCAAAAGCTAGTATTTTCATGATACATGTTTCAGGTGAAGAATATGTTAATTACCTTGATTTGATCATTTTTTATTGTAAACGTGTTGAAATATCACACTGTGCCCCATAAATATGTACAATTACTATGTGTCAATCAAAAATAATAATAAAAATTAATTTATATTAATTTTACCTCTAAAAACAAAGATGAGGAATCATCTTACATCAGAGGTATGATTAAATATAATTGAATGTAATTATATTTAATCTTACCTCTAAAAAATTAATTTTTAAAAATTAAAAACTGCAACCAGCTTGGGCGCCATGGTGAAATCCTGTCTCTACCAAAAATACAAAAAAATTATCCAGGAGTAGTGGCACGTGCCTGTAGTCCCAGCTGCTGGTGGGCTGATACAGGAGGATCCTTTGAGCAGGGGAAGCAGAGGTTGCAGTGAGCCAAGACCACACCACTGCACTCCAGCCTGGGTGGCAGAGCGAGACCTTGTCTCTAAATAAATAAATAAATATTAAGGAACACCATCTATGTATACATATAACAACATGAATGAATCTAAAAATTATTATGCTTTATCTAAAAAGCCAGGAAAAAGAAAATACACAATGTGTTACATTTTGGTTGCCCAGAAATGAAGTATGGAGGGAAAACGTGTTTGGGAAGAGTGGGATGTAGACATTTCCAAAGGGCACAAGGACTCTTTTGGAAATGAACATGTTCATTTTCTTGATTATGATGATGGACTTGCCGCCGTATAAAAATCATATACTTTATGCGATTTATTCTACATCATTTACATCTCAATAAAGATGATTTTAAAAATTAAAGACAAAGGAAGACAATTCAGGAGGGAATTGAGGAAGTTTGTGTGTGTGTGAATGTGTGTATGTGCATGTTGTATTGTAATTTCCTAAAGTACTCTGTATATATATCTATATACATGATATATGTCCATATATATATTATATATCCATATATATGTGTCCATATATATAATATACATATATCTATATTATATAAGTCCATATATAGATTATATATATATGTCCATATATAGAGTACTTTATAGATACACATGTATACTTATAAACAAAAATACATATTTATAATATATATACACATTTATAAAAAATATATATTCTTTATAAATGTATGTGTATATATATAAAGTACTCTATTACTTTATACTTATATATGTGTATATATAAGTATAGATAAAGTATATGTATTCTTTATTTATAAATATATATGTATATATATAAATATATATATATAAATAAAGAATACATATTTAGTTGTTTCTAGGTGTTTATCTTGCTCCTTCAGCACTCCAGCAGTTCTATTTGACTTGGCATTGTGATTATTCTATCTGATTTTTATCTTGCTGTTAGGATTCCTGAGATAGTCTGTTGTTCTGTTGTTCACTAAGCTCAATTCTTCTTGTGGGAGTGTCTAATATTGCAGGTATCCCTGTATGATGAAAGGAATAATGTTCCTTTAGTACTGAGTTTTGTAGAAAAGTTGTCATCCTTTAGATTGGCACTCTTCCAGTGCTCAGGTCAGAAAGACTTGACTGTGCTTGCCTGGAATTCATGGAGATGTTTGATCCTTTTGGAGTTCAGGCATACTCATGGACTTTCAATAGTGACCACCCTGTAAGAGGTCTACAAGTTCTATAAATGGAGAACTTTTACCTGGATTTGCTGCTTTCTTGTTCTTTCCTTTGCCACTTAGTATTCTCTTGTCACTCTCAAGAACTTCTGAGAGGAAGCCCCCATCACATTTCTGCCACGATCTTAGCACAGCCAGATGTATTACCACAGGGAGTAATCTACATGTCCACATAGCTGCTTCACTCTAAAGCGTGACAGAGTTAGAAGTGCAGATGATCCAAGGTTGTCGTAATTTCCCAGGTACTGCAAGAGTTTTGTTTTCAAAGAAAAGCAATGGCCATATTTATGATGGTCTAAAGGATTTAGACACTTTTTATGAGAGTGTGGCTTAGACTGCACAGAGCCATGCTGTCTATGTGTTCATAAGACTTTTCATTAGAGCTTTATTTTTAAAAATAATTGGTTCTTTTAATCTATAATGGAACATGGACTCACAGACTGTCAATAATTAAAATTAAACCTTATTTGTCTTTTAATATAGTGCTATGTTCTTGTGTAATTGAGTAGGGATCGATGCCAGTTGTGTGATGGACAGTAAACTTATACAACATGACAGAGATAGATTTCCAAAAAGACAGAATGTGATGTTTTTATGTACAAGGGGGATGAGCAGACCATATCAACAGCATTAAATTATTCTGTAGGTAATTATTCATTTGAGGAACACAACTTTTCAGAGAAACTGAAAAGAAGATAGACCGATAATACAATTACTATATGTCCAAGTGTACTGGTAGAATACCATAATTAGTTTTTCATTAAATTTTCATGAGGTGATTTTTTTTTAAGTAACAAGAAGTTAAATGCATGCATTTAAGAAGAGAAAGTTTGATATGAGTTAACGTTATAATGTAGGGTGATTGATTTTTTTTTCAGGCAAAAGTGCAATAAGTGATAATTTCTCAGATTTTAATTAAAAGCTAATCAGAGCTTTAAAAAAGTCACTTAAAATGCAAAATTTTATGAAATATATTCTGATAACCCAATATAAAATTCCATTATGAATATTTTCTTGTCTTATTTGTGGGCTAAATTTTAAGGGTTTATTAATGTGCCTTCAATTATGAGAGCTCAGTTCTTACAATTATTATTGCATCTCCAGAACAATACATAGATATCTGTATTTTGTTTGCTAAACCAAGCTTTTCAATGTGCTCTTACTATTATTAGTGGAAAAGGAAAAAAGAAAGCACTATTTGAAAAGTGTAAAACCTATGCCCAAATTTGTGCCCTTAAGCAGAAAGACTGTCACTTTTTAATTTTACAGAGCAAAGAATTGCTTCCAAAATGTAAACTGAGCAATTGAAATGGAAAGATGGATTGCTAAACCCATACAACTCAGATTTTATTTGCATTAACTTCTTTCTAGGTAAAAAATATTTTATTTCTGATCATTAATAATTTCATAAAACTTATCGATACAGACTAAAGACTGTTCCCCTTGAACCACAAAGACCTTTGCACTCAGTCACGTTTACCTGATAAAACCATACCCTTGGTCAAATGCAACCTGCTGCCGAACCACGCCTGCACCTGTGCAGGTGAACACAGGTGGAGAAGCGCACAAAACCCTTGCTCTGACACATTCTCAGCTGCCTATTTTAAATCTCCTTTTCTCAATTCTTGGTTCTGGCTTCTAGCCAAAGCACTCAGAAGAGAATGTCCATAAACCCCTACCACTATGTACCCTGAACTACCTTCTTCTTGCCAAACACTGCCTTCCTGGAATACTCTGAATGACCGATGGTCCTGACTAAGGCCAACACCTTGTCTTGTGCATAGAATGTCTTCTATTGCTTACCTTAGACCATTAGTCCAGCGATTCTCTCTTCTTTGTTCTACATTAGTATTTTCCTCTGTTAAGAAAAACAAGAATTCAAACTTGAAGATAAGGCAAGAAGATTACTTTGTGCTTTCCTAAAGTAATACTGGAGCACTTTCTAGAATCTTGCTTAGGAACTATTTAATCTTTGGCATTTTCTCTAAGCTCTTTGGTATTTTTCCTGAAATTTTTATTTAAAACTTATAAAACATATTGCAGATTAAAAGAATTTTACATTGAACAACCCATGACCAAATGGATAATATTTTACCATGCTTGTTTTCTCACATTATCAATCTACTCCAATTTTCATCTATTAATTGATCTGACCGTTGGCGTGTTTTAAAATAACTTTTAAAATCAGTAAACTTCAGGCCTGTAATTTTGTTCGATTTAATATCTATATTGGTTATATCTCCAAACCTGTAAAATTAGACATTAACTTGTGAACTGATAAATTTCAAATTATTTCATCTGTAAAGATACACATTATTTCTATCCCACAGGGAAAAAAATGATCTCAAAAATAATAGTTCAATTGCTATATCAGTCAGTTTTTTATATCAGTTTGCTATCTTGTTCCTACATTCTTATTTCTAATCTCCTTTTGCTGAATCTTCTTTGCCTCCTGCTGATTTTCTCATTAATAAGTTAAATAAAGAGTGGATAATCGTTTGTTTGAGAATAACATTTTTTTTAGCTTTCTGAAATTTGTATTTTCACATCCTCTATCAAATCTTTTTAATCATCACTTAACTATGCTATAATTTCTCCCACCTTAAAATAATCTTCTACTCATCCCACTTTCATTTGTAGCTACCACTCTATTTATTTGTTTTATAGCAGAACTAATCAAAGAATTAATGCTCTCCCATATTCTCCTGAACTCACACTAATCAGGTTACCTCCCTCAACTCTTTATCAAACTAGCTCATCAAGATCACCAGTCTCTCCACAATGTTTAATACGTTATTCCATTCCACATTTCATTTATCAGTGTTTCATGCCAATTAACATTCATTTTCCTTGAAACACTTTCATCCTTGACTTCCAGAGCATCATTTTCTCCTAGTTTTTATATTTTCTTTCTGGATGCTGTTAATCTTCTTTGCTGGTTTTTTCTTCTCTCCTAGATCTCTAAATAATTATTGCTCCAGGGTAAATCTGTGGTACATGGGTCTTAATGGATTTGGCTTGTGCTATACTTTCAATCTGCATGTAATCAAATATGATGATTCTTATTTAAAAATATCAACTGGCCACTGGCCATTGTAGAAATGTACTAGTGATCTTTTGCATTCTGCAAGAATTGATCTCTACACAAAAATTTAGTCAAGTAGCGGTGAATTTAATTACACTAAGCCATCAGATATATTTATTATACTGCGATTTCTAACATAACTACTAGTCTACTATGTTGAGAAACAAAGTAGAGCTTTTATTCTAACCATATCCTCATTGCACTTGCAAATACTGGATTTGTTATTATAATTACAGTAGACATTGTTTTATAATTTCAGACTTCTCAACTACTCTAAGATCTCAAACCAATTTTTTCAATTGAAATTTTTAGAATACAGGAATACTTAATGCTGGGAATACTCTGAACTCCTCTGTGATGACTGAGCAACCCTAAGCTTCTGGAAGAATTGGCAAAACCCAAGCTATCTGAAATAACAATGAGAAATTGTTGTTGATTTTTAACCTGTAAATTCTCTTAGAATTTGGTTTCCCCGAAATGAGTTATTTGCTTTGTGATGCTTGTTACTTACTGTATCGATTACATTTGAGAAAATGAAAGACAATGTGAAATGCTGAGATGTGACTTGTAACTGTGGCTCTGCTGAACTGTTCTGGTAGAAACAGAAGCTCTGTGAAAGGGACTAACCACATAGCTTGAATGCCAGAGAGAGATGACAGCATGTAATAAGCTTCTCGTTGCAGAGAGCCTATAAATGAACGTGTAATGGAGAGGTTTGTTACCCAGATTCCTTTATCAGGAAAGGCATATTGATTAGGGCCCTGGAAAGGGGATGCGACCCTTATGGAGAGCCTATAAACGGATGCATGAGGGGCGTCTGTCTCTGTGGTTCAGATAGGGATGTAAAAGTCCTTCTTCTCCCACTGCTCCTCCAGGCCTGCATGGAGGCCCCCTCCTCTTGCAGCTTTTGTGGGCAGGCTGGTTGTTCTATGTCAGATCCTGTTCCCTGGTAGCTGTGAGCCCAGTATGTTCTTGCTGATAATCATAAGTTTATGTTTAACCTATATTCTTGCTAAGGTGTATGATTGTTCTGCTGACACACAGAATGTTATCTTTACATTGTTCTGCTTTTATAATACCACGTTGTGATTTTTGTGCACCAGTTTTTGCAAGTGTATTCTTTTTTTATAATTATTACTGAAACTTTGTGTAACCTCACTCCCCCTACCCTATTGAAAGAGCACAATAATAAACTGAGGCTTTCAGGGGAATGTCAGACATCCACGGACCAGCATTGTGTGGTGTCTCCCCTGGGCTTAGCTTTAAGGAAAACTTTTTTCTTGTCTCTCTCTCTTTTCACCGACCACTCGATCACATTGAGAGATCTTAAACCCACGTTGATGAATTGGGAGCTGGTCTCACCAATAATTTAATATAAGCTTGCCCTTTTAATATACAGTTTTTAAACTATACCCCTTTTAGTAGCATATTTCCTAATTCAACAGGAATTTGAACATACTCTTGGAAATTCTCTGGTAAACTGAAAAGGCAATTTAATTGTAATGTTTAATTCTGTGACTCTCTAGCTTGACAGAAACTTAAAGCCACCAATGTAGGCAGTGGTTACCATTTTGCATTTGAATCCCTACTTAAAGTATCTATGTCTAATTCTTTGATTTCTAGCTAATGTGTGTTGTTGGTTAAGAATGGGGCCCTTTAAGTTACAGTATAGTACCACTCTGGTCATTTTCACCAGAGTTCAAAATTCTCTCAGGAAATATCTGGTTGGTTTGGGGACATACAGTTTCTTGGCAAATCAGAATTCTCCCAAAAACTTCAGAATAAATGATAGAAGTTTCTGTTTTATCATGCCCACGATGATATCTGTAGGCTTTATGTACATTTGTCCATATATCTCTAAATTAATGAAGGATTAAATAATCCTTCTGTGTAAGTTTAAATGGACAAATAAAGCATGTGCTTCAGAAAAGCAGCCATAATAGGTTATAGATGTTTTCAGATTCTGTAGCCATTATCCCATGCATTTATAGAGTCCCTCTTGCGTGATCATCTCTGTGACCTATCAGCTTAAAAATGTCTTACTGCAAATATAATAATTTCATGTTTTTTCAAGCTTCAACCATATGCCATGTATTCCAAATCGCTCACATTTTAGCTCTGTCTGAATAACTTTAGATTGTTTTTAAAAAGGAAAATACTCCAGGAAAAAATTATTTCAAAAATTAAAAAATACTTAAAGACACTCTATGAAATGCTGTTTTCTAAAAAGGAATGACAAATGATTTTGAGCAAAGACAACATCACTCAAAAACATATAATCTCTCAATATGACTGTATATATATACATATTCTTGGATTTCTAGCTTTTGATGTATTCTAAGAATAATCATTTCTCACGTATAATCAATAGATGTTCTATGTGCTGGTTTTAAGACTGCATTCAAGGAAATACACTACAATTTCTGAATATGGAGACTGAATAATAGGCTCATTTTCCATTTAATTTGTTCTAGGCCAAGGAATAATTCTTGGTTTATTTGTGGAGTTAAGCCAACTATGTAATTTTATGTTTAGGGTAAGGGGCCTTCTAGATGTGGAATGTATTCATCTTCATCCCTACAAGAAATCTGCTGCAAACCCTGTAAGTTTATAGGTGCTCAATGAATGTGAAAGAAGAAGAATATCAAATCTCATCTGAAGAACTGTAGAGTTAAACAAAGTTTTAGAGAAAGCTGGGAATTTGAGCTCCCTCACATCAACAGTCATCCTAAAAAGTACCTATTTGGCATTTTAAGGAAATTAGATCTGTCTACTTGTTACAGATACCTTCTCTAGCGTCTTAACTTCAGTTTTAGGCAAAATGATTTATTAAATGAAAGTGTACACTTTCAATTTGTAGTAACAAAATATCACTTTAGGCAATACGTTTATGAAGAAATAGTGCTCTTAAAGATTAAAGTCTCTTGTCCCTCCCATGACTGCTTTCAAACACACCTGAGGTGTGAAATACGTACTCAAATATACTATCTTCTTGTCCTGATACTCAGTAGTCACTGATTCTGCTCACATGTATTTACTATATCAAGCCATTTTTATCATTTTCAAAGGAATGCCACTGACAAAGAAATATTCCCTGGTCAAGTCTACGAGTTCCTTTTGGTTAAAGTTCTATGTTATTTTTCCTACATATGCTTCCTAGTACTGCATTGAAATGAATGAAGCAACACAATGCATAATCCTTGGAACCTATTGATCAGATCACTCGTCATCTTACTCATACAAATACTGCTACCATTTGAGAGACTTACATCTTAAAACTACTTTATTCTAAATTTTATTTTAATATGAGAGTAGTTCCTTTGCTGGCACCAATGACAAGAAATATTTCATTACAACAACCCTCGAGAATCTTTGAAACAAATTTTAAATGCATATTTTATCTTTCTTTTTCAGTAATCAGCTAGCATGTGATCAAAAGCAGATGTCTTCTGAAGGAGCTCAGTCCTGAATTGATGTTTTTTTAAAAATCAAGAATGACTATGAAATAAAAAATAATAAAAGAAAATCCTTATTGATTTTAGCATGAGCATTCACATGGTGAAGGGCTATCTCATCAGGAGAAAAACCTCAATAATTCATTTTTGGTTTTTAGGACATGATTTTAAGTAAACTTTGATTAGCATTGGCTTGGTTTGAAAACTGATTGATTCTTTCAGAAGTAAGATTTCCTTTGAATGCCAGTCATTTAATCTTTTAACTTCGTGTGACATGAGGCGGAGGTGCTGGGTGGAAGCTGACAGTCATTTTACAGTAAAATGACAACACCGTAATCAGCTTATGGGTGTCTATTTTCCAAGAGTCAGCAGTCAGTGGAGCGAGGAATAGAAAAGATCCCAGGGGGTCTGATGAATTACCAAAAATCTGGATTCAAATTCAGAAAACTGTTTTATCCTCTCCAGGATCATTTGCCTCACTACAAAATAGATGAAAGTCAAGCAATCACTTTTTAAGTTGCCACATACTTTAGTGAGCAATACCATATTGTATTACCTTTTATGATGTTGTCTTTGCATATGCAACTACCAGTTTGTTTATTTTTTCGTTAATAAGAAGTTTATTTTTTTCTTCCAAACAAGTTTTTCCTTTTTAAATGGATTATGGAACATGCAATCTTCATTACTAGAATTCATTTATTTATTTATCTGATATTTATAGTCCTTACTCAAAATGGTCCCCACTCATGATCTCAGTCCACTACAACCTCTGCCTCCCGTGTTCAAACGATTCTCCTGACTCAGCCTCCCCAGTAGCTGGGACTACAGGCACCTACCACTAAGTCTCGCTAATTTTTGTATTTTTAGTAGAGACAGGGTTTCACCATGTTGGCCAGAACGATTTCCATCTCTTCATCTTATGATCTGCCCGCCTCGGCCTCCCAAAGTTCTGGGATTATAGGAGTGAGCCACTGTGCATGTCCCAGTTCATGGATTTTACCTATTGTTTGGGATACATGATGGATTTTCAAAGGAATACTAAAAAGAAAGAAGAAAACAAAGAGTAAGAGAGAAGAGAAAGGGAGAGAAAGGGATGAAAGGGAGAGAAGTCAGTTATGAAGAATACACTTTTACTAGTTAACGTTTCCCTTACAATATATTTGTCAAAATTGAACATAATCTTTAAGAAAGTTTTCCAGAAGATATTTAGTGTTGTTACCCCATCATCTTTACACCATATCTTTATTAGAATAATCAAAATCCTGTTGGCATTTAAATCATGTCATCATATGTTTAGAGTGTATCAACCTTTACGTGTAGTGACAAATAGAGATTAAGCATGGTACTTTAAAGTTACTTTGTTAAACTTACTATGTCACTAATATTTATTTGAAAGAGTAAATATACCATTAGCTATATTCCTAATTGTAAAAAAATTCCACAGTATCTTTATACAGATTGAGTTAATTAAAGCTAGATCAGAGATGTCATAGTTAATTAATTATCCAAATTGTTTGTGGATAAAATCAACCACTGTGGTAAACATAGTTTAGACTTTCAAGTGGGTACAAATATTTTTCTACAACAAATATTTTAACAAATGTAATTTCTTGTAACAGACTTAGCTAGGAAGAATAAAAAACAACTGTCATAATTTCAGCAAAATTTTGCCCTTCTAAGCAAATACAGTTTTACAGAAATTTAATTTCATGACAAAAAGTTACACAATAAAAGCCAGCTTAAAATAAGTTGTGTAGTAACTGGTATGCAAATATTTGCTAATCACTCCCCTCCCTTAATCTAGCTAATGTGCTGTAATGGATACTTTAGAATTTGTCAGCTCAAAGCTTTCCTGTCAACAAATATCTATTTTTTTAAGGTTCTCCATTACTTTGGAGATCAATCTGTTCCTGCTTACTTTCTAGCTGAACTCCTGGTCAACTTCCTTAGTGACTTTTTTCATAGGAAGTGCCTCAATCATATTTTCTTGAAAAAATACTTAAGTAGACATTATTTATTTTCATTGAAATATATCCTGTTACACTGATCAAGATTGATCAATGCTATACACCTAGTTTTGGCTATCTATGAATTTAGTTTAAAAAATACTAGAATACTAACTTAAACTCCGCTATGTTGTCCTTGCAAACTGTTACTGAATCAGTTCTTTTGTTGCTGCTGTTTGTTTTTTTGTTTTATTTTTGGTTTTCAAGGTCCTTTTGTTATTGAGTGACTAAACCCTTTTTTCAAGGGGCAACCATATCTCCAAAGGGCTAATAAACATTAGTCCAGTCCAGTGATTTTATTTTTTATAACTTTTAAGTTCAGGGGTGCATGTGCAAGATGTGCAAGTTTGTTATATCCGTAAATGTGTGTCATGGGAGTTTTTTGTACAGATTATGTCCTCACCCAGGTATTAAGCCTACTATTGATTATTTCTCCTGATCTTCTCCCTTTCCCTTCCCTCCACTCTCCAGTAGCTCCAGTGTGTGTTGTTTCCCTCTATGTGTCCATGTGTTGTCATCATTTAGTTCCCACTTATAAGTGAGAACATGCGGTATTTGGTTACCTGTTCTTGCATTAGTTTGCTGAAGATAACAGCTTTCGTCTCCATCCATGTCCCTGTAAAGGACATGGTCTCATTCCTTTTTATGGCCACATAGTGGCCATAGTGTATATGTACCACATTTTCTTTATCCAGACTATCCTTGATGGGCATTTGGGTTGATTCCATGTCTTTGCTATTGTGAATAGTACTGCAATGAACATATGCATGCATGTATCTTTATAATAGAATGATTTCTATTTCTTTGGGCATATACCCAGTAATGAGATTGCTGGGTCTAATGATATTTCTGTCTCTCAGTCATTGAGGAATTGCCATACTGTCTTCCCAATCATTGAGCTAATTTATGCTCCCACCAACAGTGTCATAAGTGTTGATTTTCCTCTACAACTTCACCAGCATCTGTTATTTTTTTTTTGACTTTTTAATAGTAGCCATTCTGATGGACATGAGATGGCATCTCATTGTGGTTTTGATTTGCATTTCTCTAATGTTCAGTATTGTTGAGCTTTTTTCATATGATTGTTGGTCACATGTATGTCTTCTTTGGGGAAGTGTCTGTTCATGTCCTTTGCCCACCTTTTAATAGTGTTGTTTGTTTTGTTCTTGTAAATTTAAGTTACTTGTTGATGCTGAATATTAGACCTTTGTCAGATACATGGTGATATGGTTTGGCTATGTCCCCACTCAAATCTCAACTTGAATTGCATCTCCCAGAATTCTCACATCTTGTGGGAGGGCACCAGGGGGAGGTAATTGAATTGTGGGGGCTGGTTTTTCCCATGCTATTCTCCTGATAGTGCATAAGTCTTATTAGATACGATGGGTTTATCAGGGGTTTCCACTTTTGCTTTGTCCTCATTTTTCTCTTGCTGTCATCATGTATTCTTTCACCTCACACCATCATTCTGAGGCCTCCCCAGCAATGTGGAAATGTAAGTCCCATTAAACCTCGTTTTGTTCCCAGTTTTGGGTATGTCTTTATCAGCAGTGTGAAAATAACAAATACACATGGTTTGCAAAGATTTTCTCACATTGTGAAGGTTTTCTGTTTACTCTGTTGATAGCTTATTTTGTTATGCAGAAGCTCTTTACTTTAATTAGATCCCTTTCATCAAGTTTTACTTTTGTTGCAATTGCTTTTGGTGTCTTTGTCATGAAATTTTTACCCATGCCCAGGTCCTGAATGGTATTGCCTAGGTTTTCTTCTATAGTTTTTAAAGTTTATGGTTTTAAATTTAAGTCTTTAATCCATCTTGAGTTGATTTGTATATGGTGTAGGGAAAGAGTCCAGTTGCAATTTTCTGACTTGATCTTATAGCTAGAAAACCCCATCATCTCAGCCCAAGAGCTTTTTTTTTTTTTTTTTTTGAGACAAAGTCTCACTCTGTTGCCCAGGCTGGAGCACAATGGCACAGTCTCAGCTCACTGCAACTTCTGACTCGCGGGTTCAAGAATTCTCCTGCCTCAGCCTCCCAAGCAGTTGGGACCACAGGTGCCAGCCACTAGGCCCAGCTAATTTTTGCATTTTTAGTAGAGATAGGGTTCTACCATGTTGGCCAGGATGGTCTTGATTTCTTGACCTAGTGATCTGCCCACCTCGGACTCCCAAAGTGCTGGGATTACAGATATGAGCCACTGCGCCCAGCTGCCCAAGACCTTCTTAAGCCAATAAGCAACCTCAGCAAAGTTTCAAGATACAAAATTAACCTGCAAAAATCACTAGGATGTCTATACACCAACAGTCAAGCCAAGAGCTGAATCACAAATTAATTCCCATTCATAATTACCACAAAAAGAATAAAATATCTAGAAATACAGCTAATGAGGGAAGTGAAGGATCTCTACCAGGAGAATTACAAACCACTGCTCAGATAAATCAGAGAGGACACAAACAAATGAAAAAACATTCCATCTCACAGATATGAAGAATTAATATTGTGAAAATGGCCATATTCCCCAAAGCTTTTTCCATTAAATTCTCGCAAAAAATGTATATTTGTTCATTTTCACACTGCTGATAAAGACATACCTGAAACTTGGAACAAAAAGAGGTTTAATTGGACTTACAGTTCCACATTGCTGGGGAAGCTTCAGAATCATGGTGGGAAGTGAAAGAATACATGATGGCAGCAAGAGAAAAATGAGCAAGAAGCAAAAGTGGAAACCCCTGATAAATCCATCATATCTAATAAGACTTATGCACTATCAGGAGAATAGCACAGAAAAAAATGCTTTTAGATTCAATGCTTTTCCCACTAAACTCATTGATATTCTTCACAGAACTAGAAAAAAACTATTTTAAAATTCATATGGAAAAAAAATGAGCCCAAATAGCCAAGACAGTCCTACGCAGAAAGAAGAAAGTTGGAGGCATCATGCTACCCAATTGCAAACTATACTACAGGCCTACAGTAACCAAAACAGCATGGTACTGGTACATAAACAATCATAGAACAATGGAACAGAGTAGAAAACCCAGAAATAAGACCTTTCACCTACAACCATATGATCTTTGACATATCCAATAAAAACAAGCAATGGGGAAAGGATTCCACTAAATGTTAGTAGTACTGAGGTATCAGTTCAGAAAACACACACACATACAAACAAACAGCAACTCACTGGACAAATCCAACCCACAGATATGTTTGGTTGCACTAGGCAATATTTATAATATATATTTGTTGCCAACATTTAAAAATTGGTTTCATTAAATGAGAACATCTGGCTTCTCTTAAATAATCTGAAGATGTGGCTAAATTGGGCCTGTATTCCACTTCAATTTCCATGCAAACCTTGATCAGAACCAAGTTGTACCAGCTTCCAGTACATGAGTACAGGTACCCTGTGCTTCACAATTTTCCCCCTCTCTCCCCTGAAGCAGCTGCTCTTTAACCATTTATGATACCTGCTTAGCCCCTGCAAGCATTTGGGTTTGTAATCCTAAGTATTTAAAACACTTCCTCCAACAATAGCAAAGTGTGAATAACACACCAGACATGGTAGACTTTATACACATGGAAATTATGAGAAACATAATAAATGTTCTGGAAAATAAAACTATTCTATATTAGAGCACAACAGCTGTGAATCATTTTAGAGCTTTCCAAGAATATATTTTCAGTTTAAAATTTCCTAATTTTGCTGTGTGCTTTCAGGTCATAATGAAAGCGAGGAGCCAACATGTAAAGAAAATGACTAAAGGCTGAGCATGGTGGCTCATGCTGGTAATCACAGCACTTCAGGAGGCCCAGGTTTGTGGATCACTTGAACTCAGATATTCAAGACAAGCCTGGGCAACATAGTGAAATTCTGTCTCTACAAAAACATACAAAAATTAGCTAGGCATGTTGGTGGGCACCTGTAGTCTCAGCTACTAGTGAGGCTGAGGTGGGAGAATCACTTGAGCCCAGAAGTCAGAGGTTGCCATGAGCTATGATCACACCACTGCACTCCAGCTTGGGCAACAGTGAGACCTTGTCTCCAAAAAAATGTGGGGGGAACTAATTAGATAAATTAGCAAATAGAAATTTAAATTTTGTTTTCTGAGGTATAGAAATGACAATTGATAAGTTTGATGATTTTAAAAGAACCACTTTCCTCATTGTTTATTTCTAATAACTAAGATAACATATTAACCTTGTTGAGTAGCTTAAATATCATTCAAAATGTCAACTTGGTGGATTTTTAATGTGTAGTATACCAGTGTATGCATAGGCAGGTTACACTAAGTCACCAAAGAGGGAAAATGTCAAAAAAAGAGAGAAGGAAAATAAATCTACTGGTGAATTATTGCTTTTAATGTTACTTTGTTAAGTATAATTTGTAAAGTGGGACTTTTCTTTCTATCATAATTCTCAATATAGTCACCTTTCTGCATCGTAAGTGCTACAAAATCTATGAAAGACATACATATTGCAATTCAAATTTATCTCATTCATTGTTAAGTAACAACGACAACAGAAGACAATAATAAACAATAAAATTGAGAAATGAAATATAATCAAAATTAAACTTGCTAAATTACTTATACATTTATTTTTGCTAGTTTTTCCTACTGCAATTTTGATCAACCTTGTGCTTGGGTAATCACAAGTCTACAGGCACATTTAATCCACTATATAGCATCTTACTGATGTAGAGCAGATGAGTCCCAAAACTGGGGCTTAACCTAGGAAGGTTCTTGGCTTTGCCTAGGAAATAATTTAAGGTTAAGCAGTGGTGTTACACAGCAACTTTTACTGAGGCAACTGTGTAAAGCAGCAGCAGAGGTACTATTCCTTGTGGGACTAGGCAGGGTGCCCTGAGTAACCAGACAAAGGCAGTTCTGCAGTCATATTTATGCTTACTTCTGATTTCATGCATATTAAGGGGCGATAATGCAGAAATATCTAGGAAAAGGGTAGCAACTTCTGGGGCATCTAGTCATTGCCATAGAAAGAGGCAGTAACTTCCAGGTGTTGCTATGGCAATGGTAAACTGACAAACTCTGGTGGGTATAATTTATAGAAAGCTGCTTCCATTCTGTCTCTGTTTTAACTAGCCTCATTTTGGTGCAGTGTTTGAGCCCCGTCTCTGAAGTTGAGTCCCACTGCCTACCTCCTTACAGTTTGTTAAGATTGACTATATAGTCTTTGTATAATGAATTGTGCACCTAATCTGCATTTTAAAAATGCAGACTGGGGATTCTACTCTAGGTTTAATAAAAACTTAAGAGCTGTGACACCAGTATCCAGTGTGGTAAAATTGCTTAAAACTAAAAGCATTGTATCCCAAGGAACTGAAAAACTTGAACTTATGAAACACTATAAGGTATAAAAATAAATTCACAATATTGATGAAATACACAGTAAGAGGAGTTCATAAGTCTGAGCTCTATATAAAAATCAATAAATATAAAAGAGAGTAAGTGCAACTACTCTCCCAGTAATTTCTTTATTTGCATTATTATCCATTAAGAAAAATATTGGGGTTTGTTACAGTTTTGTTTTTTCCTTTATGATATATATTCCATTAATTTATTCTACTTAAAAATAATTTCTCATTCCTTGTTACAATTTTTCTTATTCTACAAAGGAGTTTGGCTTAGCACTGAAGAGGGCAGACAAACATGAGGTGAATCCTAACTTAATACTGTAGCTGTGTAACCTTGAGCAAATTAATTAACTTCCCCAAGCTTCAGTTCTTTACTGCCAGGAATAATGTATATAAAGCATTTGGCCTGGCCTATTTTATAAATACATATCCATAACTGTGTCTCTGTCTACATTTAAAACTATACTAAAAAGAGCATATATGTATTTACATATATGCTATTTTTGAAATCTAATAAAAAGTTAGAGGAATTGCAAGATATTTTTATTCACCATACTTTTGATGGTTGCCTATTCTTTCATTGTGTGGATTTGTTATACTATGTTGTGAGTTTCTTGTGGTTGAATGGTTAGGCTATTTCCAGTATATTGCTATTATAAACACAGCTGTAATCATGTTTTAAAGTACATTTATTCCAAGTTTTTTTGTTTTAACAATTTAATGCTCTGTCATATTCATGCTCATAGGTTTAGTAAGTATTTTCCCTTTTTTCCAGCCTGACAAACATGATGAAACCCTGTGTTTACTAAAAATACAAAAATTAGCCAGGCATGATGGCACATGCCTGTAATCCCAGCTACTCAGGTGGCTAAGGCAGGAGAATCGCTTGAACCCAGGAGGCAGAGGCTGCAGTGAGTTGAGATTGCACCACTGTACTCCAGCCTGGGTGACAGAATGGGACTTTAAAAATTAATAAATAATAAAAGATATTTTTCCTTTCCCTTGAAGTAGATTTTTTTTAAATTAAAAAATTACAGAGAAATTATCAAAAAAGGAAGTAAGATGCTGTATATTATTGCCCTACCTTTTAGTTAATTGATATTTTTAATGTAGGCAACACTGCTCAGTGTGATGAAACTGCTGAAATGTTTAATTCTTGTATACCACTTCAGGTTAAAGCAGTTTTGTGTTATGCAGAGGACAACAACATCTCATTTATCCTCAAGAAATGTAGTCACTGTTGCTCTTATAGTGAGAATCTATTTTATAAGTTGTCTTCACAAAATTAATGTACTGTTCAGATTTCCAGAGTAATTGTACTTCAAATTGTTGAAGGAAAAATATTTTTTTTCTACCAAGAGAGCACTTTTTGTGGAAGGAGATTGACATGGCATTTTTATATTTTAGCATTATATCATGCATTAGAAAAATATGGAAATCCCTGCATAATTTTAAATAGGGCATGTCAAACGTATCAGTTATTGGAGAACAAGAAACTAACCAAGCATGGGGGAAAATATCAGAAATTGGATCTCAAGTTGGAAGAAAATAAGAAAACTCCACAAATGTTGACAGTTCTAAGATAAAATAAAATGATTAATTATATAATCTAAGGAAACTTTAAAAATACACATATATGTTATGTCAACTTATTGCAAATGCAAATTTATTGTCATTTATTGTTGACCACTATGACAGAGAAATCTTAAATAGCCTAGAGAGCAACAAAAGAAATGTGTTTTCTAGCATTTTACATTTATAAGATTTTGAAATAAATGATCCATAGTTATGAAGCCATAGTCCATATGGGTAATATTTCTGTACATAAATATTAGAATAATTGTATGTTTAAAGTTGTTTCAACATTGATATATAAGTTTAGCAGCAATTATAAAGAAAAAATATCTCTTAACTGAAAATATTGTGGTTAAAGAAGCTAAAAGTAAGCAATGCTGAATAATATTCGCTAACACAGCACTTCTTGTGTGGCAGGTATAATTCTTGGTACAGTAACTAAGTAACTGAATACATGCCCTCATTTGATCTACAAAATAACCCTAGGAGGTGAGTAATGGAATGATATCAACACACTATCTCCATTTTAATAGATAGGAAAACTGATGAATGGAGAAAGTATAATATGTTGCGCAGGATGAAATGTCTCACTACAAATAGTAGGTGAAAGAGCTGGAATATGAACTTGGGTAGCATATGGTTTCAGATTGTAACTCTTACAACTATATTATACAACTTCTTTCAACAGGTTGCCACTCTGATAAACATAAAACTGTAGATACTAAATCCAGATGATATTAAGATGATATCCAGATGATATTAAGCTTAATATCCAGATGATATTAAGCTTAAGAAATGCCACATTCTTAAATCCTGTTTGTAAATTCTGATATAGAATATTTGTCTATTTTTTGAAAAAGGAAGTTTTAATGCAATACAACTTAAAAGTACTTGATTCTGTCCAAAAATAATCAATCTTTTTGAGTGAACTGACTAAAATATCTAAACTGGCTATTTAATCAAGAAAGAGACAGAACATGTCATTAAACCAGTGGTAGGATTTTTGGTTTTTTAATCTCCTTAGGCTGACATGTCATGGCTCAGTCAACAACAGGCACAATTATTCTTAACCTGAGGACATACAGTAATAAGAAGCCATCTATTTCTGGTTTTAGATATTCTTCTGTATGTGCCCATGGAAAAAATATGGATATAAATTCATCAGATTATTGGAGCTATCTCTAGTGATATAATTATGGTCAGATATGTGTATCAAAGTGAAGAAGATAAAAATGGAGATAAGTTTCTTAATAGTGGAAAAATAGAATATTGTTACATTAATTTTCTTGGTCAGAGGTACTTATGATCTCTGTATGTTTCAAAAATAATCTGGTGTGCATGTGTGTGTATTTGTGTAGGTATGCGTGTGCGTGCATATGTGTATGCATGGGTGTGTGGTGCATGTTGGTTTGTAAGAAGAAAGTTTATGGTTTCCAAGAGATATTTCCTCCTTTCATATTTGCTATCCCATATATTCCAAAGGAAAGTATAGGCCAAATTAGATGGATGACTTTAAAAAAAAATTAGTATTTTAGCAAAGTCATCATATAAACTTTGAGTAAAATAGAACAATGTTTAAAAGAAGTCACACGACACCAGTAGTATTCTTCTGCATCCTATTTTTTTTGTAATTTTATCTAGCTTACTACAGATCTGACTATAGGCTTCTACTGAGCATAAAGCCCATGCTTTCTTTTTTCTATTTGGATTTTGCTGGTGTTGATGTTGGTTTGTTTATCTGGTCCCACAGAACTAAAAGGTTTGCATTTGGTAAGGAAATTTCAAAGAAATTATGTAAGTGAACATTTTTTTTCTTTCATTTTATTCAACGTATAGACATAATGGACCAGAAATTTTTCTGGTATAAAATAATCTTGAAATGGAGCACACACAAAAGATCATAAATAGAATAAATATTGACTATTTTTGTTCAAAAGTGAGTTGATAATGCTTTCAGAAGATCCTGTGAACTATTTTATATCTTATTACAAAGAAATCTACAACTGAAATATTTGGCTTTTCTGTATAAAGTATTTCTTATTACCATATAATATAAGAACAGTTTTGTGTCTACACTTTATTAGCAGTAAGTATAGACATACCAGTTCATTGTACAGCTGTTTTAAAAATACCCAGTTTTTTATATTTTTGGTCTTTACTATGTATTTGGAAGTAGAGGACTATTTTGATGTAAGTCATTCATGAGGGTAAACCAACTAAAACTTGACTAGTTTAGAATTTACTCAAAGCTGCATAAATGCTTTATAAAATTCATATGCAAAACCATCTGGACAAGTAGATGCAGCAGTTAGGTGATGTTATATAAATTCACCATTATATTAAAGTCTCATGATCTCGTCCTCATGGTTTCTGTAGATGTCAAGAGGATAAAAGGCTTAAAAGGATGAGGAGAGAGGGTGTTTTCATTAGAAGGGGTACTTAAGGCTCTTATATATTCATATTATCAGACATGTTAAAAGCTCATTTGTCTGCCAAGAAGAGCATGTGAACATAGTACCTGAGTCATTTGAAATTGCCACACTTAAGAAAGAACCATTGTCTTAAAGAGGAACTTGAATAAAACCCTGCCATGTTAAGGTTTCCTTGGAACTGCTTTGGAGTTTTTATAATAACTCACAAGACTTTCTGAAAATCTGATTAAATATTGTACTTCTAAAGGTTAACGTTTCAACAGTAGCAGATCATGCTGTTTTGGAATGATGTTAGTTGGCTTTCTAAACTCTTAATTTTTAGTTGAATCTTATTATTCTCATTTCTTCTCTCCTTTCTGTCTCTCTCTCTTTCTTCCTCTCTCTGTATCTCTCTCTCCTTTTTCTCTCTCTTTGTCTCTCTCTCTCTGTAATATAAAAAAAAATGAAATACAAAAATGCCTTTACAGCATTTCATAAAGGTTGGCAAAATCATCAGACGAGGAGTTATATTAATGAAGAGAAAACATTGTTGTTGGCTAATATGTTTGTTGATTCTATTTTCCCTCGCAAGTAAATTATTAAATATCCACATTTAATTAAAGTAGGGAAATCTTGTAAGGGGGAGAAGGAACAAGAGAAAAACAAACAAGAGTAGCAAACTGATACAATTAGCAAAATAGCTTTGAATTCCAGAAAGCTCCAGACAAAATAAGGATATAGGAGACAAATAATGTTCAGCAAGAGATGTGCTGAATACTGTCAAATATTTTAGGAATGAGTTAGTCAATGTTATGACCAGTAGTGATACTTATATAACATATTGCAGCTTTAAAATATACCTTTATTTTTGATGTTACTATGACATTTTTTCTACGAGGTCTTGGTGCTGAAAGACTGAAAATCAGTGACATGGATAATAGCTGTGTGACAAAATTGAATTTCACAATATAAAAACCAAAACTCCTGAATATCTATCAGGTCAATGACCCTGTGTAAATTTCCCTGAGATATCATTTTTCAAAAAAAAAAAAAAAAAATCCCACATCGCTCTTTAAATTTGTATTCACTGGTTAAAAATCACTATTTAAAAAAATACTTGAAAGTAGTTTCATACTTGCAATGGTACATGATTTTTGAAAGTGTGATACTGCATTATTTGATAGTTTAATGTGAATGTATTATATCATAATGTTTGACAAATGCCACAAAATCAATGAGGATTTACTTAATTGTTGCCCATATCCCATTCTTTCACGTAAATTAAAGCAGAAGACTTTGAGGTGCATCTGATAAGTAGGTGATTCCTTAAAGCAAAGTCTATAAATATGTTTAGTCACCTTCTATCAATTTTACTAAGAAGCAGATTGCCACCAAAATGGAAACAAATAAATCTCAGTTTGTTTTTGAAGGATCATTATTTGTTTAATGGGTAGCCAAGAAAGGAATATAAGGACTTGCTATGAAATGATAAGACATGTATTTTTGTGAGTTCATAAGAATGGGGTGAAGGGAATAGAAAAATGAGTTCCATTAGAAAAATGTGTGTGTGGATTCCTGGGAAAGAAGAAGGGGTATATTTATTAATAGGCTTGTTTTGTTAACTCAGCATGATTCATCTGTCAGAAAGAAAACAATAAATAAAGGCTGAGGTGGGTAGTTTTCTTAGGGATTCTATAAAAGCAGATGCCCAAGCTGAGATATTTAGGAGTCCCAGAGTCAAAGATACAGGGTTAAAGAGCTAGCCAAGTGGCTGGGCACAGTGGCTCACACCTGTAATCTCAGCACTTTGGGAGGCCAAGGAGGATGGATCAACTGAGGTCAGGAGTTAGAGACCAGCCTGACCAATATAGTGAAATTCAGTCTCTACTAAAAATACAAAAATTGTGTGGTGCATGCCTGTGGTCCCAGCTACTTGGGAGGCAGAGGCAGGAGAATCACTTGAACCCGGGAGGTGGAGATTGCGGTGAGCCGAGATCACGGCATTGCACTCTAGCCTGGGCAACAAGAGTGCAATTCCATCTCAAAAAAAAAAAGAGCGATGGCCAAGCTTCCTACCACCTCTCTGCCCTCCCCACTTTCTCATGGGCTATGCCGTGAGAACAAAGAAGAAACCAGTGTCCTTGATCAATTCATGAAAAACACATACATGCAGTGGAAAGAATGACATTAAACAGAACAAGATCATATTCTTAAATAACACAAGCATCTATAGTCATTGGTCATAAAAACTGATTTACCTTTTCAGCAAGAACATGGGATGCTGGTGGTGCATGTGCTGGAACCTTTTTAAAGGAGTGAAGGCTGAATTTTCTGCTGTCCTTATGTAGAAAAAAAAATGGTTTTGCTTGAATAAACATCCAGCCCTCTTTTGGCACAACAGCATAAGTTCAGTAGTGGATAAAGAGAATCCGTGAAAACACCTCACTTAAAATGTGACAAAATTTTCAATAAATCAGTGTCTTTATTAGACTCACTGTGTCATTGACAATAAAATAGCAGAGCTGGATGTCCCCACCAATATTTCATAGTTTTATTTTGAAAAGATATCATCTCCCATGTTCTGCCAGTGTTGTATGATTTACTGTTCTACACTCAATTTTGAAATATCCGTCCCCATCTCAGCTATTCTATTCTTAGCATCGGGAAAGATTTTGCTTCAGGTTTTATTTATTCAGAGCCTGTTAATGTTGTAATTTTTATATCACTGTCATGTCATTTTGCCACTAATGTCATATATTTGATAAAAGAGTGCAGGGAGAGAAGCTGTGTTCTTATTAATTAGAAAGGTCTGATAAATGGATTATCTTATTTAGTAAGCAAGTCCTTGACAAGCAGGTGAATGCAGATGGGCATATTAATGCTGTTTTCTCAGTTTACTGCTGTGTTAACACTAGTTTCATTCTTCTTGGTAAATTTGAATATCTCTCTAAAACTTGCTTTAGTAATAATAGCTAAACATTATTGAATGACTAGCAAACTTAATGATCTATGCTATATTAACTTGAACTATTTCATATACCAACCCTATGAGTGATGATGACCTGTTATTACAATCTCCATTTTACAGATGAGGAAAGCAAGGTAGAAAAAGGTGATAGTCACATAAGATTTCACAGCTAATAAAGCTAGAATTGCAATAAGAGCTGCTAATTCTTCCTTAGAGATACTTTTGTCACACTCCTGTCTTTGATAATGTTCACCTCCCATTACTCTCAGGCTGAGCTTCTGATAGAGATATAAATATTTATATAAGATATACGTTGGTATAAAACACATGGTAAGTTTGTCATCTGGATTTTGAGCTTATATTATTGTTTGCTCATTGAGGAAACATGCAGTTCTGTTTCTGTCCTGTAACATAAGGCAGACTTGCTCATTATGCCCTTGGCTGGGGATACTGAGTAAAACTGTACTTCAAGATGTAAGAGAATATTATCAACACTTATCTTGCTTTTATATGAAAAAAAGGTACTTTTTTCCTCCGATGTCATTATTTAAATAATTTCAAATTTGAAGATAAAAAGTGGAATCGATTTCCTCCTTATGGTTTCCTTTGTTTTCAGTGGCTCATTCACGGACTGGTTTCTTGTACAGAACGTATATAACTTGATAGGTTTCTTACCCCTGTGATATAGTCTTTGTGTTTACTATTTAGCTGTTGGAACTTTCATTAACACTCACACACACTCAAACACACGCATACACAAAAATTGGGTTTTCAGCTTTTATTTTAGGAAAGCTATGTGAAATAATAGAAAAGTATGATAATCCCTGGGTACATATTTATTATTTTGGGGGGAATAAAGAGAAGATTTCGAAAAAAAAGAGATACATTTGTTTTAAAAGTACTATAAGACAAAATTGGATGTGTTTCCAAAGAAAACTCAATTGTGTCTCTCTCAAAGTTGAGTGATTCTTGTTCATTGGGCCATAGCCCATCCACTGCTCTTTCTTGCCCTGGATTCATAGGATGTTAATGTCAACGCTTGTCCAATTCTGACTAGCTGGACTTCATGATATTCTTTCTTTCTTTCTCTTTCTTTCTTTCTTTCTTTCTTTCTTTCTTTCTTTCTTTCTTTCTTTCTTTCTTTCTTTCTTTCTTCTTTCTTTCTTTCTGTGTCTGTCTGTCTTTCTTTCTTTTTCTTTCTTTCTTTCTTTCTTTCTTTCTGTGTCTGTCTTTCTTTCTTTTTCTTTCTTTCTTTCTTTCTTTCTTTCTTTCTTTCTTTCTTTCTTTTCTTTTCTTTTCTTTTCTTTTCTTTCCTTCTTTCCTTCTTCTCCCTTCCCTTCCCTTCCCTTCCCTTCCCTTCCTTCTCTTTCCTCCTTCCTTCCTTCCTTCCTTTTTCTTTTTCTTTTTGAGATGGAGTCTCACTGTTGCCCAGGCTGGAGTGTACTGGCATAATCCTGGCTCACTGCAAGCTCCGTCTCCCAGGTTCAAGTGATTCTCCTGCCTGAGCCTCCCAAGTAATTAGGATTACAGGTTCCCACCACCATTCCTGGCTATTTTTGTATTTTGAGTAGAGATGGAATTTCACCATGTTGGCTAGGCTGGTCTCGAACACCTGACCTCAGGTGATCTGCCCTCTCAACCTCCAAAAATGCTGGGATTACAGGTGTGAGCTACCACTCCTGGCCCATGATGTCCTGCTTCTAAAGGCTCAACCACATCTAGTTTCTGTGTCTCACACAACCAACTCAGGGAGAGCTTTATGATCTTCCACACTCTAGAAAAATGCATCAAGGTGGAAATCCATTAGGCTTTTGAAGGCCTAGCACTTTACCTTCCTCAAATTTGATATTTGTATTCCAGTTTGTAAGACCACTCTTCTACTTTGACTTCCTTTGTAGTATTATAGTTGTTAAATCAAGTTTGGCCTAAAGTTGCCTCCTTATACATTTTAAGTTAGATACAAAGAGTTCTCTGTACCTAGTGAACTACAACCTAAATGGAGTTAGATTATAGGTATCACCTAAAGAGACTGCAGCCTGTTCATGTGCCAGTCACAAAGTTTTGGCCAATCAAATGTAGCCAACTGTCCAAACTATGTTCAAATAAGGCAGATGCTAGCTGTAACCAATCTGGCTGTTTCTGAACCTCACTTCCCTTTTTCTGTAGGTCACTTTCCTTTTTGTGTCCATAAATCTTCTACTACATGGCTGTGCTGGAATCTCTCTGAGCCTACTGTAGCTCAAGAGGCTGCCCGATTCATGAATCATTCTTTGCTCAATTAAACTTTGTTAAATTTAATTCAGCAGAGGCCTTTATTTTAACACAGTCTTTCATGGGGGCTTAAAGTTACTCTCAAAGCCATAACTTCCTCAGCAGGGATACTAATACTTTATTGTATTCTGCCATTGCCCTCCTTGGATGCTTCTCTCTGTTCTTCCATTCCTCACAGTGGCCCTTCCTGTCCCTAGTAATTGGCCATCTGAGACCAAGTGTTAGATTCCTTTGACTTTGAGAATTATCACTTTTAGAAAACCCTTGCTGTCTCCTGTACCAGATAGCCTCTCTTGGACACTGGCCCTGGCCTAGTTCAAACCTGAGTGTACTAAATGTTATGAGTTAAACTGTGACTTGTGGAGCTCAGCTCTGGGGATGTTTTGTCCTAGCTCTCATCCTTACTATTACGGCTCCCTCACCTTCCCCACTATCTTTCTAGGCTACAGGGTACCAGCATGTCTGTGAACTGAGCCCATCTGAGAAGCAACAGTAAATATATGGCATTTCTTCTCAAACACTACTGGCTGTATCTCAAATAAAATACAGCTGATCCTTGACTAACGCAGATTTGAACTGTGCAGATTCACTTATATTTGGATTTTCTTCTGCCTCTGTCAACCCCAACACAGCAAGACCAACCCTCCTCTTCTTCCTCCTCAGCCTACTCAATAGGAAGATCGCAAGGATAAAGACCTTTATGATAATCCATTTAATGAATAGTAAATATACTTTATCTTTCTTATGATTTTTCTAGCTTATTTTTTTAATAAAACAGTATATAATACATAGAACGAGTATGTGTTAATTGACTATGGCAGCAGTCTCCCACCTTTTTGACACCAGGGATTGATTTAGTGGAAGACAATTTTTCCCTGGACAGCCAGTAGGGGATGGTTTCAGGATGATGCAAGTACATTTTATTTCTTGTGCACTTTATTTCTGTTATTATTACATTGTAATATAAAATGAAATAATCATGCAACTCACCATAATGCAGAATCAGTGGGAGCCCTGAGCTTGTTATCCTGTAACTAGACGGTTCCATCTGGGAATGATAGAAGACAACAGATCATCAGGCATTAGATTCTCATAAGGAGCATGCACCCTAGATCTCTCACATGAGCAGTTCACAATAGGGTTTGTGCCCCTATGAGAATCTAATGCCATTGCTGATCTGACAGGAGGTGGAGCTCAGGCAGTAAAGAGCAAGGGAGAACAGCTATAAATATAAATGAAGCTTCACCCGCTCAAATGCTGCTTACCCCGTGCTGTGTGGCCTGGTTCCAGACATGTCAAGGAATGGTACCAGTCTGGCCATGGGGTCGGGGATCCCTGGGCTATGGTATCAGTAATGCTTCTGGTCAACAGTAGGCTAGAATTTTGAGGAAGTTGAATTTATACGTGAATTTATGACTATGGGAAGAGTCAGTGTCCCTAACCATCATGGTTGTTTAAGGGTCGACTGTACTCACCTGCATCCTGGATATTGAATACCATTTCCACTTTTGTTTTTGAAATGTAAAGCTTTAAACAATCTGGAAAAGGCCAGTCCAATCACTAGGTTTTTGCTGATATGAAAGCTGGAAGCTGACTTGGAAAGATGCTTCCGGTGTGCAACAGTATTGTGACACATCCAGCAATGATCTTCTTGTAGAAGTCTGTAAGGACAGAACTGGAATTTCAACTCTGAGGTGCATGATTGCAAGGTCCCGACTTTTGAATTAATACCTCTTCTTGCTGCCTCATTTTCAATAATGCTGTTAAAATTAGCCATGCTGACGTGGATCAGTCCCTTACCTTTCTGAGCTTTATAGTTTTTTTTTAATATCAGGGAGGTGGACAAGATGCTATCTCCTTTCAGTCTCTAATATAAGATGTCATATTAAGTGTCAAATTATAATTCTCATGAGCAGTAACATTAAAGCAGCTTCTGAAAGACTGGAAATGAAAAAAGGAGGAATTGCCCCTGCCCAGGTGGTTGTCTCTACTGGGGACTAGCTCAGGCTTGAATCTGTTTCACTATGATTTGGTATTTTGCATACATTTCTAACCTGCCTCTTATATTGAATGGCTTTAAGTTTTTATCATGAATCTTTTCAAATTTCTGTCCAAACTATGAGAAATGGGATTTATCTATCATGTGTGTTACTCAAGAAGGGCTTTCGAAATATTTTATAAAGGAAAAAATCCATAGTTTTATGACCATTTGTATCACTCACTTTACTGATTTTATATTTTTGCTTAGCTTATTACCAGTACATACATTGGAAATCTTTTTACTTAACAGAACCAAAAAAGGGGGAAAGAACCTCTTTTTAAAATTTGCATGGATTTGCTTTTATTCATTCAAGTCATGAAGGTCTGGACATATGGTAGAAATGTTCAGAGGTAAATTTTTAGAAATCTGAATTATATTTGTAATAACAAAGTATCCCAACAATTTTTTTTAAAGGATTCAGCTAATTACAACAGATTTGGTTGCAATTCAAGTCACTTTAGTACCTTACAAAAAGTGAGATGCTTTAGGCAAGACTATCAGCATGAGAATAAATGAGTTAGTAAGCATTAATAAACCTGGAGAACAACAGTGTTAAATGTTTTATGCCTTATTTGAGTACATACCACTGCAGAAAATTGAATGAACAGCTTTTTGGTTATGAATACTAGAAGTAAAATTTTTTAGCATTGTTTTGCATTTCTTTTGGTGGCAAACGTCAAACTGAACATTTTCTGATAGAGAATGCCTTCTAGGCATTCTTTCTCTTAGAGCTTAGCAGTATGTGGAAAAACTGGTCACCCTTCATATCACATTCTTTCTCTCACAAAAACCATTCAACTGTTAAGTATTTACTGAATGCCAACTCTGTGCCAGAGTTAGGGATACACTATGCTCAGCCTTGGAGTTAGAACAGCAAAAAAGAATTATGTTATATACTCCAGAAAGTCACCAAGTCCATGTTGGTTCTGAGCCAATATTCAGCGTTTAAGTTTCACTGGATTCTTGAACAATGAATGATGAAATAATATCAATAATTTTCATTACAGCAAAAGTTTGCTGAACGTCTACCATGCACTTAATGCTCTGCATTTCAAATATAAGAAGTACTATTCCAACCTTCAGAGAGGGCATTCTAGTGAGTTTACTTATGGATTTTCTGCTCCCCAATAATGCAGTGGAGAGAAGAGAAGTAGGAGGAGAAGCATCAGCAGGAGGAGGAGGAGAGGAAGGAATCACAGTTTAAAAATAACTTTTAAGTCTAATTTGTGCTAGGAATTATTTGAATTTCAAATGAAGTATAATGTGATTTCTTAAAAATCACTTCTCATCTAGCTAGGGTAGAAACTGACATTTATTGTATTCTTGTATGTATGAGGGACTTGATATTATTATATAATAATAGCCAATATTTATGAAAAGTAAATAAGTGACTCATAAATTATCTTTGCATAAATTGTTTAATCTGTTACATGACTATTTTTCAATTCTGTTTATGAAGGTTGTTTTATCTAATCATCTCTAAAACTCTGTGAGATGGATATCATGCCTGTTCTCATTTTCCAGATGAGGAAACTTAAGCACAAAAAGATTGTTAAGTTAGACAAATTCACATAGTTAATAAAGTATGGAGCTAGATTTAATTTCAGGGAGAGAAAGAGATTTCCCATGAAGTTAATAAAATTTAAAATTCAGGAACAGTTACTTCTATAAGCTCTTTCCAAGAAATTGTACTTAAATCATATTTGTAACTTTGAATTATTTATCTCAAAAAGGACCTAAAAAGTTTGCTAAGCTTCTGCCTGGTGCAGTGGCCCACGTCTGTAATCCCAGCACTTTGGGAGGCCGAAGCAGGTGGATCACTAGAGTTCAGGAGTTCAAGACCAGCCTGGCCAACGTGGTGAAACCTCATCTCTACTAAAAATACAAAAATTAGTCGTGCGTGGTGACAGCCACCTGTAATCCCAGCTACTCAGGAGGCTGAGGCAGGAGAATCCTTGAACCCAGGAGGTGGAGGTTTCAGTGAGCCAAGATCACAGTACTTTACTACAGCCTGGGCAACAGAGCGAGACTCTGTCTCAAAAAAAAAAAAAAAAAAAAAAAAAAAAAAAAAAAAAAAAAAAAAAAAAAAAAAAAAAAAAAAAAAAAAAAAAAAAAAAAAAAAAAAAAAAGTTGCTAAGCTTCAGACTCAAGCAATTGGATCCTACATGAGAAATTCAACTTCCAGTTAATGAAAGCTCCCCTCTGCTTCTTGAGCCATCTCCAGGTTTCCTTCTCTGACTAAATGGATCCCCTGGAAACAAAGGCCAATTTGTCTACTTCTCCTCTGGGGCCTGTTTTCTTTCCATTTCTCAAAGACTGTAATCTGCCAGTTATATTTATTTTTATTCTCTCTCCTTCATCTCTATTATCAATCTATTTCTCTTCATTATATTAGTTCCATCAGCATTTAAATATGCTCTTCTTTCACCATTAAAAAAGAGAGCTTAAGAAAGGAAAATCATTTTAAAGCTCCCCATTTCCATTGCAGCTATTTTCATCTTTTGAATCACTTTCCTCAGTAGCAAAAAAAACCTATTGACTTGATCTGTCTTCACTACATTTATTTCCTCATTTATTCAGCAAATACATATTTATACCTGCTAGGTGTCAGACACTGTGCTAAACCATAGAATAAAAACAAAGAACACCAACTTCATAGATATCATAGCTTATATCCAAAGTTTGTGTCTGGTATGTACTATTTTCTCAGGTGCATTTAGGAAATAATAATATGCATCTTAGTTTTCTGTTTTCTGATTTTTATCCTAGCTCTTATGAAGTATGTTGAGGTTTTGGGGATCTGGTGTTCCCATATTTGAGAAAAATCTTCTAAAAATATTGCAAAATTCAAAGGAATTTTTAGATGTCAAACCTGGTATTTATTTGATCTAAATGTATCATGCTGCATTATCATCTAAGGGGATTAGTCTGCTTTTAATTGGAGACCTTAGCGTCACCTAAATATTTTGGTATTTTGGTGATCAAAGTGGATACAAACTGTTCTTACCATGTGCCAAGAACAAAAGGGACGTTAACCCACATAATGGGATTTTTCTGGCATTTCTATTAATATAGGTATGTTTTGTTGATCCCATTTAACAGACAAGATAAGCATCATAGATAAGCTAAATTTTGCTCAATCTAACCTAATCAATTATGTACAAACACAAGATCTAAATACAGTTCTCTTAATTACACAGCCCAAAGTCTTTCAAATATATGAGACAGTCTTGCTCTGTCGCCCAGACTGGAGTGCAATCCTAGCTCACTGCAGTGTCTGCCTCCCAGGTTCCTGCAGTTCTTCTGCCTCAGCCTCCCGAGTAGCTGGGACTGCAAGTGTGTGCCACCTTGCCTGGCTAATTTTTGTATTTTTAATAGAGACGGGGTTTCACTGTGTTACACAGGCTGATCTTGAGCTCCTGACCTCGGGTGATCCAGTGATCCGGTGATACACCCACCTTGGCCTCCCAAAGTGCTGAGATTACAGGCGTGAGCCACTTGTTGGGCCTTTCAAGTATATTTTATGAATGCAGCAGAATCAGGAGACAGAATGGTTGAGATCAGATAGGGACAAAAGAATCATAAAGGTGAGCTTTGTGGTGCATGGCCTCAGAAGGAGGAGAATAGGAAAACCCCTATATAGAAAAACTTTTTATAGAAAATGTACAATTATTTATGTCCAGGAAAGACAAAACTACAAAAAAGTGGCAATAGACAGTTTAGTGTCCTTTGAAATCTTTCCTAGTCTGCCCATTTTCTCTTAACAATGGAAGAGAAGCTTTTTAAAAGTTCCATCAAAGAGACTTTAATAGACACTTGACTGAACAATTGATAAATTGTTGGTGTTTCATCATCATGTTCTATGTAATCAGATTTGTAGTGTTTTTGTAGAATACTCACAAGCTCCTGTTATTATTCCTTTCTAAAATATTTTATTCTTTTGCTGTTTTAGGAGAAACATTTTAAAAGGGAGATTTGTTCGTAGTTTCATTTAACTGAATTTAAGCTTATTTGAAATTCTCATGATTTAGTGTTCTGCAGAGAGTTTTGTTGTATTTTTTTCTCCCTTTAATTTTAACTTGAACAGCTTGATGAGAGTTTAATAGAATTTGTTTTAAAGTTATGGCTGACCTTGAATTAAATGGGAGCCAATATATCCCCATGCAGGTGTGGGCTTCAATTTATGGCAAATATGTTTGTCTTTACAGTCATGCATAATTTCCAAATTCCAGAAATTACTTCTGTTTTATAGCTGTACCTTCTAAACCCGTCATAAGGAGGGCTCTGTCAGCATTTCTATTACATTCCTTACTTTACAGAGGTTTATAACATACTCATAAAACTCACTCTAGGATTAGTTTTGGCAGATAAACTCTCATCTAGGGAAGGAAGGTGTTGTTTTTTCCCAACAATTTAAAAAGAGTATACTGGCTTGCCTGTTTTCACACAACTGGAGTTCATAGACTCATTTTTGCTACAAAACCTTTCTCTGAGTTTTATAAAAGAGGATGCCCTAATTAGCCTTCATATATTTGTGCATTAGAACCTCTCTTTTCTCCTCAGGAGGGAGAACTGCATAGTAATTCAAAGTTTGGATACCAGAGTTCAAGATGTTAGTTCAAATCCCTACTCTATGATTCTAATAGGTCTGAGATTGTGAATGAGCTATTTATTATATAAAATAAGCATGTAATAAGTGGTAGCTATAGAGGTATATACTATCTCATTATTTTTAGTCCTGTTATCACTTAGGAAGTTAATGAGTGCCTTAATCATATGTGTATCTCTAAATAATGAATCAAATTTGTTCTTTCATTTTGTTGTTCAATAATGATTATAAGACTAGATATTAGAGATACAAAGGTAATGAAACATGGCTCTTGCCCTTAAGGCATATGTAGTTTAGTGAGAAAGAGTCAGAATTTTAAGGGAACAATTCAAATCCAAACTATTTCCTGTTTTCCTGAAAGCTTGGGCAGCTCAGAGCAAAGACAGCTTACTCCAACTAGGGCCGCAGTGAAGGTTTTTTTACAGGGTAAATGAAAGGGAGGAATTCCGTCATACTAAAGGATGATAGGATGGTTGCAAGTCAGTTAGATAAACATCCACAGGCAAAGCATAAAGAGGAAGAGCTTGGGGTAGGCTGGCACCTAGAATATGACTGGAGTTAAGAGTGTAGAAGGATGACAGGTAGGAAGGAGGGATAACAAATGTAATGGAAACATCTTCCTATTCCATCTCCAATATGGGAAATGTGTTTGACTCTCTCTTAGTCAGATATCCTGTATGACACACATTCATTATTATCCATTTTAGTGGAGGATGTTCACCAGTAACTGCTTTTTTAAAAAGTGT
Organism: Plecturocebus donacophilus; assembly: GCA_004027715.1. Lineage (NCBI taxonomy): Eukaryota > Metazoa > Chordata > Mammalia > Primates > Pitheciidae > Plecturocebus > Plecturocebus donacophilus. The sequence goes on from PVKP010000561.1 coordinate 162,445, forward strand.
GGGAAGTATTTTTTAATGTTCTTTTTTTTTTTTTTTTTTTCTGAGATAGAGTCTCATTCTGCTGCCCAGACTGAAGTGCAATGGTGTGATCTCAGCTTATTGCAACCTCCACCTCTCAGGTTCAAACAGTTCTCGTGCCTCAGCCTCCCATGTAGCTGGGATTATAGGTGTGTGACACCACACCCAGCTAATTTTTGTATTTTTTTAAGTAGAGACGGGGTTTTGCCATAGTGGCCGGGCTGGTCTCAAACTCTTGGTCTCAAAAGATCCGCCTGCCTGGGCCTCCCAAAGTGCTGGGATTACAGTCATGAGCCACTGCTCCTGGTCATTAAATACTTTATGTCTTACAGTGGCTTCTTTCTATCTTCTCCCTTGATATGTAATTCAGCTAAGTATATAATTTTAAGTCGGAAATTGTTTCCCTTCAGCATTTTGAAAGTTTAAATGCATTGTCTTCGAGCGTAAAATCTAAAGCCCTTCTGATTTCTGATCTTTGCATATGACATGCACTTTACTCCTTCAATGGCTTTAGAATATTCTATTTGCCAGTGTCTTTCTGATATTTAACCTATTTTTACCTGTTGTTCTAGGCAATCTGTTGGATTTATAATTTAGAAACTTATATCCTTCAGAGCTGGGAAATTACCTTAAAATATTATATTGGTTGTTTTTTCAATTTCCTTCTTTTCTTATTTTTTTGGAATTCCTCTTATTCAGATGTGAGATAGTATTGTCATTGCTATATTCTTATTCTTTCTCTCTTGTCTTCCATTATTTTGTTGTTTTGATCTACTTTTGTGTTATTTCTTTTTCTTAACTTTTTCTTTCAGTCCTTCTACTGATTTATTTTTCCCATTTTTGTCTCTATGTTTTAAATTAACAAAGGCCATTTTTATTTTTAAGTAGTTCTTAAAAATATATTCTATTTTATTCCAGCTTTATATAGGTATAATTGACAGATAATCTTGTATATATTTAAGAACTACATTGTGAGGAATTCATATTCCTATATATTACAAATGATTACCAAAATCAAGTTAGTTAGCATATCCATCAATGCACAGTTACTTTGTGTGCATATGTGTGTGTATGTGTGTATTCTAAGAACACTTAAGGTCTACTCTCAGCAAGTCTCAACTATACAATACAGTATTATTAACTACAGCCACTATGCTGTATATTAGATCTGTAGAACTTATCTGTCACTGAAAGTTATACTCTCTAACCAGTATCTCCCTATTTCACCCACACTCTAGCTCCTAAAAACTACCATTCTACTCTATTTTTCTATGAGTTAGATATTTTTAAATTCCAAATATGTTGCCCCGATGTAAATGAGATCATGCAATATTTGTCTTTCTGTGCTTTGCTTATTTCACCAAGAAAAATGCTCTCCAGTTTCATCCATGTTGTCATAAATAGCAAGATTTCCTTTTTTTATGGCTGAAAAACATTTCATTCTGTCTCTCTCTCTCTTTCTCTCTCTCTCTCTCTCTCTCTCTCTCTCTCTCTCTCTCTGTAATATTTCCTTTATCTAGCTATCCATCACCAGACACTTAGATTATTTCCATGTCTTGGCTATTGTGAACAGTACTTCTATGGACATGAGAGTGTTGATATCTCTTATACCTCTTTAAGATACTGATTTTGTTTCTTTCAGATGTATACACATAAGAATAATTTGCTGGATCCTATGGTGGTTCTATTTTTAAATTTTTGACAAATTTTCATACTGCTTTCCATAGCAACTCTACCAGTTTACATTCCCACCAATAGTGCATAATGGTTCCTTTTTCTCTATATCCTTATTAAAACATGTTATCTCTTCTGTCTTTAAATAGCAATTCTGACAGGTATAAGGTGATACATTATTGTGGTTTTGATTTCTATTTTCCTAATGATTAATGATGTTGTGAACATTTTCATATTCCTGTTGACTATTTGTATGTCTTCTTTAGGGAAAAACAGGTCTATTGAGGTCCTCCTCTAGCCCATTTTTAAATCAGATTATTTGTTTTTTTTGTGGGGGATGCTATTGAGTCATATGAGCTACTTATGTATTTTGCGTATTAACTTCTCATCAGATATATGGTTTGAAAATGTTTTCTCCTACTCCATAGATTTTCTTTTCATTCTGTTGTTTCCTTTGCTGTGTAGAAACATTTCAGTTCAATATAGACCCTTTTGTCTACTTTTGCATTTTTTTTGCCTGTGATTTTGTTGTCAAAACCAAAATGCACTGACCAATGTTAAGGAGCTTTTCCCTGTGTTTTGTTCTAGAAGCTCTGTAGTTTCAGGTCTTAAATGTAGCCCCTGTTCTTCAACTTTTTGGAAGAAGTGGTGTTAATTCTTCTTTAAATTTTCAGTCGAATTCAGCAGTGAAGGAAGACATTTGGTTACTGATTAGTCTCTTTACACATTATTGGTATGTTTAGATTTTCATTTCTTCATGATTTAGTCTAGGCAGGTTTATGTTTCTAAAAATTTCTTCATTTCTTAGACATATGATTTTTCTTTCTTTCTTTTTTTTTTTTTTTTTTTTTTTTTTTTTTTTTTTTTTTTTTTTTTTTTTTGAGATAGAGTCTTGCTTTGTCACCCAGGCTGGAGTACAGTGGTGCAATCTTGGCTCACTGCAACCTCTGCCTCCTGGGTCCAAGTTATTCTCTGCCTGAGCCTGCCAAGTAGCTGGGACTACAGGCATGTGCCACCACATTCAGCTAATTTTTGTAGTTTTAATAGAGATGGGGTTTCACCATATTGGCCAGGCTGGTCTCGAATTTCTGACCTCATGATCCACCTGCCTCAGCCTCCCAAAATGCTGGGATTACAGGTGTGAGCCACCGTGCCCAGCCACCATATAATTTTTCACCTTTGTATTTCTATAGTAACAGTTACAGTATCTTCTCTTTCACTTCTGATTTTATTTACTTGAGTATTTTCTCTTTCTTCATTACTTTTATCTAACTTTGATCAATTTTGTTTATCTTAGTAAATAAACTTAGCTTTTAAACAGTAAAACTAACTTTTATTTTCAGTGAATTTTTTCTGTGGTTATTTCAATCTCAATTTCATTTATTTTTGCTCTGATCTTTGTTTACTTCCTTCTAATAACTTTGAGTTTTTTCTATTCTTTTTCTATTTCCTTGAAGTATAAAATTAGATTGCCTACTTGAGATTATTTTTCTTCATGCAAGCGTTTTTCTCAATAAACTTTTCACTCTAATCTGCTTTTGCTTTATCCCACAAGTTTTAGTGTATTCTATTTCCGTTGTCATTTGTCTCAAGGTATTTTTTGATTTCTCTTTTAATATTTTCTTTGATCCATTTCCTGTTCAGGAGTATGTCACTTAATTTGCACATATTTGTGAATTTTCCAATTTTTCTGTTACTGATTTGTATTTTCATACCATTCTGAAAATATACTTGATATGATTTAAACCTTCTTGAATGTGTTAAGACTTGTTTTGTGGCCTAACATCTGCTCCATCCCAGAGAATGTTCCATGTGTGATTTAGAAGAATGTTTATTCTGCTGCTGTTGGATGAAATTCTCTCTCTCTCTCTCTATATATATATATATGCTAGGTCCACTTGGTTGATAGTGTTGTTCAAATCCACTGTTACCCAATTGATTTCTATCTGGATAATTAATCCATTGTTGACAGTGGGGATATTAATGTTTTCTAATATTATTGTATTGCTTTTCATTTCTCCTTTCAATTCTATAAATATTGCTTGGTATACTTAGGTGCTATAATGTTGGTTACATAAATATTTATGAATGTTGTATCTTCTTGACAAACAAACTCCTTTTATTATTCTATGAATTTCCTTGTCTCTTGTGACAGTTTTTGACTTAAAGCCTATTGATACAAGGAGAGCCTCCATGAATGTTTTTCATTCATTTGTGCAGAATATATTTTTTTCAGTCTTTTACTTTTAGCCTATTGGTATAGTTAGAGCAAAGAAAGAGAAGTATATAGTTGCATTTTGTTTGATTTTTGTTTTTAATTTTATTCATTTGGTTGGATAACAATTTATTTATATTTAATTATTAATATTTAAGTACTTACTATTGCCATTTTTTTATTGTATTATGACCATTTTGTAGTTCCCTTTGTCCTTTCTTATCTTGCTGTGTGATTTGATGACTATTTTTGTCTGTATGATTTGATTCTTTTTCTTAATTATCTGTTTACTTTATGTTTTTTGCATGATTATCCTTCAGGCTTATGTGAAATATCTAGTTATAATATTCTATTTTAAGGATATATTAATTTTGATCACACACTAAAAAATCTATACATTTAATTCTACCTCGTAACATTTTAGGTCATTAATGTCAACATCTTTTTTGTTTTGTATATTGTTTACTAAATCATTCTGATTATTCTCATTTTTAATATGCTTGGTTTTGAACTTTTACATAAAAATTGATAGTAATCTAAGGATCATCATTGCAATATTAGAGAATTTTGAGTTCGACTATATATTAACATTTACCACTGAATTGTATACATTCATATGTTTTTATAATGTGAATTAGCATCCTACATTTTAGCTTCAGGAATTTCCTTTTGCCTTTCTTGTAAGGCAAATATCATAGCCATTAACTCTTAGCTTTTGTTTGTTTGGGAAAGTCTTTATCTCTTCTTCCCTTCTGAAAAATTGTTTTGCTGTATGTAGTATTCTTGGCTGACAGGTTTTATTTTCCTTTTAATATTTTGACTATATTACCTTACTCTCTTAGAACTTGCCAAGTTTTTGCTGAGAAATCTGCTGCTAGTCTTATAAGATCCAACTTGTATGTGATGTCACTTTTTATTTTTTGTTTTCAAAATTGTCTTTAACTCTTGACAAATTATTGTCTTTAACTCTTGACAATCTTGATGTAGATCTCTTTGGGTTTTATGTATTTGGGAATCTTTGAGCTTCATAAATCTGGATGTCCATTTCTCTTCTCAAATTTGAGAATTTTCCAGCCATTACTTCTTCTACTAAAAACATATAAATTAGCTGGGTATGGTGACATCTACCTGTAGTCTTTGCTACTCAGGAGGCTGAGGCACAAGAATCCCTTAAACCCAAGAGAAAGAGATTGCAGTGAGCTGAGATCACACCACTGCATTCCAGCCTGAGTGATAAAGACTCTGTCTCAAAACAAAACAAAATAAAACAAAAACAAAAAATAAATAGATATTCTTCCTTTTTCTCTCAGTCTTCTCATTTTGTTCATGTGTTGTTTTGCTATTTTAATTTAGTTTTCTATCTGTGTGTGTGTGTGTGTGTGTGTGTGTGTGTGTGTGTGTGTGTGTGTATGTGTGTCTGGTAGTTCACTGAACTTCTTTAAGAGAATTATTCTGAATTATTTGTCAGTCAGTTCATAGATCGCAATTTCTTTTAGAGTCAGTTATTGGAGGTTTAGTAGGATTTATTCTTTTGTCTGTGTGTGTGTGTGTGTGTGTGTGTGTGTGTGTGTGCTGGTGGTAGTGGTCTTATGTTCCCCCTACTCCCCACTTTTTTATATTTTTTTGACAGAATCTCTATTACCCTAGCTGGAGTTCAGTAACACTATCTTAGCTCACTGCAAACACTGCCTCCCAGTCCCAGGTTCAAGCAATTCTCCTGCCTTGGCCTCCCAAGTAGCTGGGACTACAGGCATGCCTATTGTGTGTGTGTGTGTGTGTGTGTGTGTGTGTGTGTGTGTGTGTGTGTGTGTGTGTGTGTGTTTTAGTAGATGGGATTTTGCCATGTTTCCCAGGCTGGTCTTGAACTCTTGAGCTCAAGTGATCAACCCATTTTGGCCTCCCAAAGTTCTGGAATGATAGGCATGAGCCACCATGCCCTGCCTCCCTGATTCTTTATCACCGTGCATCCATGCATTGGTATCTGAACCTTTTAGGAAGTAGTCATCCCTTTTAATCTTTAGAGTTTACTTTGGCAGAAAAAGTCATCTTTTCAGTCAGTCCACCCTGGTGTTTATGATGGGGCACCTGGTGGAAGCTGCAACCAGACAGAGTTTGCTGTCATGGTCTCTGTAGATGAGATTATTGCTCACTCTGAGATCAGTTGGAGCTGCTGGCTAAGCTCTGTGGCAGATTGGATCTGCTGTCTTGGCTCTGTGTCCAGGTGGGGCTGCTGCATGAACTCCGTAATAACCTCTGGTCTGATAGGGTCACAGCTGTGCTCCCAATTAATTATAGAGTCCAAGCAGTGCCTCTAGCTGGACTCTGTAATTAACTGGGGCTACAGGCTCCACAATTGCCCCTGATCAGATGAGGCCACAAACTATAGTCTTTGTTTGGAGGTGCCATTAACTGGACTGTGCATTCATACAGGGCCACAAGCTGGGCTGTGAAATCATACAGGAACCAGAACATAATCCACAGTTAAATAGGGTCACTGCTGGGCTCTGCTATGGCCAGGTCATAGGCCATGCTTTATGGTTTGACAAGATCACTGGTTGTGCTCGTGATTGGGCAAAGCCATCAGCTTGGCTTGCAGATGTGCAGAGCTGCTGGCTGGGCCCTCTGGTTGGGTGAAATCACCAGCAGGTATGCAGTGCCACTGCCAAGATTCACATGCTGGTTGCTATGAACGCTGCCGCCTACTTCTTTGTCCTTCACTGACCCCAGGTGTTCCAGCACTGCCAGGCATTCCAGCCCTGTAGCCCGGCTGGAGTGCAGTGGCCTGATCTCAGCTCACTCAAGGTATTCTCCTGCTTCAAGGGATTTTCCTGCCTCAGCCTCCTGAGTAGCGGGGACTACAGGTGTGCACCATCACACCCAGCTAATTTTTATATTTTTATTAGAGACGGGGTTTCATCATGTTGGCCAGGATGATCTCCATCTGTTGACCTGGTGATCTGCTCACCTTTACCAGAAAAGTTTACCAATTTTTCTGTCTCAGGTTTGGTAAATCACTTTCTGCTCATCCATCAGATTTTCAGCTTCCACAATATTGTTGCTGGTTTCTTTTCTTCTGTTCTTTCCACTTCATGGGTTTATGTTTAAATAGCAAACAAACACACAAGAACACCATTATAGTTTTAGGGTATTTGGGAGGAAAAAATTTACATGCATTTGTTCAATCCTCATTCTTAACTTGAAACCATTTCTCTCTCGAATACACATCATTTCAGCTTTTCCCTTCACCACTCAAAACAAACTGCATTTATTGAGGTCACTAATGGTATTAGTCCATTTTCATGCTGCTGATAAAAACATACAGGAGACTGGGTAATTTATAAAAGAAAAAGGTTTATTGGACTTATGGTTCCACATGGCTGGGGAGGCCTCACAATCATGGTGGAAGGTGAAAGGCATAACTCACATGACAACAGACAAGAGAAGAGAACTTGTGCAGAGAAATCCCCCTTTTAAAAATCATCAGATATATAAGACTTACTCACTATCACGAGAACAACATGGGAAAGACCTGCCCCCATGATTCAGTTACCTCCCACCAGGTCCCCCCAACAACATGTGGGCATTCAAGATGAGATTAGGTTGGGGACACAGACAAACTATATCATTCCACCCCTGGCCCTTCCCAGATATCATGTCCTCACATTTTAAAACCAATCATGCCTTCCCAGCAGTCCTCCAAAGTCTTAATTCACTTCAGCATTAACTCAGAAGTCCATAGTCCAAATTTTCATTTGAGCAAATGTAAGTCACTTCTGCCTATAAAAGCCTGTAAAATCAGAAGCAAGTTAGTTACTTCCTAGATACAATGGGGGTACAGGCATTAGGTAAATACAGCCATTCTAAATGGGAGAAATTGGCCAAAACAAAGGGACTACAGGCCCTATGGAAGTCCAAAATCCAGCAGGGCAGTCAAATCTTAAAGTTCCAAAACGATCTCCTTTGACTCCATGTCTAACATTCAGGTCACACTGATGCAAGAGGTGAACTCCCACAGCCTTAGGCAGTCCCACCCCTGTGACTTTGCAGGGTATAGCCCCCTCCTGGCTGCTTTCACTGGCTGACATTGAGCGCCTATGGCTTTTCCAGGTGAATGGTGCAAGCTGTCAGTGGATCTACCATTCTGGGGTCTGGAAGACGGTGGCCCTCTTCTCACAGCTCTACTAGGCAGTGCCCCAGTAGGGACTCTGGGGACCCCAACCCCACATTTCACTTCCACACTGCCCTAGCAGAAGTTCTTCATGAGGGTCCCATCCCTGCAGCAAACTTCTGCCTGGGCATCCAAGTGTTTCCATACATCCTCTGAAATCTAGGCAGAAGTTCCCAAACCTCAATTCTTGAGTTCCCTGCACCCACAGGCTCAGCAGTATGTGGAAGCTGGCAAGACTTGGGGCTTCCATCCTCTGAAGCAATACCCTGAGCTATACCTTGGCTGGAGCAGCTGAGACACAGGACATCAGGTCCCTAGGCCACACACAGTACAGGGACCCTGGTCCAAGCCCACAAAACCACTTTTTCTTCCTAGGCCTCCAGGCCTGTGATGGAAGCAGCTGCCATGAAGACATATGACATTCCCTGGAGAAAATTTCCCCATTATTTTGGCTCTGTGTTACTGATGCAAATTTCTGCAGCCAGCTTGAATTTCTCCTCAGAAAATGGGATTTTCTCTTCTATCGCAGTGTCAGGCTGTAAATTTTTTGAACTTTTATGCTCTGCTTCCCTTATAAAACTGAATGCCTTTAAAAGCACCCAAGTCACCTCTTAAATACTTTGCTGCTTAGAAATTTCTTCTGCCAGATACCCTAAGTTATCTCCCTCACGTTCAAAGTTCCACAAATCTCTAGGTCAGGGACAAAATGCCACCAGTCTCTTTCTTTGCTAATATATAACAAGAGTCACCTTTGCTCCAGTTCCCAATAGGTTCCTCAAATCTATCTGAGACCACCTCAGCCTGGATTTCATTGTCCCTATTATTATAAGCATTTTTGTCTCAGCCATTTGACAAGTCTCTAGGGAGTTCTAAATTTTCCACATTTATCCGGTCTTCTTCTGAGCCCTCCAAACTGTTCCAACCTCTGCCTGTCACCCAGTTCCAAAGTCGCTTCCACATTTTCAGGTACCTTTTCAGCAGTGCCCCAGTCTCCCAGTACCAATTTACCATATTAGTTTGTTTTCATGTTGCTGATAAAGACATACCCAAGACTAGGCATTTTACAAAACAAAGAGCTTTGGTTGGACTTACAGTTCCATGTGGCCAGGCAGGCCTCACAATCATGCCAGAAGGTAAAAGGCACATCTCATACTGTGGCAAACAAGAAAACAGAGCTTGTATGGGAAACTCCCCTTTTTAAAACCATCAGATCTTGTGTGACTTATTCACTGTCATGAGAACAGCAGAGGAAAGACCTTCCTCCATGATTTAATTACTTTCCATTGGATCCCTCCCACAACACATGGGAATTTAAGATGAGATTTGAGTGGGGACACAGCCAAATTGTATCACTAATGAATCTAAATTCATTGCTATATTCAGTGATATATTCTCAGTCATTTGGCTATTCTTTAGCAGTGGCACAGTTAAATGCTCTGTCTTTCTTAAAACACTTTCTGAAATTGGAAAAGCCATATATCCTGGCTTTTCTTCTAACTCTTGTGGCTGCTCCTTTTCAATCTATTTTTCAGTTTTCTTATCTCCTCGTTCTTTAACCAGTGGAGTCTCCCAGGAAATAGTCCTTGCATCTCTTTACCTTTTTATAGTTTCATTCTTTATCTTCATATCCCTACCTAGTGTCATAACTTTAAATACTATTTGTATGCTAATAACTCACACAATTTTATTTTTAACCTTATTATATCCTGCTTGCACACCAAATTCACCTATTCAATGTCTATTTTTGTGTGTGTAAAGGTATATTAAACGTAACATCAAAAATATTGAGTTCTTGATCTTCTTTTCTAAATTAGTTTCTCCATAAATTTTCCCAATTATAATAAATTGTAAATGTGTTCCACTGGGTACCCAAGCCAAAGTTGAGTTGTCCTTGAGTTCTCTTCCTTATAACAGTTTTAATCTATCAGGAAATCTCATTGACTTTACCATAAAATGTATCAAAAATCTGATAACTTCTCATTACTTTCATTGCTATAGCCCTGATTTAAGCTACTGTTTTTATATTTTGTATTTTGTGTTATATGTGTATTTTGTGTCACTCCAACCACATTGCTTTTGTAGTTTCTTGGACATCCTCTCTTGCATCCATATAAGCACCTCTATACTTGCTGCTCTCTCTGCCCGGAATGTTCCCCATCCTCACCACTACCCTCCTTTAATAGTCATACCTTCTTCAGATCTCCAGTGGAAAGTCATCTTCTCTGGCCAGGCACGGGTGGCTCAGGCCCATAATCCCAGCATTTGGGAGGCCGAGATGGGTGGAACAATTGAGGTCACGAATTTGAGACCAGCCTGGCCAACATGATGAAAACCCATCTCTACTAAAAATGCAAAATTTAGCAGGGAGCAATGGCGGGCGCCTGTAATCCCAGCTACTCAGGAGACTGAGGCAGGAGAATCACTTGAACGCGGGAGGTGGAGGTTGCAGTGAGCCAAGATCACACCACTGCACTCTACCCTGGGCAACAAGAGTGAAAGTCCATCTCAAAAAAATATCATCTTCTTGAAAAACACACCCTATTGAAAATGGCAACTTCTTATCTAAAATAGCAAGTCTCCCCATCCTTCTATCATTCTGCACTTCCTTCTTTGCTTTTACTTTTTATCAATGCTAATATGTTACCAAATATATTTATTTGTTTTGATTAATAACCACATATTATAAAATCCATGTGAATAATAATTTGTATCTGTTTTGTTTACTGCTATACCTCCAGTGTTCATAGCAGGCATGACACAGAATAGACTTTTAATAAATATATGTTGAGTAAATAGTTGAATGAAGAAGACTTCAAGGTGGATTAGTTCTGTCTTCATTTTGCATGTGAGAAAATTAAGTGATTTGACAAAGGCCTCAAAATTTCTTAATCTATTTAGCACAATTTAATTCAGATCTCTCTGACTTCAGTGCCTCTGTTTCATCGGAATAGTAAACTGCAACTGGTAAGTAACTAACATAAAGAGTAGAAATTGTCTAGTGGACTAAAGAACAAACAAATTTTCTGGTGACTTTCTCAGCAGTAATGCCAGAAAAGTAATAAGATAGAAACCATAATGTAATAGGTTCAAGAACAAATGTAGACAAGTTTGGCTATTTGTTCAAGGTCATAAAAAAGAGGAAAAAAGTATGTAAAGTGACTTTTTCTTTTAAGATGTGAGAATTATGAGTGTGTTTATATGCAAAAAAAATATGAGCTAGCTAAGTGTGGATAAAGTGCTAAGGGAGGGAGGGGAGCAAATTGATGAAGAAAAATTGCCGAGTGGATGGAAGAAATTGTGACAGGGAACAGGCAGAAAGGTTTTCTTTTAAATACTATTTATGATTATAAATGATTGTATTCATTTATTTATTCATCCAGTAAGTATTTTTGTTATAGGGCTGTAGGCCCTGTAACAAGATCTTGGATATGTAGTGGTGAATTAAAATGAGTAGTGTTATTGGGACCTACTCATTATCTCATCCTATCCTCACAATAACCTTATGAGATAGATGCTTTTATTATCCTCATTTTTTTTTTTTTTTTTTTTTTGAGACAGTCTCCCTCTGTCGCCCAAGCTGGAGTGCAATGGCGTGATCTTGGCTCACCACAATCTCCACCTCCCTGGTTCAAGCAATTCTTCTGCCTCAGCCTCCTGAGTAGCTGGGATTACAGACATGTGCTACCATGCCCGGCTAATATTTGTATTTTTAGTAGAGATGAGGTTTCACCATGTTGGTCAGGCTGGTCTCAAACTCCTGACCTCAGGTAATCCACCCACCTTGGCCTCCCAAAGTGCTGGGATTGCAGACATGAGCCACCGAGCTCGGCCTATTATCCTCATTTTTTTTTTTTTAATAGAAGAAGAGACTGAGTCTTAGAAAAGTGAATGGACTTGCCCAAAGTAATACATTTAGAAAATGTTGGTGTCTGAATTCAAACCATAGCAGGCTGACACCACAATCTATGCTTTTGATCACTTCTCTCCACAGCTTAGGAAGAGAAAAATTATTAAATATTTAACAAAGATTATTACACATTCTACAGAGAAATTTAATATAGGTTCATAAGATAGTTAAAGTCTTGGTAGCTATTTTCAGTGATTAGCGATAGCATGTCTGAGGAGGTGGTATTTAGGCTATGATATATATATATATATATATATATATATATATATATGTATGTATATTTATTGTACTCACATATGAGTATAATAAAAAGTGCTAGAAGACTCTCCACTAAATGATTGGAAAACAGCATTCTAGGTACATGGGAGAGCTAGTGCTAGGACACATATGGATTTAAGCTTTGTATAATTGGGGATTGGAAAATGTGTTGAGAAGGTAGTTTATCTGGAGAAGTTAAGCGTAAGGATGAAAAAGAGTGGAACTCAGGATCTCAGTCAGTTCACATAGTGATATAGGCCCCAGATCAGGTGCAAATGTGTGATCCTGTGGAGTCTGAATGGTGTATTAAGTGCAAGAAAGGGTCATTAAAAACTTTTAAATAATCAATTAGTGTGATATAATTTATGTTTTTGAGAGATTAGTCTAATTTTAGGGGACCAAGTGACTGGATTTCTTCATGCAAAGTAAAATAGAATTTCAATTTAACTTCTAGTTTTAAACACGTCTTTACCAAATTTTATAGTTTATTCATTGCAAAAACAGAGTATAAATCCATCTCTACCTATCTTACTCAGTGATTGTAAAGGCACTCAATTCATCTTCCCAATTTTATGAAATTGAGAAATGGATAAAAGTTGCTGGAACAAAATATTGGGAGGAAAAGTAAATTCATTCCTTAGTTTTGTCATAATTTACTATTTATTAAGTCCTGTGCTAAGTTCTGGAGGTGGTAGAGCCCTAAGAACAATATGGCAAATTCCCATGTAGGGAAGAAAGTGGACTATTAAGTAGGTTAATAAAACAGGGACCAAAGGTTGATATTATAATCATTTACTATATTTATCAACTGAATTAGAGTTTCTAGTTTTAGAATGAAATAGAATTGAATAGGTTAAATTAAAAAAAAAATACTTTGGCCATGTCATTAAAGGTCACTTTGCAAAGACAAAGTAAAGAGAATGAATTCCATGTAGAATGAAAATATAGTGTATGTGGCCCATAGATATAGCTAGTTGACATGATACTCTACACTCATAAAAAACAACAAACAAAAAAAAAAACTCACATAATACAGAACAAGCAAACAAAAAGACCTAGGAGATCATTTGAAGAATGACAGAATATAATGCCTAAATTAATGCTATTCAGAAGAATACTTCAAAAAGATGAAATGCAAATATAATTATGTTAGATGATTTGTTAAAGCTTACTCTTTACGGAAATTTTTGTCTTTCCATGTCATTCTCCTAGCAGACTAGGCCATGCAGTCCTCCAAAGCAAAGAACATTGCCATGGAAAATAATGTTGCATGGTGGTTAGGAGCATGAGCTTTGGTGGCTAAACAATAACGCCAGCAACAAAATCTGTATTTAAATTCTGCCTATGCAATTTACTAATCTGTGGAAATTTTATCAAGTAACTTTAACACAGTAACTCCTTTTTCAAAAGAAAGAACCAGGGGGATAGAGATTTTAAAGCTAGAAAAGAACTCGAAACAATCAATAGTTAAGAAACTACTAGAGAATATTGGAAATATAGAATAGGAGAAAATACTTGCAACCTATACATATGGTAAGGGGTTTCTATCCAAAATATATAAGGAACTCATACAGTTCAATAGTTAAACAATAGGTAATCTGATTTTTTTAAATAGGCAAAGGACTTGAATAGACATTTTATCAAAGAATACATACAAACACTCAACAGGCGAATGAAAAGGAGCTCAACACCACTAATTATCAGGGAAATGCAAATCAAAACAACCATGAGATTTTACCTTATACCTGTTAGAATGGCTGTTATCAAAAAGAAAGAAGATAACAAGTGTTGGCTAGAATGTAGACAAAAAAGAAACCCTTGTGCCCTATTGGTGATAATATAAGCTGCAACAGCTGTTACAGAAAACAGTATGAAGGTTCCTCAAAAAATTGAAAATAGAGCAACTATATGATTTAGCATTCTTATATCTGGGCATATATCCAAAGGAAATGAAGTGAGAGTTCTCCAAGACATATCTGATATCTGCAGGCCCATGTTCATTGCAGTATTATCCACCATAGTCAAGATATGGAAACAAACTAAATGCCCCTCAATGGATGAATGAATAAAGAAAATGTTTATATACACAATGCAGTATTTTTCAATCCTAAAAAAGCACATCCTGACATATGAGACAACATGGACAAAATTGGAGGACATAATGCTAAGTTAAGTAAGCCACACACAGGAAGGCAAATATAGCATCTTTTATATATGAATTTAAAATAGCCAAACTTATAGAATCAGAGAGTAGAATAGTAGTTGCCATTGAGGGAGGAGGAAATGGGGAGAAGTTGACCAATGTCAAAGGTGCAAAGTTTTAGTTATGCAAGATGGGTAAGTTCTGGGGATCTAACGTACAGCATGGTGACTATAGTTAGCCACACATGAAATACTTGAAAATGGATAGATTATAAGTGTTCTTAGCGCACACGCACACACACACACACACCCCATGTGAAGTATTGGGAATGTTAATTAGCTTAATGTGATGATCATCTCATAATGTATATGCATATCAACATCAAGTTATATACCTTAAATATAGTCCTGTGCTGCATAATGATACACTGGACAATGTCAGACCATCTATATGATGGCAATATCATAAGATTAGGATCTACAAACTTTTTAAAGCAAACCTCTGCTTTATTTCTGCATGTATTTTCCATTGCTCTCTGCTATTCCTTATGGGTCTACATAGAAGTGGGAAAAGTTTCTCAAATAAAAAAGGTATAATATCAAAAGAAATGTATAGCATGGTGAGAACAACTGCAGATAAAAACAAAACAATAGTGAGTAAAGTGCTAGGTATCTTTCTACACATAGTGTTATATAAATATATGTATACATAACAAATATATATGTTTATGTTTGAGGAACCCATACAGCTCAATAGGTAAATAACAGATAATTTGATTTTTTAAAATATAAGTTTATGTTATGTAAACATATACATATTCATATCTATATCTGCATATCTCTATCTATCTATCTATCTTTCGGTACACACATACCAAATTAGGCTATTGCCAAGTATATATAGAATCCTAAATGGGGTAAACCAGCGATCTACAATTACCATCTCAATGTGTTTTAGTTGAATACCCTTCATATCTATTTGCTTCAAGGGAGAGCTCAAGTTTAAATGGAAACAGGTGCCAGTGATTAAAGTAAATTCAAAGTTTGGGGTCCTCTGATCCTCAAACATGAATACTTGCCTCATACTCCAGTGATGTTTGTTGGAATATCAATATGCAGGAAAGCACACTGTAAATGGTGAAACAGCATTTTTTCCTGCTCTATGGCGAAGCCCCAAATATATTGGCCTTGTTTTTTACATTAAACATTTGTGCCAAAACACGAAGTCAATTAAAGATGTTTGCCATATCCATAGAGTGATTTGAACCCTTTTAAAATTTGTTCATCACTGACTTAATGCATAATAAGTATCCGATTAAAATGATTTTAGAATTGGCATATAAAATATGTCACCATTACAGCCATCTTTTCAGGAGTGAGAAAAACTCCTGCTGAAGGTACAGCTGGAAAATAATTTGCTGAAAAATCGGCTGAAGCGGGAGGTTCCAGCTCATTGAAACTCAATTTATTATATGCTTAAATGACTCCTGGAACAGTGGAATATGTAGGCCGTACAACTAGACAAGGCAAATTCTGTGCTGATAACAAATGTGTAAAACTCCAGTACCTATTGGAGAAGTAATAGCAGCCAAAATCCTCTACTTGCCAACTAGTAGAAAATGTGAACACGCTGTTAGATAATTAACATTTTTTCTTATTATGCAGGGCTGGGTAATGACTATGTAACTCAACTTTTTTTTCCCCCTGGATACATTGCAACTTGAAAAAGCATATGATCAAAGCAAAACACAGTTTTCTGAGAAACCATGGGATATATCCTATAAAGTTGTGATCTATTAGCCTGTGGCTTGAGATTTGGCAGCTATTTAACATCCTGATTCCCATTTGCTGAATATACAGGTGACTATACTCTATGGTAAGAGACCTGTAATCTCTCAGGGAGAGGTAGCAGGGAATTCAGTTAATAAGGTGGTAGCTTAGACATTTTATCTAGCACAATTCTGTTAAATTCAAACTTAATAGTATTGAAGCACTTGCTACGCTGAAGTTGAAACCTACTTGCTTTATCTCACTATTATCGATGACACTAGAATAGAAATTCTCAAAGTGATATAACTAATGTAGATTTCAAAAGAGCCAATAATATTAATTAATAATGTGACATTTTGAGCACTCATATGCTTTTGAATAATGTATTTTGTAAAAGTTGATTTTATTTTCTAATATTTTATGTAAAATGGAAATTATTTCCTGATGATGGCCAAATAATGAGAAAGTGCTATGATCCAATGCTTTCCAGATGTAACAAATAGAGAAAGCATTAAACACACATATTTCATATAGGGATAACTGAGAATATATTTGCATACAAGAATTTTATTTTACCTTTCTCTTTACCCAGAAGATACATTATTTTGAAAATAATTCTCTGATTAAGAAAGGTAGCCTTATAATACAACTTTGTTTAGTCACTGCCCAAAGGGTTTGTCACAGACTAAATTCCAAATTGCAAATTGTTGTGTTTAGTAAACATTTCTTGGAATCGGTTAGACATGTACTTATTTTCTTTTCATCAGTTTAATCAAGACTGAAAGGCGTCAATGGTCTTTATTCTGTCCTTCTGCCTCTCTCTCTCTCTCTCTCTCTCTCTCTCACACACACACACACACACACACACATGCACACACACTTTTTTTTTCTTTTTTCACTAAATTTAAATACATAGCCAAGAAAATCATCAGATGACAGACTAGCCGCCATGGCCCTAAGCACGGCCATTGATACTATCAGTTGCTCTTATGATGATAGTGATGATGATTAGAATTTGCCTTCACTTACACTTCTTGAAAGTGAGGATCAGAATGTTAAGCAGCTAGACAAACATAAAAACTACAGGTTAATAATAACCTAAATTCCATAATTGATATCATACAGAATGACTCTTTTTAAAAATATTTTGCTCAGAAAACTGTTTTATCACTATCACCAACATTGTCATTCTCCTTTTCCTATTTATAACTTCTTATTTTCCATCTACCAGAGATCTGATTCCCTAACAAGAGTTTCCTGTACGTTATCTTATAGTAAATCTAGTTCCTACCATCTCATGAACCTGCCTTCCTTTCCCAGAGTCCTTCGGCTTCACTGGACTTTTAAAAGTTCCTCAGTTTCTCATCCTCTCACTTAATTCTAAGGATGCTATATCCTCAGCAAGTATTGTTCTCTTCTATATCACCTACTAGTTTCTCAATAAGCTGTCATGTTTTGGCCTTTAATTTTATATAATTATAGGGACATCGCCTACATCCATTGATAAATTTAGGTTCCCTAAACTTCTTTTTGCAATTATTTACATAGAAATGAAGCTCTGTAAGGGTAGGAACTATCTAACTAAGGCACTTATGTACACCCTTTGCCCAGAATAATATCAAATACATAGCATAATAATTATCTTAAATATGTAAACCATCTCATTTATTTACTATGTTTAATTCTCCCAGCTCCCTATCTGGCAAGTATGATTATGTTTAGTTAACAGACAGGAAGTAAAGTTAGACAGGTTAAATGAACTGTCCATAACATAATTTGTAAGTAGTAACACAAGGATTCTGATGTCAATTTCTTGGCTCTAAATTCCAAGATTTTTGGCCTTAGATTATGTTTACTGAGTTTTGCTAAGGCATTTATTCACCTAACATAAAATGAGTGTCAGACCCCATGCTAAAGGTGAGATTCAAAGATGGCTAAGACTTCATCTTTGCCTTCAAAAAGTGTAGATTCTAATGAATTAAATGAAAAAGCCTAAAAATGTTCTTATAGGAAAATGGTTCAAATTTTGATTGAAGTGTCAAATCCATTTTTCCCTCCAACACAGATGAAAAGTTCATCTTCAGGGAATTTCTAGAAAACTGAGGCCATTAAAAGCAAGAGATATTATCAATTTTGATCCTAAATGAGAAAAATGAGAGATGTGTAAAAAAGAGGATTTTTGTCCCAATAACACCTAATTAGAAAGGAGACACCTTTCTCTTTCATAATAATGACCAGAGACAAGAATTTGTCAATTCAACAATACTAAGTAAATTTAAAATTAGATTCTAAAATTTGGAAGTCATTGTAAAGTTATGTTGTATAATATGCATGAGAAATATATATGTAGTATAAAAATTATGTATTTATAATATATATTCAATAAAATGATAATGAGATATGTCTTGTTACCTTTTCATAACATCTATCAATAATAATAAAAGATACTAATAAATGATTACTGATATTTCTCTTTAATTGACACTTTGTCTTCATATTTCAGATTGTCTTATTTGTACGAAAAAATAGGGGATGAGCATGGTAGCCAGGGTCTGTAATCTCAATGCCTTTGCTGGCCAAGGCAGAAGGATCACTTGAACCCAAGGAGTTCAAGATCAGCCTAAGCAAAATAGCAAGATACCCATCTCAACAAAAAAATTAAAAAATTAGCTGGGTGTGGTGGTACATGTCTATAGTACTAGCTACTTGGGAGACTGAGGTGGGAGAATCACTTGAGCCCAGGAGTTTAAGGCTGCAGTGAGCCATCTATCTTACCACTACACTCCAGCTTGGGCAACAGAGTGAGATCCTGTCTCTAAAAAAAGGGGATAAGGTGGGGAAAAGTAAAGAAAAGTGGGAAATGGGCCACAAAAATGTTAATTTTATGAATAAGTTTTGAGATTCATGATTTATGTCTGAGTTCAGTGTAACTTTTAGAATGCCCAACTTCCACTCTGTTTCCTTTCAATATTACAGCAAAACTCCAGAAATACCCAGAATCTATTCTTAAAAAATTATTAAAGTATTACTTAATACTCTTCTTTAACATAAAAAAGATGGTTCCATAAAAATGAAATACCCTCTTTACCTTCTGTCACTGCAGAGGGGTTAGATTTACTTTCCTTCAAAGGGGTTAGATTTATGTTCTTGTGTATTTTTCCAGGGTGTTTTCTCACAGTGCATTTATAGAAATACAGACTATATAGAGTTTTGTGTGTGAGTGTGTGTGTGAATCTATGTATGGTTTTACATAAATGTTCTTGAATAATAGGTTTGCACTTTTGTTTCAGTTTAAATTATCTCTTGGAGAAATTCCTTTATATATATATCTCATATATTTCTTTATATGTTATACACTATATGTAATTATAATACATACTATGTCTATTGCAAACCTACGGATAGATTTTATTATATATCTTTCAAGCTCATGGATACTAGTTTGCATTACAGACAACAGTTTATGAAAGCATTAGCAGGGAATGGTGGCTCATGCCTGTAATCCCAGCACTTTGGGAGACCCAAGCTGGAGGGCCTCTTGAGCTCTGGAGTCAGAGATCAGCCTAAGCAATGTAGTGAGACCCCCACACACCAAATGAGAGAGAGAAAGAGAGAGAGAGGGAGAGAGAGAGAGAGAGAGATTTAAAAAATTTGCCTGGCATGGTGGTGCGCACCTATGGTCCCAGATAACTTGGGAGGCTGAGATGAGAGGATCACTTGTGCCAGGAGGTTGAGGCTGCAACAAGCCATGATTGTACCAGTCTACTCCAGCCTGAGGGACAGAGAGAAAACTTGTATTAAAAACTTTGAAAATAAACACAAAGCATTATTCTATTGATAGAATTTACTATATTCCCTTTTCATATAGATAATAAGAATGGAGAACATCTTCATACCTGCCTAGAGTATAAGTATTCTCTATAATAAATCTATAAGCAGAATTGCTGAGTAAAGAGAATGTGCTCTCAAATTTTCGATAGATAACTTACAGATTGGGTTTCAAGAATACATGAGAATTGATTTCTTTATGACTGGGTCCACATTAGATATTTTCACTCATTCAGATATTTCATTGTTTTAATTTATGTTTTTCCAATCATTTATACTTGTTAGCCATTTGAATTTCTCCTTTTATAAATTTGGTGTTCCTTTTTTCATATTTTTATGAGATCAATTATCTTTATTCTATTGAATCCTAGTTCCTTATATTTTCTGGATATGTGTATATATGTGAGGGAGAGACTGGGATTATATACGTTTATGAGAGAGGTAAGAAAAAGTGCTGCAAATATTTTATTTTATACACTTACTTTCAGGTTGGTGACACCTTGCTCAGTGGAAGGCTGGTAAATTTACAGTAATATTATTTGTCAGATACTGAATGTTACAAAAATAATAGAAAGTGAACTATGTTCTTATATCTATCTATATTTTTAATTAAATTCTTTCAGATAGGAATTTATATTTACACTTTACAGTCATGAAAACCAAAGCTTGGTGGAATTATACGATTTGCCTAAAGTCAAATATTAGAAAATAAAAATCAGAATTTCAAATCAGGGTATGCTGGCTCTCCTCATTCCATCATGCAACTGATATCTACATAGATCACGATGTTATCTATATCTTACAGCTGTATATATGTATATTATACATATTGTTATAGCTGTATTAGCTACGCCTATATCTATTAATTCATTATGTCTTAATGATTTAGGTTTCTCCTAAATTACTTTTTACCTGTTTGGTGTAATGTTAAATTATATGTATTTGAAAATTTTACGTTAGTATAGCAAATGTTATATTTCACCTCAATTAACGTGTACTATTGTAGTATCCACCCGTTTCCATTAGAAAGTAGACTGTTTAAGCTGCAGATGTGCTTAAGGCAAAACGAGTAGGTAGGTCTTGCTTTGTTTCATCTTTCTGTACTTTCCATTTGTGAACACTGCTTCTCTTAAGCTCACATTACTTCCTGCAGCCTAAAACCTCCCTACTCTCCTTCAGAATTTATATGACTCTCTCCAACCTCCTCTCCATTTTATCACACCATGATAGAGTAGGCTCTCACATACACCTGCTTTCAAGGGTATAATACCACAGTCCTAGACTTGTATAACTTTATAACCCTGCCGGATAATGAATGTAAAACCCAGAGAACCATCAGGCTTGGCTATTTAGGTTAACTCAGTATTGTGAGCCTTTCAAAAGAGGCCAGTGGTAAACAGTGGCAGTGGTGGGCTTTGGAGTTATTCAGGCCATGATTTTATTTATTTACTTATTTTTAACTTTGATTTTAGGTTCAGAGATACACGTGCCGGTTTGTTACACAGGTAAATTGCATATCACGGGGGTCTGGTGTACAAATCGTTTTGTCACTCTGGTAATAAGCATAGTACCCAAGAGGTACTTTGTGTTTAGCTTGCCCATATAAGGGAAAACATGCGATGTCTGGTTTTCTGTAATAACCAGCTAGCAATATGACGACACGGTCAAACCCACACAGGCCGTGATTTTGGACACATAACCATATAACCTCTCTTCTCCTGTCCTCTCCTCTGTAAAAATAAAGATTGTCATAATTAATTTTCGCAATTAAAGTAAGTAGTTCGAATGATGTACCAGGGATAGAGAGGACTACAATCAGCATTGATGATGATGATGATGATTATATAGATAGTTTGAAAAAAGTTACAGGAATCAGGACTGTATTTTTTTCCTCCCAACCTACATCGTCCCCCCTCGAACTTGGTTGTGTGTAATCGTTTTCTTAGCCTCAGCTTAGACATCTTCTCATCAAGAAGTTCTACACAGGCCCTTCAGACTGTCTCCCGATTTCTGGATGTACTGTACATTTCATTTCATTGAACATGCTACATTATAATTATTCATTTACCATCTGAATCCTTCTCTAGACTTTTAAGTTCCCTGAGGGCAGGGACTTTGGCAGTTTTTGTTGCTGTTGCTTTCTTGCTACATCCCTCATCATGTGAGCAAATTTTATTAAATTTTAAGATGAATACATGCATAAATAGATGTGCTCAGGCATAAATGAATGTATGTCTGAATGGGTGGATAGCGAATGAATAAATGGTTATATGGTTGGAAACATGGGCAATCAACCTAGCACAGAGACTTAGAAATGATTGCAATGTCAGTTACAATGATAGCAAGTGGAGAATATATTTTTGGATTAGCTTTTGAAATCCTTTAAACCGTACCAAATGTCGTTCTTTTATATGATGCTGACCCTGACTGCTTCAGTGAGAGAAATTCAAGGAAGTTGGCAATATAGTGAATTTTACTTGGCATGTGGCAAACAGAGTCTAGGGAATCAATAATGTGTCACACTAGGCCTGCATTTCCCTCCCAACACCTTAGGAAAACACTTTTATAAACACAGTTCTACCTCTACCTGCTATTTTCACTTAGCATAAAGGTTAAAATATGAGATGTTTCACTTCATATATTGCACGTTTCATTATTCTACATTATAAAATCAGTGAATTCTTTGGAGGTGATTTATTATGCAATTTAATGTGATATTGAAAATCCCCAAAAAGCAACCTACAAGCTTGCAACGAATTTTAAGTAATACATCTTGCTTAATGTGTGTGCTGATTTACCCAGAACATTGAAATAAAGTTTGTCAGGCATTTGATTGTTAGAAAAACTGTAAATAATCCACAGTGTTTGGTGTATTTCCAGATACGAAAACTTATTAAAACTATTGTTCAGCTGGATTTGACACCATTGAGATTTGACAGTGGGCCATATCTACATCAGAATAGCTCTGTGGATACAAAAGCAAAGGGAAATGTTACCTATCACAGCTACGGTGCTGACCCCTATTGGCTAAATTTAAGAAGACTGAAAGAACAACTTTTTTCCTAAAGTGGAACTTTCCTGGATTAATTACTCACATCCAATCTTCATTATGTCTCATCTGTCATTCATCAGTAATAACTCCCTGTACAACACGGTTGAATGCATGTGAACTTGTCGGCCTCATTTTGTATAATTAATGATGATTGGACATAGGAATTTTAACAATTTTGAGATGTGTCTACTGACTTACAATAATTTTTCTAACCTGCTCTGTTTCTATTGAAACAATACCTTATGTTTCTCTCAAGAGAAGATGCAAAATTATATATATATATATATATATATATATATATATATATATATATATATGTCCAGCAGGCACATGTGTCAGTGCGTCACATATAAAGTACTAAACCTGAAATACACAAAAAGAAAAACAGTTTCTCAACCAAAGTATGACAGGACAGATTTTATATTATTTATTTTTAAAAGTAAGCCATGTTCAAATTAAATGTCAAACATAATTTTGTATTTGAAATTTGAAATAAGTGATTATCCTTAGAGAAAAATCATAGAACACATGTCTTCTTGCCAAATTTGTGTTTTCGTAATAGTGAACTATGAGGTTATAGATCACTCTGTGGCACAGTGCCAACCCATAAACTACTTGGTAAAGCTACTAAAAACTTCAATCTGAAATGAATTTATCTCAGTTAGGATTTCGGATCCTCTATAGAAAATAAAATGCACTGGAGTCTCTTAGTTCTTAAAAAAGAAAAGATGGAGAGAAAATACTAAATTCTGTTTATTTCCACATTTCTTCCCTTAACTGCTGCAGACATAAATGCAAAATGAATGTTGGCATATTTGTTTAGCAACCCTGAACAGATTAAACTGCTTTAGAAGTTCTTCGGTAATCAGGCTTGAAAAATAGAAACTAATGTTCACATCCCTGGATAGATTAAATTGTTTCCAAAGTTTCTCATTAATCAGACATGAAAAATAGTTTTTAAATGTAGAAGCAGATCCTGTAAAAGGTACTTGAAATTTTTCTTGCAACAAAATTTTTGCAATTTCACTATATAATGCTATTTTTATCATACACGTATTAAAAATATGTTTACTTGTATCACTCGTCTGTGTCCTTTATTGGTGAGTTGTTAAATAGGAACAGATATTGATCTATTGTGGAGTACAGTGTGTGTACAAAAAGAACGCTGGGTCTGAATTGCAGAGCTGACTGCCAATTACTTATGATATATCTTTGGGCAAAGAAAATATAATTTTTTTAAAGTTTGAACTTACTTCCAAGTGAATTCCAAGTACTTGAATGTTGTTCTTCATAATAACTCTGTAAGTTTAACAGTGCGATACACATTTTAGAAATGAGGAAACTAAATCCTACAGATATTAATGGACTTGTGTAATTTAATGTAGCTAGTAAGTAGTGCAGTCAAAATTTTGTATTAGAACTATCTCACATCGAACTTCCTGTTCCTCCTAACCTATGATGTCTCTCTTATACTGCTTTTCTTCTTTGTAAAAGAAGGAATTGGGTTATATTATTATTTTTTTTATTGCATTTTAGGTTTTGGGGTACATGTGAAGAACATACAATATTGTTGCATAGGTACACACGTGGCAATGTAATTTGTTGCCTTCCTCCCCTTCACCTATATCTGGCATTTCTCCCCATGCTATCTCCCTGCAACTCCCCACCCCCTCACTGTCCCTCCCCTATTTTCCCCCAACATACCCCAGCGTATAGTGCTCCCCTCCCTGTGTCCATGTGTTCTCATTGTTCAACACCTGCCTATGAGTGAGAACATGCGGTGTTTGATTTTGTGTTCTTGTGTCAGTTTGCTGAGAATTATGGTTTCCAGGTTCGTCCATGTCCCTACAAAGGACACAAACTCATCGTTTTTGATGGCTGCATAATATTCCATGGTGTATATGTGCCACATTTTCCCTGTCCAGTCTATCACTGATGGGCATTTGGGTTGGTTCCAGGTCTTTGCTATTGTAAACTGTGCTGCAGTGAACATTTGTGTGCATGTGTCCTTATAGTAGAACGATTTATAATCCTTTGGATATATACCCAGTAATGGGATTGCTGGGTCGAATGGAATGTCTATTTCCAGGTCCTTGAGGAATCGCCACACTGTCTTCCACAATGGTTGAACTAGTTTACACTCCCACCAACAGTGTGAAAGTGTTCCTATTTCTCCACATCCTCTCCAGCATCTGTTGTCTCTAGATTTTTTAATGATTGCCATTCTAACTGGTGTAAGATGGTATCTCAATGTAGTTTTGATTTGCATTTCTCTAATGACCAGTGATGATGATTAAAGACTTAAACATAAGACCTAACACCATAAAAACCCTAGAAGAAAATCTAGGCAAAACCATTCAGGACATAGGTGTAGGCAAGGACTTCATGACCAAAACGCCAAAAGCATTGGCAACAAAAGCCAAAATAGACAAATGGGACCTAATAAAACTCCACAGCTTTTGCATGGCAAAAGAAACAGTCATTAGAGTG